>WHYT01017799.1:278507-550382 GCA_009806455.1 Tetrax tetrax
AAAGAAAAAAAAAAAAAAAAAAAAAAAACCAACAAACCACAATTTTGTGTCATATGCTCAAAAAAAAAAAAAAAAAGGCAGAAAACGTGTTGCTTAGTTATCTAGTCTGAGTCAAGGTTCTTGTAATTTCAACAGAATACAGAAAAACAGTGCCTTCCGCTCCAAAAAAGAGGACACAAAGCTTTTCATGTGACTGGGTTACTTACAGATGAGACTAATAGCTTAGTCTGGTGTGAGCCCTCTCAAGAACAGCCATTAGGAAAGAGACAGTAAAAAAGTAAAATGAGTTCAAAGTTCACGTTTTTTGTTTTGTATGTGGACTACATTTGGTGCAGACATTTCTCTGAAATCTTTTGTTGATGGTAGTAGCAGCTGTCAGCCAGCAGCTATGTATGAAGGATAAGGGTTTTGAGAATTTAGTATGAGATTTCAATAATCTCAGCTACATTTCATACTGACTATTTAATATAGAGGATATTAGGTGATTTTTGGTGATCATGGATGCATATCTAATCTGCCTTCAATTAATGCAAAATATGCATTATTACTGAAAACAATCATTATTGCGAAAGGAGAGGACTGTGGATGCGAAGAGATAGAAAAGGTTGGAAGATTAACTTGGTCATGGTATCTACAGTCTTCTCCATTATAGCCTTGCCAAAAAAACAGTTATAGCAGTAGTGTCACACATAAATAGTGTCTTGATAGCCCATGACCTACAAGATACTCTACTGCAGAATAAGTAAAACAGAGGCCAAGGGAAAGAATCAGGTATTCAGAGTGCTATTCTCTCTGTATGGGCAAGAAACTGATGAAGCCTCCAGCCTCAGATCAGCAGACTGGTCTTGAAGGACTAACTAACCTTTCCTGGAACAAATAGATCTCCGATGGAGGTTTTTGTGACTAGAGTTAACACAGCCGAAAACTTCCGTCTCCTTTAGCTCTACTATTGCTGTGAAGACACAGGTGCTGGAGTGTGGCTTTGTGACATTGTTTCCATCAGTTTATGGTAGTATTTCTGATTCTAACTCTTGTATACTGTATGGAATACAGTCCCTCTACAGAACTGTGGAACAGCAAATGCCATAAGCACCATCATTAGCAATTGTTTAATGCTATGCACTTCACAATGCTTATGTGTGTCACTAGAGAAAAGAAACAGATGCAGAGACAGGTAAACAAAAACTGAAACTTACCACTGGTAAAGCTAGACTTTCTCCTCAAGAAAAAAAAATAGGACCAAAAAAAAAAAAAGTCACTCATATATCACAGAATCACAGAATTACAGAATAGCTGAGTCTGGAAGGAACTGCTGATGATTATCTAGTCCAACGGTCTGCTCAAGTAGGTTCATCCGGAGCAAGTTTCACAGGGCTGTGTCCATCGGGTTTTGAATATCTAAAAGATGGAGACTCTACAACCTATTCAGGCAATCTGTTTAAATGTTCAATCACCCTCACAGTAGAAAAGCTTTTTCTTATGTTTAGAAGGAATTTCTTGCATTTCAGTCTGTGCTCTTTGCCTCTTGTCAAAAAGTTCACACAGTTCAAAATCATGTGCACATAAGAGAAAAAAAAACCCTTCTATTTTAACTTATTCAGTGGAGTTGAGCAGATTTTATCTTGTTAAGCCCAGAAATGTAAAGTTAGTGGGATATCACATTGCAATAAAAACATTGGGGATTTAATTTTAGCCGTGCTTATGTTTAAGGAAATCATGGTCACGTCATTCCTTAGTTAATTTCAAACATACGCTGTGAATACCTAAATACCAAGAGTTTCTAATGAAACCTTATCATTCCTAAAAATGTCTCAGTCAATGAAAACAGTCAAAGGATTATGGATTATAGCTTTTTAAAAAATCCTACTGATAAAAACCTAATAGAAAAACTTTGTGCCAAAAGTCATAAATTAGAGGCCTTTAAAAACACATTAACTTTGATTATAAATGTTTAGAAGCACCACTGAAACCTAAGGTTACTGAGAAAGAATAGAACACAAACAAGCACAGTAGGCCTGAGATTTATATACTGTTGAAAAAAAAATATATAGTTATTTGTTCAAAATGCTTCCTTTCCCCCCCCCCTACTTTATCTCAACACTTTTCTCCATTCAATATGAGAGTTACTTTGGTTTCATTTATCTTGTTGTAAGTATTGAAGCCCAAGATGTTACTGAAGATGGTTAGAAAATTTCTAAGGTTGTAAAAGTTCTTTCCTCCATTCCTTTGCCCAAAATTATTTATAGACCATCTTCTCCATTTCTTATAATTATTTTAAAACAAAATCAGCTTTAAAATTATATTGTAATGGATTTTTTAAAGAAAAGTCTTTAAAAAATGTAAAAAAAAAAATATATTTATTCATTTTTTGGCCAAATCCTTACTTGACTCAGTTTTCTTTATTCTGGAGGATTGGAGAAGGAGAAATGGAAAGTTTCTAATGAACTTCCTGGTACTAGATCATTCTGTATTAATTCATTTCCCCATTTTAAGTGATGAATGACACAGCTGACCTGGATCTGACTAATGCACAACAGGACGGTATACAGATTTCCGTCCTGGTAGGTTTTCATGATGGTTGATTTTCTGTAGGTGTGAAGAAGAGTTTGATCTCAGTTCAGGACAGATTTCCACCAACTTGCCAATTTTTCTGGGAAAAAAAAATAACTTTTTTCAACACAGACATTTTTGTATTAATTGAAATCCTCTGCTGTTTCATCATGGTTACAGTTAAAATATTTTTAACTTGAAGAAAATATCAAGTTTTAACTTTCTGGGTTTCCTACTTTAGTGTGTGTATTTAGAATGGTGGGAAGAGTGATTGAAGAGCAAATTGAAATTATAAAACAATGATCTTCTGAATGATGACAAAATGTGAAATTTGGAATATAAGTGTGTTCCTTTTCTTTCACATGGTGGAGATGGTTATGCTTTCAATTCTGAAGTATACATCGATCTAGTGACAGGTTAATAACTTATTGCAGAGAGAATAACCATCACCTAGACCCAAGCTGCCTTTAGAATGGTAAGAAGTAACAGCTGTTTACGGTGTCCTCTTGTTTTCCTCTCCCAGGTACTGTGCCTAGCACAAGCTGTACAAGTGATTATGGTGTTGTTGCACATCATCCTCAGTAATTTCAAGAGATTGGTAAGTCTTTTTTTGTTTGTATTATATGGTGGCACATTTATGGCAGCAAATTAAAGAGGCTGGTGGAGGTTTATGCAGGATGATGAGGATTTGCCCAGAACACAGTGGATCAAGCATAACCACACAGATTCGTGGCTTCAAGGTCTTTTCCCGGTGGTACCCTATCATATGCTTCTCAGGCTTATCGGATCATCTCATAATCCTGAATCTTCATGTACCTCTGATGATATCATCAATACCTTTGTCATTTCCCTTACTGCTGGATCATTTAGACTGCTTAGTTGGATGCATTTCAAATAACTTTAGAATTTAAAAGTGCTTGCCAAGGCAAAAGAAGGAGAGTTTTAAAATTGTTTAAAAAATCCATGTAAAATCTTATTTTATTTTGCACATGTCAACAACTTTGAATCAACATTTCCTCTATTGTACCTCTATTTTTCATTTTTGAGATATAAAACTCAGAGGTACAGAGGTAAAATTACTCATGCTTGTTATTGTATTATTATCTTCTGAATCAGTTATGTAAAACAAAGTTTTATGAATTCTTGCCACTGGCTCTGTCTTCTTCTCAACCTGTCCACCTACTGAAAAGATGTAGTGGAAGCTCTACGAGAAGGCTGGGGTATTTCAAACTAGATTCAATATGTGCTGAGAAGTGTGTTTAAAAAAAGCAACAAACAAAACCACAGAGATTCACCACAAAAAAACCCAACAAACAATAGTCCGTGTGATGGAGAAGTAGGATCAGAAGCAAAAGTTTATGAAATATGATATAATCATAGTTCATAATGGTGTGAAAATTGGGAAAATAAGTTGTGCGTAAGTGAAGGAAAACAGATTTCTGTTCTTTTTTTTCTTCCCTTCTGCTATTTTTCTGTGGTTTCTCTATTGCAATGAAAATGTTACACAGTTTAAAAAAAATGTTGCAGTGTTTTCATGGACTATTCATAGCGTAGCAACAACATTTGTTTAGGAGTCTAAAAATATTTTTAAAATGCATACTTTGAATTTTGTACTAAAAGTTGAAGAGCAAGATAACATATGGTCAGGCACTTTATGAGTCTTTAGGCTGCTAACTGCTAAAATTGCATATAGAATCAAACTGTGCACAGATAAAATCTTAATAAACCGTTAAAATGTGCAAGCAACGAATACTTGTAAGAGCTCTTGGCACACAACAGAATGCTAAAAGAGGAAAAAATAAACCAACCCTTTAGTTATTTATAAATTTTTAGAGGCAGATTTATTTATAATCTTGATGTAAATGGAATTAAAAAATCAGTTTATCTGCCCCACCTCATTCTGAAAGGGCAAATTCTCAGGAGCTAACTCCTAGTTGTTTCACCACTACTGCATCAGCTGTAGGTTTATTTGGTAACAGATTTTTTTTTTTTCCTTTTGTGCCTTGGGTATTCAAAGTGTCAGAGCAGGGGAAAAAGAAAGTTAAAAAGAAGTGAAGTATTCAGCAGGACTCAAGAAATGTGTGTACTGCCACAGATTGTCTGAGTGATCTTGAACAAATTTAAACTTTCCCTGTGAAACAAGACTACAGGACTTTCTTATTGTAGAGTGATGCTGTAAGCTGATTTGACAGTAGGGTAATGAATAACACTGATTTCTTTACAGGTGAAAAATGTTTTATTGGAGTATCATAATTCTGGAAGATGTATATTTCTTCAAGTTCATAACCAGATACTATATACTTCAGGAGTGTTCTTCTAAATGAGAAAATGAGCCTTAATCTATACATAATTTTTATTTCATATAGGCTGTGTTTGCCACAATGTTATTGTTATTTCTATTTGTATTATTACTCCTGTCAATTCAGTTTCTACTTATGGACAGTTGTTAATTTTAAGAGAAAGTTATCCAGCTGAATGACTGCAGAGGTGAGTCAATGTCACAATTTGGAATGAATACTTGCATTTAATCTAAGGGCTAGTCAGTGCTAAAAGATGTTGTGATCTTTCATCTATCTGCAGGAGGTGCATTTTTTGTTCATGTGCTGTGATTTGTTGCTGGAGAAGGTGGCTGTTAATAGCAACCATCATTTAAACTGGTTAATTAAAAGATTAACTAAATTACTTTTCATCCTAAGGGTTAAAGTCATTATAGACTATGGTGTCCTTTTGAGACTATTTAGAGTAAGACGGGAGATGGAGAGGACTGGATTTTGCAAATGAATATTCACACAGCTAGGAAGCAGGAAAATGGTCTGTATTGAAGGGAACCAGAATCTATAAAGCAGCTATAGTGTTGCCCTGTAGCAACAAATGCCACTTTGTTAGAACAGCTGCAGATATTTTGAAACAGTAAAACTACCTATAAAGTAGGCATTTTGGCCTCATTTCCACATTACATTTTAACTCTGAAGCTTTTCTTCTTAGACCAATTATTTCCTCTTATTAACCTCAAATGAAGAAGCAAAGCCACACAAGCAGACACATTCAGTCTCATAATCTCATTCTTTTCATTGATTCATTTTCTTTTTTTTTCATGATACGTTCTTCCGTCCAAGTCTTTGCATCATCACTCAGAGCAGCTAGCTGCTTCCTTGGCACAACTCCCGAAATATGCACTTTGGATGTCAGCATTTCCCAGCAGCTTTATGACAAAATAAACTGGTTAGATTTTTTCCCCCATTTTTATCTAATTCCACTGCAATATGCAACAGAGCAGAAAGATAAATAGCCACTTATATGCACTCATCAGATATGGCATTTTAATCACCATCTGAGCATCGAGAACTATCTTATTGCGGAAAAAAAAAACAGGGTACACTTTATTAGGAAAAGATTCCTAAACCAGTGCTTTGCAAAGCAGGGTTTGCAACCTCAAGGGAGACCGTGGCAAACCACAGTAGTGGACCTACTAGGGATTCCATTTCATCTTCTGTTTAAATTAATGTTACAGATTATATAAAACAATTATGATACAACACACAATCACTGTCCTTTTATAGAAGAGAATAATGCAGGATAAGAAGTCACACTGAAAAAAAAAAAAGAAGACCTGCAATAGTAGACTTGCCCAATATTTGCATTTTTATAGTTTAATGTAGTATACCTGACTTAAAACTATTGCATTTATTTCATTGAATTGAACAAACTTTTTTTTTTTGCATGGATTCAGAAACAGTGAGTCAAACATTGCATGAATTGAACCATCAGGCATATGTATACCACAGGAGGATCCCTCCAGTTTTTATCACTTCTGTACTAAAAGACTGAATAAAACCTAGCTGGAAGAAAAATACAAACTTGAGAGACAATATCAAGAATATTTCTATTTTTATGTTCTTCAAACTCAAGAATACTCTATTCCACGTCTAACAACATGATCAACCAAATTGCTATTAGACTGATGAAGGCACAGAAAGTCATGATCACCTTTTCTGGTCTATATTCACATGAGTTTTAGTCCACAGGAAAAGAATCACAGTGAATGTACAGTATGGAAATAGACAACAGGCTAAAGCAAAGACTGTGTTGAATGTATCTGATCAAAGAAAGATGGTGGCAACACTTAAGCCATGAGACAACCGTATCTCTTACTATGTTGCTCTGTACTGGTCTTCTGATCACTCCGATCGGGGGGCTTTTCAGCAGGCACAGAAATATTTCAGGCCACAGATCCAGAATTCCTTCCCAGAGAAACCAAAGTACAGGGTGAGGAAGAAAAGGGAGAGTGAGAAGCAGTTGTGACGGTCTTGTTCGCATCTAGAGGAAAGCCAGGACTTAGGTTCCTGTATCTCAGAGTAGAGATATTGCTAGATCTTAAATTAAGGTAATGGATGCCCAAGCAGTGGATACATTCAAAATCTATGGAAATGGAAAAAAAAAAGCTCTGGGAAGCGATAGTGTCACCTAGTGTCATGAATCATTTGCATGGAGTATTGCATCTGAAAACAGCGTCATTTCTGACATTCTGGTCAGCTTAGTATCATGATAGGCTGTACAGATCATTCAGTAACAGAGGGAAAAGGAACTAACTCTCGCTCCATTTAATCTGTTTCTCTATCTGCTATACGTAAATAGAGACCTACGTAAACATTAGAGCTATCTGCAATTGCAAAAGTCATGTGGGAGTTGGAGTTGTTGAGGGAAAGCCAAAGAATGGTATGGTAAAAAGCCAAAAGAATTGAAGAGGAGAATGAAACTGATAACTCAGCAGATTCTTTTCTTCCATCTTTTTCAGGAAGGAAATTGTCAGCATAAATCACATTCTTGAGCTTCCTGTTTATTTCCTTGAGTTGTTTATATCATTCACCTGCAACATGCAAAATAGGAAGGAAAGACAGTAAATTAAAACATGAGAACATATTCTAGCTGATTTTTGCTCAGAACAAATCTTGGTTTTGCTAACTAAAAACACCTTGGAAACTGAATCATCACATAGTAAATAAATAAATAAATAAATAAATACAGAATTTGGGGATTAATTTCAAAGATATACTTCTATTCTGAAACAAAATGTTAATGAGGACACAATCACTAGCTTCTGCTATTACTTTTCCCAGAGCAAGTGTTACATACACTGTGTTGTGCTAACAAAACTCTCTTAGTCATCAAAGAAAAATGTTCACCATTTTTCAGGGAAAGATAAGCAGATGGACTTTAAACTAATTGAGAAAATTTTATTTTAAAATTTTGAAGCCTAGAATGTAGCCTAGAAGAAGGAAAATAGGATGTCAAATCAACAACTGTATATAGCAAATAAGGTGGATTTTGTGACCTCTTGGAGCACCTTGAAAACTGTGGCAAATGAGAGCAATTGGATAAATAGGATAATTTTTTTTTTTTTTTTGCCTGCACAATAAATTATAAACCCTGGTATGATTTTTTCCATATGTAAGGAGAATTCATCAAGGAGGGCTTTACACTGATTGGTAAACATGACTTACCCTAAAACTTCTACAGATCTCCTGCAGCCTTTAACCTTGAACCTGTGGAGTAGATCCATTCACATAACTAAATATATACACAATGCAAGTTGTTAAGCACTGGAACAGGTTGCCCAGAGAGGTGGTGGATGCCCCATCCCTGGAAACATTCAAGGCCAGGCTGGATGAGGCTCTGAGCAACCTGATCTAGTCAGGGAGGTCCCTGCTCCTTGCAGGGGGCTTGGACTAGATGACCTTTGAAGGTCCCTTCCAACTCTAGCTATTCTATACACACTGTATTTGATTTATTCTGCAGCTGACAGGGAGGTGAAACACACTTGGTACGTTCTTGACTGGCAAGACGTAGTTGGATTAGAGCAGAGTCTGATTGTAATCAGTCAGTGTATCAACAAAGTATGGGCATTGCAGAGGTAGCATCTGTGTCTGATTTAATATGCTGATCCATATTATCTTACTGTTAGGCTTCATAAATTCCAATTGCTTACCTTAGCTATGTGGTAGATTTACCTGGATATCAGGAGAAAACAAACGGCCGACAGTTCAAATAAGATGCCCAGAAAAACAAATCATTATCGCATCAAAGGACCATATTTCCATGTATCTGGAGTGGAGCCCAGTTGAAAGCAAACAGAAGCTGAGTAATTCTGTGGTGAATAACTCACTGGCACAAAAGGGACCTACCAAGTATTTGCCAAACTGATGCTGAGAAGAAGTTAAAAGAGAAAGGCAAGCAGAAAAGATATGTTGGTAGAGACACCGAAATAATTTACGAGAGTATTCTACCTTAATCTAAGTAACAGTGAAAGTTATTTCTAGTTAATTAAATGACCCATGCTCCTTCTCAGTTGTAGCTTTTAGACACCTGCTTGATAAAACCAAAGTCATGTATAGTTTTGTCTAGTGGACAGGGCCAGCACTAGCAGAAGGCAAGCCACAAATCAATTGTGCCAAATTTCCAGGTGGAAGCCAACAGCCAAAGTTATGAGACGAAAAACACGACAATTATGAGGAACACCAGCCAGGAATTAAGATCTGGGCAGAGGATGAAAACAAGTGTAAGAAGTTGAAGTTAAAATATGTGAAAAAGAGTTAAATAGAAAAGTACAGAAAAAGAGACTAGCTTCAGTCAAGAAAACAAATTAAAAAAAAAAAGAAAAAAAGAAAAATTAAAAATAATAAAAGGAAAAAGAAGAAAATTTCAGAAGCCTGATCAAATATTTTTAAAGCTCAGACCCTTCAAAATGGGACCATGACTGAGCAGCATTGATCAGAAACTTGACTCTAATCCACAGTGAGCAGTCAAGACAAGAGCTATTTAATCAGATTGGTTAACAGTCAAAAGAGAAATTTTTGCCCGTCTGTGGTAAGGAAGAGCTGCACAACAAAACACATTCTATATTCTGTGTCCACTGGAAAAAAAGTAGTCACCATGCTGTTTGTATCTCTTACTTATGACTTGAATTACAATAATGTTATTGGCCATGACATTAAGCTGATGCTCCACTCTGAAGAATGAAATAAAATCAACACTCAATCAATCAATAGATTCAGGAGAAATCAGAAAAAAAAAAAAAAAGATAAGGGAGAAAGTCACTAATCTTGTTTTACAGACATGGAACTGAAGCACACATGAATTTCCACAGTCACAGAGGGTATCTGTGGCAGAGCTAGAATGAAGGTGGGATCTCCTGCATGTGAGGAAGCAGGTGTTAATACTGCTGTTAAATTGTCTCTTCTTGAGACTGTTATTTTCCAGTCACTGGAATATTTATGGTATGGTTGATAAAAGAAGGCAGTGATACTAGCAGATATTTCCTCTTGAGATGATGTGGGGAACATGCTAAGCATGCTGAAGCCAGGCTCCCTTTTCTCACCCTGAGATAGACAGCGATGCAGGGAAGTGCATGTGATCCTGTGATTTGTTTACCAGATCCCTGATAGGTGGAATAGGGATGAGCGAGAAGAAATTGCAATTTTATTAGTACATCATATTAGCTAGGAGAGCTTACAAATTAAAATCCTCTGTTCAGTTTTGGAAAGAAAAACTGAAAAGGACAGACACTGCTGGGGAAAATAAAATAAAATAGATTATTTTGTCTGTAGTGAATTATTCTACAGAAAAGAGTCACAAAAGAGGTGTTACAGGATTCTGGGTTGTTTTTTTTTTTGTAGTTTTTGTAGGTTTTGTTGGTTTTGGTGGTGGTTTTGTTTAGTTGTTTTGTTTCAGTTTATTTTTTTAATTTGCATTATCTCATGACTTCACTTTGTTGATCTAATCCCAACTCCCTAAAAAAGAGATTAGCAATATGCACCTTGTATACTAAGGTTAGCAGGTCAGCTAGACCTGCTGTTCACTGTAGAGTCTGTTATCAGACTCTACAGTGAACCAGACAGGCTCTGTTAAATGCACCTTGCCATTTTCTGAGTCCCTGCAAAGCAACCCTTAAGGCTATTCCAGATACAACGGGCATATTGCTCCTTATTTTATTATGGAGTATTAAAGCAATATTTTATCAGGATCCAATAAAATATACATCTTTCACTCTATGAATCTTGAAATTCTGTTAAAAGAGTAAAATAAGTGTTAGCTTACCAGCTGTCAGTCTAATCCCTGGCTAATAAATTAACTTCATTCATTTTATTTTAGAGCTTTTCTGTTGCAGGTATTATAGCTATTGCGAGGAGAGTGTAAATATAATTGTAAGTAACCATCTCCCTGATGGTAAAGCAGTAAACAAATACTTTTTTTTTTTAATTATAAAAAAAAACCCAAAACATAAAAGAAGAAAAGAAAACAGGGAGGAAAGAAATACTCTTCAGCTGCTAGAGTGTTCCATGATGTCAGGCAGTTGATCAGCAGTAATGGAGCCAGGTACCCAGGATGTGAGCTGACAAGTGTTCTTCCTCCGAGTAAAACAGCAGCCAAATGGAGACAGTAACATGCTCTGCCAGTAAGGTGGAAATAATGTCAAGGAAAGCACAGAGCTAGAGGTACACTCAATATTCTGTCACAAGGATCTGGACCAGGGAAATTGTCTTCAATTATCAGTGGTGGAAGTCAACTCATCTAGCTTTAGCTGTTTCAAAGAGGAGCTTTTTGTCTTTGCGTCCTCTGTAGTCAAGAGAAAGAAAGAGAAGGAAGTATCTCCATGCAGGAAAGTCATCCTGTCTATCTGACATAATTATTTTAAGAAGAGATTATTTGCTTATTGAAATCTCTCTCTCCATTGTATATCGGGAGTTGACAAAACCACTTCAGACTAGACCACTAACTTTAAGATGACTGAAAGTAGATGAGCCAGCTGACTTTTGGTGTTCACAGCTGCAAGCCACAAGTACAAGGGAGCTTTCTGCAGTAGAATATGCAAACAACTAAAAAAATAGTGACATACAAAATGACCACAGACTGCCCCATGGTCAGTGCTCTCTCTACCTCTCTCAGATAAGACAAGAGTCAGCCCACTGAGCTAGGACCTCAGTGTTACTCACTGGCTTGTTACTGACTGAAGCCAATGCCAAGTACTTCAGCGTGTGGTGTCCTTTTTAGAAAAGCTTTTCTACTGTCCTCTGAGCATGAGCCCTACTTCCATGCCACCTGAAAGACAATATTTTTCTTCTAAGGACAGACCCAGAAACACATATTTCAGGACAGTATCAAATCCACTGGACAAGTGGGAAAATATATAGTAGTTCTCAGTATCAGAAGTTACTTTAAGGTAAATGTTAGTATTTAGCCTGGAGTGAAGCATGAATGAGCCTGGTAGTCAGAGTACACATCCTGGAAGTGGGACTTGCAGAGATCAGTCCCTGCTCTCAAGGATTATTTTCTATAGAATGAACCTGTTTCATCAAGAAAGCACAGGAGGCTTTTTCCCTTCCCTTTCTTCATGGCACAGAGACCCATACATACCAGCGGAAGTTAGGACACTGTACTGTCAAATCTGGATCCTACCAAAACTGTGGATAAAAAGTATTTCTTTTTTTTTTTTGCTAACCTTGTTAATCAGCTGTTTCTGCTTCCCCTATAACATTAAAAAAAAAAAAAAAAAAAAAATTTGCTTTTCTCTTCCCAGTTCTGTAGCTAAATAAAATAACCAGTTATGTATCCCACCTCAGTTTTGTCCCTTTCTCTTTCCCCATCTATATAGCTAAGGCTTACACTTATCCTCAGCCCCATCCTTTTCTGTGCAGGAGGAAAAAAAAAAGGTGAAGGATGGCATTTTGATTTCAATTCAGATGTTACTCTGAGTACTACACTTGCTGAGAAATCCTGAGTTCACTGCAGGAAATGGAAAAAAAAAACCTGTTTGGTTCAAGGTGATCGACACTACAGTGTTATGCAATTTAAGCTTGTGAAATAATATAAAATAATAATTTCCAAGTTGTGCCTTCCTGTTCGCATTGTTGCACAGCTGCCAAAAGGTTTGATGGAAAATATATTAGATAGTATTTGCCATTTTAAAAATGAGCAGATGAAAGAGAGCTTGAAAGCCTATACCTTTTGCTTCACCACCCATGCAGTACATGCCACATCTACCATTTTCTTTCTCTGTGAGAAATGGTCTTCTAAACTTATTTGAAGGATGATGATGTCTTTGTAATAAAGAACGTGTAAGATGAGATGGCGGGTATATGTATTTCTCAAAAAGGACTTAGCAAAGTTAGCTTGTTTTGTAGCAAAAAATTTGTAAAGAGAACTTAAATGTAAATACATGTGGATGACAATTATTTTACACGCATTAGGGCTACTTCAAGGATCATACAAGCAGATTAAGAAAACCCAGAGTCAAAAGAAGAGTCTCTGTCAGTATGGAGAATATTGATGTCAGACCCTAGCTGTCAAAACTTAGTAAAGGAACACAGGCAATGATAAATCTAGTAAAGTGGACAGAATTCTGTAATTCTGTGGAATAGTTCTCTTGACACAATGGTACAACTGGAAAATTATTTTCCCCTTATAGGATACACTAAAGGTTTGTTTTCTCTTTTTAATTTTTTTTTCTCTTTTTTGAGAATTGGCTACAGCTGTCTTCACAATTGCCCTCTTGTTGTGTGTCTGTTTGATAGCTAATTAAGACTTTCATGCACAATATTACCAGTATCCTTGAATATGATTATGTAGTCGTCTTACATAATTTATCTTTTTTTCTTAATCTAGGAATTCTTAAAATGCATCAACTAGTGTTTAGGATCCCTGTAACCAACCAAATTATCCTTGCTAATATAAATTAAGTATTATATGTACAGTAACTGCAGAAACAATACCTATGTTCACATTAAAAAGTAAAAATGACATTATGTTGTATTCGGTAGAAATTCTAATAATAAATAAGTAACTCAATAGGAATAATTGCAATAATTGCAAATATGAACACTGAGATGTGAAGAACATACTTTTGACAAACAAGTATTAATTTCTAATGAGATAAACTATTTAAAATAGACCTGGTCCAGGTCTGAGCAGTTTCAAATATTAGAGGAATATCAATCTTCCCCTCCAGTTTGAGCTTATTTCCAATTACAAATTTTATGGAGAGAAGAAACTCGGCTAGCAATTCAATACCATTTTCAAGTGGAGAGCAAGTGAAAAGTAGAACTTGTCACTGTTTACTTCAGAAGTCTCCATTCTGTGGCTTGATCTACACATACACATTGCACATAGAGAATCATATTTTGAAGGCTGTCGGTGACTTTATCCAAAATAGGAAAATAAGACCCAGGCTCCAACTCTTCATTTTTAATTCTTTTTAAGGGTGCAGAATTAACTATTATATATGTATACATGTTTTCTTTGTAAATGAAACAATTCTGACTTTATATTATTCTTTACTTGTCTAAAAGCAGTTTTACATTCAAAAATGACACCCAAAGATATTTTTGTGTGCTTGGTGTATAGAGATACAGACAGATAAAAGCTGAACGACCAGTATTATTTTGCTTTCTTGTAACTTAAATAAGACATTATACACTGTTTCCATTATTAAAAAAAAAAGAAAAGTCAGGGCATTGTGTTGGTTTGTGAGTATCCCTTATGAGAATAAAACTCAAAGTTTCCTTTGAGTGCTAGATTCAAATATGATGTGGAGTTCAAAATTAGGCAGTTACTCCTCAGGTAGATCTTCTGACAGATCTCGAAAGGGAGTCAGGTGCCTTAGAAAAAAACTGAAACCAACCACACAGTGAGAGGGGACCTAGCAGCCTGCAGTCATTGGTAGCTGTCACTGAGCACCACTCAAGAAGAAAATCCAGAGACAAGTCATTGAACTTCATGCTCCCACTGAACTACATGGAAAAAAATCTTATTATTTTGTAACACACTCCTGGAGGTAAAAGTGTAAAAGTGTAGCCTTTTATCCAAGGGCAGAGTGAAGGTCCCGCCTTTACATCCAGTTTCTGGACTGCCTATGGGTGAGATGTATAATTACTGTCCTCTGCAGCTTTTACACCAGTGCTTGATGTCTTGTGGTGGTTTTCTGATGCAGTTCATTCCCTTCTCACCTGCTGCCACTGTGCACCAGCTTAGAAAGACAGAGACATAGGAAAAAGGATTGGAGGAAGAGGATTGTTACTTGTAACCACATGCTTTTGCTCTTTTGGGGAAAGTGTAACTTCTCCTTGGACCATTGTGGGGGTTTTTTTTCCAGCATTTTTCTGACACATGTAGCACTGAAACCAGCCTGACCAGTGAAATTCAGTATCTTCTCTGTGCTTTCAAAAAGGACTTCTCTTTCCAGCCCGATAGGGCAATCCAAAGTGAGATCAAAAGAGGAACATGAATTCAGGTAGCTTAGCCAAATGCATGTCCCTCCACCTCCGTTTCAACACAAAGCTGAAGTGTACAAGGCACACCCTGGGAACAGCTGCTAGATTAAAGCTCACTAGGGAAAACTGTGGAGAACACTTAATGGCTAGATAAAAAACACACTTAAAGAACTTGTTGATCATTTCCTGCACGTTTCAAAGTTCTGCATGTGAAAAGAGTATCTTTCATGCACCTGTGATACCCTCAAGGCTAAGTAGAACACAATGACCATTTTTCATTCCTACGGTTTTGAATTTAGAGACTTAGTCTTGCTTAAGTCTGCTTTACCTACTAAAGTTTATTTGATTACCAAAACTGTCAGGAACAAGGCCAAAATTAGGAATATTGGTTCAACAACAGACATATTTACAGTTCCTACTGACCTTATATGTATGTAAGTAAAAAAATATTCAAGGTAGGATTCAAGTTATCATAGCAGAGTATAAAATCGTACTCATGAGGGTTGACCTCAGTGTAGCTCTCAAGGTGAAACAAAAAATGAAATTGCCAACAAACACATTACAGCTAGTGATTAAGTGCCTTTTTATACACTCCTGAGAACATTGGGATAGACAGTTCTGATGGGAAAGACATGATTACTTCTGATTACATTGTACTATCCCACTGCAGAGGTCTGATACCAGATTTCAGTGGAAAAATAGTTACAATATATGTGTGAAGTATATATCATGCAACCATCAAAAGTATCCACGGCTACAAGGAAATTGAGTTACATATCATGAAAAATTACACATGGGATGTCCCTTTGAAAGGTTATTTTTATACTTCCTTCATTTAAACCATAGATAGAAAGGTCTTCAGAGCTCAGGCATTTAAAAATAAGACATATTGAAAGGAAAAATATGACCTTGTGTGACGCTTTTAAAAATGAAATTAATCCTATTTTATCATATTTTATAATAACAAAACCTGCTCCACACTGTTTATCATAATGGGTTACTAAACTTGATGTCAGGAGAGGTGTGGGGAAGGACTATTTGTTTGTTATCTTTACTGATAACTCTGACTGAAAGGATGGGCTTCTTCAAATGATATGTGAGACAGGAAAGCCCTGCTAGATTATTCCTTTCTGTATTTAAAACTTGTTATACTTTTTTACTTACTGCTTTGATAGGTTGAAAACACATGGATACATGCATACTCAGCCTCCTGTAGTTAGTTACATGAAACATGGAGTAATATTCTGTAAAGCACTATGATATGTTGGGACAGAGAAGGAATCGTTAGCAGAATCATAATAAGTATTTGAGAGGTGAAAAGTATGTCCAGAATTCTGGCACTAGTAAGACAAATAAGGAAAGGACAGGTATATGTGACCGTGAATTTTACAACTACAGCCCATGCAACTATCCTTCAGCAAACATTCCTTACCATTATTAATAACGTGGCATAAAATGGAAAACAGCAGACTTAATCCATATACTTGGCAGATATATGAAATAGCAGATGGCACTATAATGGGGTGGGGGAATACCCAACAGATACCAACACTGCCGGGCCATAGATCTGGCATTTGTATAAACGAGAGAGACAAAATCTGGACCTAGGAAGGACCCCACATGTATACATTTGTGCATAATTATTTTTGTGTCTGCTAGGCAGCTCTTAATTCTGGCTGCGACATTCTCTCCCCCTTGTCTGGGAAACTTTCCAGCCATATTCACTCTGGGGCTCCAGCAACAGAGCCACACTTGATCCTCCTTGGGAACAGAAGAGAATAGAAGATGACTGGCAGAATCCTGGCCAAATGTGTGTTCTCTGCAACACCAAGCAACAATTTAGTTCTTGCCTGTCTCTTGGAGTAAAGTAATATGCTTCTCCCAACGTGTCCATATAAACCAAATACAGCTTCTTATGTGGTATAAGGGCTATATTGCTCCTAAGTAAGAATCTGTCAGAGCACTTTGTTAATGGATCTCGGTGCATCCATGTGTTAGCGTACTTTCCAGTCATCTGTACACTGTAATCCATACAACATAATTAATACCTGTAAGTTTATTCCATCTTACATAATGACCTTGTGCTATCCTATGTCATTTAAGAGCAAGAAGAAAATTTGGAAACTTGTGATCCTTTCTACTGGTTGTATAATCTCAAATATTGCTCAAGACCAGAAGACACAATGATAGACCATTGTTCTTTCGTAGTAAGACACGCTTAGCTGAATATTCCTAAGTTATCTGTGTGACTGGTGTTCCATTGTGAAGAAAAGGCTCTGCTAATAATTTCCGCAAATCCAGACAGTTCTGGAGCCCCAGGGCCCCTTTTTTGTTGCTTGGGAAAGGACTATTTCTAGGCTTGGCTTGTTTGTACACACTGAAGAAACCTTTGATAATAGGAGTATTTTGTAGGTAGATAAAGTAAATAGACACAATTATATTACAAAAGATAATTCTGAAAAAAACGCTTCTAGGCATAGAACAAAAATTGCGCCAAGACTTGGTTGAAGAAACTCCCATCTATAATCTAGCTTGACTTAATTTTGCATGCACACAGCTGTCAAATCTCTGGCTGGTTTTGTAGGCAAATTTAAAAAATGATCTTCAAGACTAATGCTAATTTTGCAGAAGGCAGTGATGCTTATTCCAGAGCACTCAGAACTAGAGCTTATTTTAAAAGTGACTTTCTGATATTCTTATATTGAAAAGCAACTGCTTCTTACTTTTTTCCATTCTAATCCAGCATCAAAGTATTGCAAACTGTTACTAGATAAAGCAATATCACTATCACTTTTGAAGGCTAAAGAAATCAGCATTATAGAAACTATTTTCATGGTATAAGAATCTGATGTCATAAAATTCTCTTCAGTTCCAGGTCTATGAATTCTTAAATATTTTGCAGTTTGGTCAAGGGAAATGTCATCTTTGTGGCCATAATAACAAAGAAACCTTTGAGAACTTATGCAGCATTTTGAGAACAAATTTTCAGAGGGAGGAGGGAACTGTTATTATATCTGCAAGTCCTGCAGCATGAAGTTATATCACACTAGGGCAAGTTTGGGTAGCAAAATCTGATGTGCATTTTCCCTTGCTAGTAAAAACAGTGAAGAAAATTTTATAGGTATTATTGACGATGAAATTAGTTATTTTCTTGAAGGAACCATTTTATAGGCTAACCTCTTATAACACAGCTTTTGATGACAGAAAGTCACTCATTTCTGCCTTTCACTTCTCTGATGGATTTTTAGTCTTGTCTCTTAATCTTTCTTCACCATTAGAGTGTCCTTTGGGAAATTTTTTATTTGGGTCAGCAAGTAGCCAAAGGTATTTGTATTTTAATTACCCTATGAACAACGTAAGTCATTGCCTGCGCTTTTCTGAAAGTGATCCATTATGAATAAAAGCACAGTGAAAACAGCTGGATTCAGTGGCATTTACAGATCCTTACTTGGCACACAAGTCATAATCAGTCCTGTAGGTGTGTAAATACTGCCAAATGACCAGTGTTCAGAATGCAGAGCAGATAATCCTGAATAACAGCCCTAATGACTTAATTTTCATAGGCAAGAAATAGGCAGGCAGAGTTCTTGTCTTCCTCTACTACTGTTAGGCTTTGTGAAAAATTTCTACAAGAACAATGCACAATACTTAACATTTTAATGGCTTACTGTGAGATAATAATGCAAAGAAAAAGTGTCTGCAGAATAATGAGAAAAGCTTAAGCTTGAAAATTATACATCTGTTTCATTGCTTTTCTTTCTTAATGGAAAACTGCCTAGTGTAGTATTTAATATTCAGGCTAATTTACCACATCAAATGAGTTTAGTAATTTCTATCCAACACATTCTATTTTTCCTATTTTGCTTAATGCTGCACAAAAAAAAAAAAAAAGATACTTGAATTGTTCTCTGTACACCTCTTCACTCACTTCTTTTGGCAGGTTTTTAGGGCACTGAGTGGTAGAGAGATGAAATACTCTTAGGTAGGAAGGAAATAAATTTCCTTTTCCCACTCATTGGAAGAGCACACTGAGTACTGAGTGATTCAGAAAGAGATTCCCAGGAAAGTAGAGTAAGGCAAAATATTAGTTGCTAGCAGTCACAAAATTTACTAGGCTGAAAAGGAAGCACTTCAGAAGAGACTTGATTCTTAATAACTCCTCCTCAGACACGGATCATCGATGCAGGGCTCTGAACTATGAGCCCTCTTCAGGAGGTAGAATCACAGAATCATAGAATAGTTAACGTTAGAAGCGACCTTTAAAGGTCATCTAGTTCAATCCCCCTGCAAGGACCAGGGAAATCTTCAACTAAATCATTTTGCTCAAAGGCCCATCCAACCTGGCCTTGAATGTTTCCAGGGATGGGGCATCTACCACGTCCCTAGGCAACCTGTTCCAGTGTTCTACCACTCTCATTATAAATATTTTTTTTCCTAATATCTAATGTGAATATGCCTCCCTCTATTTTAAAACCATTACCCCTCATCCTACTGCAACAGGCCCTGCTGAAGAGTTTCTCCCTATCTTTCCTGTAGGCCCTCTTTAGGTACTGGAAGGCTGCTATAAGGTCTAGGTTCATCTTTCTTCAGATAAAGATGAGAGACTTCATTCCAGTAGCTTAGACGTTAGAGCTACCATGCAGTAGAGCAAAGTCTCATTTACAAATCTCTGCCTGAATGTTAGGACTGAGCACAGCCTTCCTCTTGCATAGCTCAGGGAAGGACCACAAAGAGTAAGAGCCTGAGGTTAATGTAGATCCTAATCCAAGGAGCAGAGAGTGCATGGGTGGAGGCCTCAGATGAGACTTGCCAGGGTACTTCAGGTATGTTGGTACACCCAGGGCCCTGACATAAAAATTTCTGCAGATGTCATGGTATTTGAATATGAGATGCAAATAACTAAAAATGTCAGGTAGGCTACTAAGACCCTTAGTTAATCTCAAGATCTTTGGAAAACTAGGCCTACAGTCTTGGAAATCTTTCCATATTTCCCTCAATTACTAGCCTTTTCTTTTTTTTTTCAAGGAGTCCAACATAGGACAGCACCTACTGCAAGTAGGTACATATTTTCATTATGAATGTCAAAAAGGAAAAAAAGCACCTGGAATTAAGAAAGTATAGGCAATATTTCACTGTCTTTTCCCACAACTTTTTCCATCTCTTCTTCTTTCACTCTATTTACGGGTTATCTGCCACTGCTCTAAATTCTTCAAAAACCCCAAATCCTTCTTTTTTTTTTGCTGCCTTTCTGGAATTAAGTGAAAAGAAATAGTAACAGCAACCTCCATTATGAATACTTGGTTTTTACTAACTAGTTTACATAGACATAGTCAAATAGGCAGAAAATATATTTACTGAATGCATGACTGATGACACATTTTCAAGTGTTCTGGAATTTATGAAGTATCAATAATATTTGACTACCTATTCTGTAAGGATGTTTGAATACGGGAGAACAAGTAGACTCTGTTTCTTAAAACATTCAGGGAAAATAAATTGAAATTCATTATTTTACTTAGTCATCAAAAACTGGACTTGTGCCCAGAGCAATGTTTTAATGTATTAATCTCAAAAGTTGTAGAACTATTCTTTTTGTTTAGTGTCTGATTCTGTACTGAAAAAGTACATTTCAGTCTGAAATGTCCTTTCTTTTCTGTTGCTATGTAGAAGATACTGCCTCTCCCTAGAAATTTTGCCAACCCTAAAATCCACAGGATTTAAAGAGCTGGACCAGTGAGATTTAGAGCAAGATTATACCACTTCTGAAATGGAAATGAGTCAAAAGAAAGATTGGAAGCAATCATTAGTTTCCTGAAAAGTTTCTGATCTCTTTCTGTGTAGAGTGCAAGAAGCTAGCTCTTGCCAGTATTCTTCCCAAACTCTAAGCACTAAGCACAGTTACAGAAATCAACAAAAAGTTAGGGGAATGAATTTCTCACCAGTCTTCCAGTGGTGAGAAACCCTTCATATATATAGCACAAAAAAAAAAAAAATTTTTTCTTTTGGATGGCATTTGCAAGCTCCCTCTTGCACAAACAGAGTTTGAGGGGGTTTTTGGTGGTTTTGGTTGGTTGGTCGGGTGTTTTTTTTGGTTTGTTTTTTTTTTTTTTTTTTTCCCCCAGAACCGTGGAAACATTCAAGGCCAGGTTGGATGAGGCTCTGAGCAACTTGATCTGGTTGGAGATGTCCCTGCTCCTTGCAGGGGGACTGGACTAGATGGCTTTTAAAGGTCCCTTCCAACCATATCCATTCTATGATTCTATGAAAATGGCTATGCCTGGAAACGTTCAAGGCCAGGCTGGATGAGGCTCTGAGCAACCTGATCTAGTCAGGGATGTCCCTGCTTCTTGCAGGGGTGTTGGACTAGATGACCTTTGAAGGTCCCTTCCAACTCTAACCATTCTATGATTCTATGATTCTATGATTCTATGATTCTATGATTAACAGTTTTTCTTTTACAGAGAATTCTCCATTCAAATTGTAATAATATTTTCTCTATTTTGACTAGGAAGTGAAATTGAAAATAAAAGATAGCTCTCCAGAACTGTAGTACCTCAGCTTAGATCTTTTAAAATATCACTTAAAGATACTTTTTGATTACTGCAGACAGGGTATCCCAATACTATGAGGCTCTTCAACCCTGTTGAGGGGCTTGAGAACACTGCTTCGTTCCCATTTAGAATTCCTCTTATACCACACTGTGTGAGTAAACTCTTAGCTTTAAATTCTAGTGGCAAATTTTCTTGGTTTTGTGCAATCTTATAGTGAAAGGCAACTATTACCTAGGCTACTTTAGAGAGGCTTATATATACTACAAGATATATAGTACAGTGTTTCTCACAGAAATAAGTGTTCCGCATATATATAAAAAAATGGTTATACATGTTCACTAATCTTAATAATGAAAGAAATACTACTAATATGAAAACAAGATTACATGAAAAATATTTCTCCATAGTCATAACTGTGTGTTGCAGAACAAACAATAGAGTAAGGCTTCATGATCTTCAAATGTCACAAATATTCAAATCCTCAGTACTTGGAAATCTCAGTACTCAAAACTATTCCCTAGGCATTCTCCAGATTTCTGGAATTTAAACCTTATTCAACTCCCTCAATTAGGATTCAGACTGCATAAGATTTTTCTTCCATAGCATAATTACTCAGCTTTGCATTTGAGAGAAAAATCCAACAACCTGTTTTGAAAAGCCTTGCCCAAGTGAAGCTCATGACAACATTTCCATCACCTGCAGTAGATTCATGATCTCATCTGTAAGGTAACAAGCATTTTGTCTGTTTCAAACAGTACTGGAAGGCGCTCTTTCAGGGCATTTACAGAACATCAGAAAATGTGTTTCTGAGTAATAAAAATGAATCATTTTATTGCAACCCTTTTTTTTCTTATGTAAAAATGCATGAAATGAAGCAATCTTCTTGTATAAAAGTTTTGGGAATAGGAAATGTATATTTCCTCATTCATGTTTTTTGATATCGTAATTTAATCAGAAACAAAAAGAGAAAAAAACCCAAACAATACACTTCTAGTGCCAAAAATGTCATCTTAAGTAAAACAGCTTTTTCTAACGGAAAGTTGAATTTTTACAGGCTGATATAACTGTATCTTTCCTGCTTGTATACAAGGCCAAGCGCAGTTTAATGTTAATCACACTTATCACTGGAAAGCAAATCATAAATACATGAAGATATTTTTTAAAGCATCCTGTGGAGTGGGAGTGAAGAAGTTAAGATTTTAAATCTTTTCAAACAAGAAAATTTTAGTCACTGTATAGAACTGAGGCAAAAAATAGTTACTATTCATATAACCTAACATTTAGCCTTTTAATGTTAAAGAGGTACCACATTTTTGAAGACATATGCCTGGAAGAAAACACTTGACTTCACCATGACTGCTTGCTGAAGTCTTGGTTGTTTAACCTTAACACTTTATTCACTTTGTACATGGATTATATAATTTGGAAAAGGACCCTGTGGTGAAAGATGCTATATAAATATTCTATGTTTATTTTGATTATCACCATAGCTAATATCCATTACCCAATTATGATAATCAAATGCCTCTTCAGCCCCAAACAATGCAGTAACGAAATGATAAATGCTTTTTATTTGTAGAATTTTGGCTTGGTTGATTAAACAATTAGAAAGCATATGTGCAAATATAAAATAGATTTATTTTACAAGACAATGCAAAATCTGAAATGAGTCAAGCTGTACTTCACTAATCATCAGGAGTGACAGCTTAATCACTGGCTACTGGATAAAAGTCTGATTCCCAAATATGTATTATGGATCTGTTTAGGTAGAGGAATTAGTTAACAAGTGATTGAATAATCAATTAAAAAAGAAGAGCAAATAGGAGTTTATCTTTTTGTTATAATTCCATGCAAAAAAAAAAAAAAATCTATATTCAGTTAATCAATTAAAAATGTGAATATGTAGCACTTGAGTGTCTTTCTGACACTTTTACAATGGAATAAGTCTCTCATTTACAATCCTGACTACATTAGAAGTTTTGTTTCAATGGAGAATATTAAAAAGTTAGTGGCTCTAAGGACAATAATATATTTCTGACACACATATGGCAAGATGGAAAGAATAACTAATATCAGAATAAGATAGAAATGTGAACTGTTTTTCTATAAAATTAGTGATTAAAAAGGAAGAGGAGACATGAAATTCTCCCATACTTATTTCACGCAAATAAGCTTGAGGTGACTGGGGGGAAGGTGAGGGAAAAGCACCCCATCTCCCCTAACCATAGCTGAGGGAGGCAAACAAGTAGAGAGACAGACAGTTACTTCCAGATATCAATTCACTCAAATTCTGTCTGAACTGTTCTCTAAAGCAGCACAGAGTGGTGTGAAATATTGAGAAGTTTAGATGAGATATTTAACTTAAAGATAGCTAAAATTTAGTAATATGAACTTGGTCTTATGCAATGATATTGCTATTTGTCTTGAAGCTATTTGCATTGGCTTTCTTTGTATTAATGACAGGACAATGCTAGAGTGTTATAAAGCAAACACTGAAAAATATAGAAAATATGACATATGTATTCAGTTAAGAATAATATTTGTGCTTAATATATATTTACTTCCTTCCTAGGGCTCCTTTTTGCTTTTGCTGACTTTTCATGCCCTTTTCAGCTGATAAATCGATATACTGAGAAATATTAAAAAAGACCCAAGAAGAGTACATTTTCATCAACAAAGAATTGTTCATGAAAATTTTGATGGGAATTCTGCATCATAACAAATTAATAAAATAAACATGACCATTTTGCTGTCCAGAATCAGGCAAAAAAGAGACCCAAGTCCCATAAGAACACAGCCACAGTAGAAAACAATGCTCTAAGTTATTTGACTAAACAAGCTGCTAGTCTAAGTAGCTCTAAAAGTTCAGGAATTTTTCTTTTTTTCCTAGCCATTACTAAGTATTTTTTCACAGGAAAACAGGCTACTATTTAAATAAGCAAATAATTCCTACTTTAAAGAGCTTGTGGGCATGGCGAATGGTATGTCCCGTGAAGTGTCATCAAAATGGCACCATAAGGTATAGGTACTAAGCAATCCACCACTTTAGCAATAAGCAAGGAGTCTATTCTCTCAAGAGACTAGACTCAAGGTACTCAAGAGACCGAGAAGCCATTTAAAAAAAAAATTAAGAGAATTGTACCACTCTAAAAAGGCATCATCATATTTTATCCACTTGGTCTGGAACTTTGCTTATTTTGAAAATTTACAGCATGAATCTGTACAGAAAAATGTAAGTGACACAGCTGCAGAACATAACAATCAAGCTGTCTGGAAACACACTCATATATTTGATTTCTTTTTTCCTGACATAATCTTTTAAAATTGTAATAAATATGTTTTACATTCCGATGAAACTATGAGTTATTAGTTGCTTTAGGAAAGAGGGCTAAGACTTTTTTTTTGCATCTTTTTTAAGGATGTACTTAACAAGCCAACAACATCATATGAAGCGTATCCAAAGAACATAATTTTGGACTACAATCACTGTGATGTTTTAAAGCTAAAGCAAATAAGTGATTTGGCTTTTCGACAAAGAGAATTGGTTTCAGCTGACTTTAAACAGAAATAAAATTATAATATTCTCATATAATCCTCAGAATAGAGTTACTTTTACTAAAACCAAAACGAACTCTCAAGTAAGGCAAATTCAATTGTAAATGCACATAGCAATTTCTGAAAGTTTGGAATTCCATCTCAACTCTTAAAAAACACTCAGGAATTAATATACAAGGAGTTTTATCTGCTTAATAAACAGTGATAGATATCATACAGTTGTCCTGGATAAAATACACGTACCAGGCTATGACTTAGAATCATAGTTTTGAATAAAAGGAGCCACAGAATTATTTCAGTAATTAATTGGGACTTAAAAAGCATGGAAGCATAGAAGTCAGACAAGAGTTTCCCATAGATATGAGTTTCCAATAATACAAACCCACAATTTTCTTTCTTTTCTCTTTACGTTTCACTGTAGGTGAGCCTAATTTGTGCAGCAATTACCTTTTTCAAGAACTGCAAGGAGAACAAACATTTAACAGTTTGGAATGTAGGAAAGTCTCTTACTCAATTTTTGGTTTTATATTTGCAAGTAGCACACTGGTTGATTGAGAGAAATCTTTAACAAAGAGTGAACTGTATCTTTAAATACTTTGTTCGTGGAGAGACACAACCCAGAACCACTGTTTAGAGAAAGTAGCAGCTCAATGCATACATTTAGACAGTCTTGCTGACAGCAAATTAGTGCTGGAATTATACTGCTACTGGGTTCTCAAGTGACTGATTCTGCTAAACATTTGTTTGTAGAAATGCAAAATCATAACTCTTGAGATCAACTTCTTTGACATGAACGTAGTGATAGATATATAGAGATAATTTCCTGTGAACTTTGTAATGCTTGAACAAGCATCGTGACCCAAGAAACCCTGTTAAATAGAGTTGCTGTTTCTTTTCTTCTAGACTGACAATTTAGTTGTGCAGTGTGTTGTCATCAGTTGAGATTAATCACAGCAGTGACATGTTTTTCTCTAAGAACAATGTTAAAAATTATTTGAATAGGGACCAGGAGGAATGGGTTTCTATGTTGAATGATATAAATATTGAAAAATTATAAACAACTCATCTGAAAGGTAGGACTTACATCATTTCTGTTTGTTGAAAAGTACAAAAATGAGGATGATACTATAGGCAACTCTGTGGCAAAAGTTTACCTACACAAAGAAAAATGCTTAACAATTTAATATGAAAAATTTTCTTATTTGGGAAATTAGAGACTGATGAAGCTAAATAAATTAATCTATTAAAAAATCAAAGCATTTATGAAAAAAAAAGCTACTTAAGTGACATGTGTTGTTTTAAAATTTAAAAAGACAGCTTATATTCCAGATCCACATTTGGTTTTATCCAGAAGACTAATTAAAATGTGAATTTTGGTTTGGATGCAACAACACCAAAATCTTGTGACCTGTGTAAGTAAAAGCCATCAGAAGTATTGCAAATCAGCTGCTATATCTATTTTTCTAGTCCTCTACATAGTTCACATTTTTCAAGATTAGGTGCCCTTATATAATTTTACTCCTACGCAGGAAACAAGCTGCCATTGTCAGGTCATTTCTGGTTCAGCCCATGTAGTGTCAGGTTTGGATATGAGAAATAAAGCGGGACCAGTGCAATAGTTTTGTGTACTATCAAAAGCAAATACTTTGCAGATTAATGAATATAATAACTATAATCTTCTATAGAGCTTTGAAATAAACTAGAGAAAACTGGGAACAGCTCTCCTGTAGTGGAGGTGGTCTGAAAACTGGGACTCAGAGGAACTCTAAGGCAGAGGTTTTCATCCATCATTAAATAATTATTGTAGTGTGGGATTCTTCCCTCACCAAGACAATATACTTTAGCACTGGAGCTTGTGGGTTTTTTGCACTATGCTAGCCTAGAGAAAGCACTCCTCCCATTCTGGGATTTCTTTTGTCCTTTGGCCAAAGATTGTGTTGTCATTTGGTAAAAACCTAATTTATTTCAAACCTTATGGGACAGATTTTTTTCTTTTTTTTTCAAATCTCTTCAAGCCTTGAGTCATTTTGTTGCCTCAGCCTCTGTCATGGCTTCTGAGTCTGCAGCCAAAAGTTCACAGCCTTCGGGCTGCTTTGCTTCATTTCACTGCCAGAAAAGGGCAGCCTGATTCAGTAAGGGCATAAAGAGAAAGGAGAAGCAAAAATTAATACCAAGAGTAGAAAAGGCCTGAAAGGAGGAATTAAATCAGTGCCAAAACATTGACAGTGTCAGTGCACTATGAGAACAGGAACGGTGGAGGCTGCCCGTGGGCCAGGCAGGGTGGACCTCCACAGCTGGGGACAGTCCCTTGACCTCTGGGGCCTCAGCTGGAGAGGTTCTGCCCTCACTGCCCCCAGCCAAGGCCATTGATCTCAAGATTATTTTGTAACATAGATCTGACAATTTCTTTCTGGTTTTTTTTTTTTTTTAAAGGAAAATGAGACAACTGGAAATGCTCACAAAAGACCTATTCATGTTCAAAGAGTTTGGCAGTAAGAGTAGGACTCATCTCAAAATTTCAGTCTCCTAAAAAGGTTTTGTGTTAAATTTAAGGCCACATGTGTTCCTTGTGTAGTCCCTGACATGGGACAGGCACCTTGTAAAGATACATTACTGTTCTGGTTCATTGCCCTATAACTAGGATTTCTCTCTAGGTTGCCAACCAAGAGAGATTACCTTTGACTATAGAAGGAACTTAGACAGCTTAAGTAGCCTCTGAACTTTCAAGTAGATAACAAGGTGTGAAATAAATTCCCTTTCTCAGGATAGGGCTGGGCAGAAATTGGTCCTTTCTCAGTTTGCAGCCGTTGGACTCTCTGCATTGGTGCAGCTCTGCTCTCCTCCAAGCATCTGCTCTAAAATATCTCATTTATCAAAGAGAGAAGCTAACTCTCTGTCGCCTCAAGTGCTTTTCCTTTTTGCTTCACTGGTTAAAAAGATGTCTTACCTAGAACATATCTTTCAGTTAAATAATAAAAATCTGACACCTTAAAAAGGTGTCACCAACATATGAGCAAGGTGTATGGGACTCAGTCTCTTTCTGACATGGGGAACTACAATCAAGCCCGATTTTCAAAACAGTCAGGTTCTTCGAAATTATTAGGCATAGTTTCACCTCTTTACTGTGGCATAATTTATCCAGGGAACAAACAAAAAAAACCCCTCAGAACACAGAGGAAAAAAAGTGTAAATCATATCTAAGGGTAGAATTCCTGGAACTAAGAAATAATTGTAACTCTTCAGTTGTCATCTCTGCAATGAAATATCAAGCTTCATAACTATGTAGGCAACAAATAAGCCTCTGGATAGTTTAACTGAAATCCTAAATCCAAAGCCATTAAGAGAGTTAAGAAGCGTGAACATTTTAAAGATGATAAAATGTACAAGCCTCATTCATCCAATATGCAAACTTTGGTATACTCTAGAAAACAATTGTGAGATTACCTTTAAGAATGTGTGTTCTGTTAATTGAATGAAATTATGAATGTGGAAAGTTAAGGACATGCTTAAGTGCTCAGAGATGCCACAGTGTTCAGTATATTCCAGAAACAAAATCTGAAATTTTACAAAGGAGAAGCTAATTGTAGCTAAACTGGTCAGATCATATGTTCAGACAAAAAAAAAAAACCAAACCAAAAACCAAACAACAAAAACCAAACAAACCCCATGCTCAGGCTAAAAAGATAAGTTTAAATCACTTCCTGGCCTCTTCCTGTGTCTCCCACCACCTTACTTATTCACTACATGCTTTAGAACATCAGTCCCACCATGAGATGTTGGAAGCATCCCACAGGATGCATTCATCTATTATTTTCTGTAAAGAAAAAACAAATGTGTTTAGAGCTGAAATTCTTAGAGATGGGGTAATGTCTTTGAATGTGATCATAGACACTGATGTTGGCTTTACCTTCAGTACAAAGTAAAAATATTAGTATAAGTAGACCTATCTCACCTCTTTGTCCAAAATTATGAAGCAGATGTTTATTGTTGAATCAAATAATTTATCAGCCAATAGGTGGCACTGAAAGTATTTAACATTTATCTACTTCTCTGTTTTCTTTTAAGAGAATTCACTTTTCCCTCAAGTAAATGGTGTATTATGCTCACGAATTAAAAGCCAAGGCACATATTGAATTATGTTATTAAAAATATTAAGTACTTTTAAATAGTTGAAGAACTATTGAGAATTTAAACAATTCCCTGGAAATATGAACAAGTACATCGTTCTACTTGTATCTTTGTTGAAACATTTCTAAGACAGGAGATCCTTTTGAGATCCTGAGACCAATGACATTCCAGGGAGTATCGTACTATGAAGTTTAAACTGTAAATATCTGGGGAAAGTGTAGCATTCCAGGAATTGGATTGTACTGTAGCTTTTGCATGCTGCATGTCAATTTATAATTTTTTTTTTCCTGTCATTTTCCTTTTTGAAATCCTGTGAGGAAAGAAAGATTTTGTAGTAAATATAAAGTCATTTTTTGTCACTAGTGTTCACTTGAATTTTATTAGAACAAACTTTAGAAGCAACCTTTTCATTCTCTGGTAAACAAGCTCACAAACTGTTCTACGAATAGAGTTAATGAGACATTTCAGATCGGATTTCTAAAGAAACATGCTTTAACATATTCATAAAGAAGCAAACTTTCCATGTTAAGTTTTTACTAACTTTAAATGTTCATTGAGCAAATATGATATAGAGGATATTAAGTATCAGTATTTTGATTTATACTGAGTGTAATGCAGTCATTTTCTGCACACTGTATTTCATACCTGCACGTACACTTCCTCCAAGCTTTTTATTGAAAGATATGCCAACATGGTGAAGAAGTGACTTGTTCTGAAAAAAACCCAACACATTGCGATACAATGTAGAACCTAACTATTCCATTTTCAGACTGCTTCTCTACCATCTTTATGTAACAATCTGTCTTAAGAAGAAATGTAAGCCACGTAGTATTCAGTTACATCAAATAAAAATATGGGAGGGTTCACTGTACTGTCATTGACTACAAAGCTACAGAAGATAAGAAGAAAATAGCATTGAATATGTCCAAAAAAGGATGGTACATAGTGATAAATAGTAATTTATGTGGCGCTGTTTAGTGCTACCTTGCTTGGTACTTCAGTACGTTATGAATACTGTTAACATCTGGATTAAAGGGGAAAAACTCATCACATTATATATTGAAACAGTAACTATGTTTTGGTTACAGTAAGAGCTCTACTTGTGAGAGATTTTCATTTACTCAGCTGTACCAACGCACCTTAATTACAAGCAACTAGGAGCTTTTCATACATTCCTGCCTTCATCATTGCCTGCTAGCAGGAAAATTAAAGTGCCTTCAAATTGCAGAGTAGTAGAGCATCATAATAATTTACTGTTGCAGCACCAGGCCTAGGCAAGGCATAAGACTTTCCAGCTTTACCTGAATTGGTTCTGGAGACTTATGACACCAGAGCTGGTCATGAGAATGAACGTATTGTATCAGAAAGTATTTCACGTTAAAACTCAAACCACTACTTTAAAGTTAGACATTGTTTTCTCTGTTCAATAAGTGAAGTGAGGAACTAAATCCAATCAAGGAAAACTAAGCAAGGATGTAGTCTGCATTAACAATGCAGCTGAAAATGTCATCCTTCTCAGGTCAGTTGGAATATGAGTGGATATGAAAAAAAAGAAAAAGACACCAGTACTCTGGCTATGAATGTTTGCCAGGGTTACTCCTACTACACAACTTCTAAAATCTAATATTAAACAGAATACCTTTAAGGTATAAGCAAAAAGAGAAGCATGAATTAATAAATTTATAAATATTCTGGGAAAGTATGGAATTTTATTGTGTTTATGAATATCTGCATAGCCACAGTCTGGTCACAAAAGATAAAATTAAGTTTAAAAATTGCGTGTCTTGAGAAGACCGTATCTTCTTTATTAACAATTTGCCATAAATATCTTGTTGATTCTTTCCAAATACATACTACAAACTAAATTAAACATTTTGAGCAGCCTTTAGATAAATGATCTGCTATTGAATATTTTATTATTTACAATAAGTTTGTGGATTGGATATTATGAGAATCTTATGTTTTTTCCATTTACGTTAGCATCTGCACATTTGCAAATAGATATTTGAGTAGATTATTAAAAAATGAGAAAAAGCTAATGCTGCAACTTCCCTCTAAAGATTATGAAATAAGTGAGATAAGGACCATATTCACAAGAATATCCAAAGTCCTGAGCCCTCCATGAAAACTCACGAATCATGCTCTGTAAACTACACAAAATAATTTCCATGACAGAGATACAGTAAGATGGAGACTATCATGCTAACAAGAGGATCAGCTATCAGCTGTGGCTGATATAGCCACTGATAGTAATGAATACAAATAAATCCAAGAGTACCAATAAAAAGAAGAGAATGAGTTGTTGCTCTTCATTTTTTGTTAAAACACATAATGATATGCAAGACAAGAAGACCAGTGCTCTACTCAAAAGCCTAAATTTACCGTACAACTTTATGACTTAGACATAGTTGCTGGAGCTATTTAAACCATTTTCAACAAATTGAAATCAAATTTATATTTATTGCTTTTCCAAACTTCTTTATCCATCAATAATTCTCAAAGAATTTACTAATTTTGCTAGTTTTCCTATGACATGGATGTATTCACACAAATGATACTCCATGGAGCTTCTATTAAAGTACTGTAACGTGCCAGTTTTCCATAAGTAAATCTCGGTGATAATATCAGCAGTGTAATGCAGCTCAGAGTATTCCCTCTTTATATCACAAACACATAACAGCCTTCTAAACTGCCTTCCATCCTCTTAGTGAATATCACAATAAGACCACATAAAGTGTGGGAGATTCTTAAGAATCTGGTGTGCAAACTTGCCCAGTTCCATACAGGCAGTACTTACTGAATTCACTGCACTGTTTGTTCTTCCCAGACATCCTCCTTTCCAAGACATCTATAAGCACCTGAGCAACAAAGGACCAGTATTTTGAATGTATACTGAGGTTTGCTTGGAATGGTGGTCAGACACTAAGTGTATTTATACAGCTGATTGCACCTCAAGATATATTCATCTCAGGCTATATAATACACCCTGACAGGCCTTGGGGATCCTTTCAACAGTAATTTTTTGTTCACATGAATTCTGTCATTGAATCTCAGTATATCTGAGGCAGGTTGCAAACAGTGATTTCCTGAAGATGATAATCCATTATTGAACTTCATATTTCATGTTGTTTCAATGATAGTTTAAACTTTTTATGTCTCTATAATTGTTTCTTTCTTCGTAAAGAAGTTCTAAGCCCAGAGCTGATATCCCATGCTTAACTCTATCATGGGATCCTGTTCCAAAATAGATTGCTCTCTAAAAATCATTTCCTATCAAACATGTTATTTCTGATCTACTCCATGTTGGTGTTAGTATAAAGCAGCAGGATGTGAAACTATAAACCAGAGATCAGAGCTCAGGATCTGTAATACTTGTCTTGTCATACCTGCGAAAAGTACCACAAGAAAACTCAAGGTGGGACAGCAACCTGGTTATATATACTTTGGATCAGTACAATAAGAATCAACTTGTCATATATCTGTAGAAAGCTTATCTTATTTTTTTCCATTTACAAGTAAGCTTTTTGTACAAAGCTCTATCGGGATAAAAGGATATACTTTTTTTACATTTTCTACGTTGATGGGATAACACTCAGAAACCACAATAGCAAATGAAAAATCAAGTCCTGGATTTAAATTAGTTGGAAGGAGGGGTTTTTTTGTTTGTTTTAATTTTTTAATTTTTATTTTTCTCCCCCTCCCCCCAAGTAACCAAATTTAATTGGGCTTGGATGCTAGTTTAGAAAATCTGAAGTCATTCATTACCAGTTCTCAGATGTTGGTACCACAAGTAGAAGTCTTAGAGCTAATGAAGGAAATCAGATCTTGCTATAATGAGGAAACCAACAAGATGTTGTCTAATGGGGAGACTTGTTAAAACTCTTGTTTAAATGTTGCCTGCTGCTAAGTGAACAGGCATGAATTAGAGACAGTAGCTATTGTAATCTACCACGGCACTTTATGATGGGGTGATCATGCTAATACAGAGAATTACCAAGAAGAACTATTGAAAGTCCCCAAGTAACTGTCAAAGATGAGATTTCACCTTATGCTTCAGTGCATCCCCTTTCTAACTAGTGATGGGAAAAATTCAAAGCAATTTGGGAATCAGCTGACATGCAGATAAACAATAAGCAACAAATCAGTTGCTGTCACAAAGAGAGACAAGGTTAGTAGGTAGCAAGGCCAGTACATCTTAAGCTAAGTGTTTACACAAAGAGCCAATGATCATCACAGAAATTAAGGTCCTGGCTAAGACTGCAGTATTTCACTGAACTCAGCACATCTGCCTTGGCTCTATTCCAGTAGCTGCAAGTCACATTGAGAAGGACTGAGTCTGTGGCACATCCCTGTTGCCTCCATCCTCATCTTCCTGTCTCTTTTCCCCCTCACTATTTTCACCTTCTCTTCATTAGTCTACTCTTTACATTTTTCTGCAATGACACTGCTTAACACTACAGTCACTTTCAATCAGAAAGTGACTACTGCAGCTGTTGGGTAGTTTGAAGGGAGAAAAGGTCAGAACAACCAACTGTGAATGGATCAAACAAATGGAGAAAAGGAGATCCCACATGGTGACCAAAGCTAAATGGGAACACAAGCAAAAGCAGGTGAAAGAAAAGAAAATAATTATTCTCCTGCTTTTGTAAAAAACCTGCAAAAGGAAAAAAATAGCCCGGTTGCATAAAATGTAAATTATTATAAAATCATTCACTTAAGTATTTTTTACCTTTTCATTATACAGCTCCAGACTACTTCTCAGTTTCACAATGGTAACAGAATGCAATGGTTTTCTACTCTTGGTTCAAAGTAGACAAGCAAGATAGGCAGCCAGATAATGAATGAGCCAAAACTTGATCTCAAATTCATTCTCAGCAGTTCTGTCTGTGAAACTTCCAGGAAATGATAAGGGTGCTTTGAAGAAGAAGCTCTCATAGATCTCTTTGGGCTTCTAATGCAAGCCCAGACTTGTTCTTGACTAAGACTCTAGATACTCCCAGTTATCATTGACTTGCCTAAAATCACACTGTAGTTCTGAAGGCCAACAGCATTAAAAATTTTTCCTATCCCTTGTCTTGTGACTACATATCTTCTAAGTTAAGTAATAAATAAGGCAAGCACAGCCTCCTGTACGTTATGGTTCTCAATCACCCTGATGATTCACAAAGCTTACCGGGAGCACTGAACGAAAGAAATATCCCACCAAAACAAAACACTGCAAGCTCACAAAACAAAATTGCATCCTAATACATACAAATTTGGTTCAGACTGCAAAGACAACATAAATCCTATCATTTCTTAACTTTCTAACACTTTCCTTTGCTGTCTTAGTGAGGAATGTGTTTTCTTATTTAAAAACAAAACAAAACAAAATCAAGAAATAATTAGACATGCTCCTGTTGTTCAAGAGTATCAAAGCAAAGACTGGAAACTCACCTATGGCACAGCCTACTGCTCTGGGACATAATAGCACAGCTCATACAAAGTATCACTGATTTTTCATCCAGCATGTTGATCTACCCTACAAATTCATGTTATGCCAGTAGGTTTCACAGATGCTTACTGGTAAATGGCACACTCTTAATGCAGAGGCCAGCTCTGGTGCCAAAGGTCAAGTCACTTGTTGCATATTGAGGTTTGAGAGCTTCACAGTAACACCACTTCAATGCTTTTACTTGTTTTTTACTTGAAAGAACAATGAGGTTTTCTTCTGTCTTATTCTAGGAAATGGCTGTCCACTATTTACTGATGGTTTCCAGAGAAATTCAGGCTCAGGCAAATCTCTCAGATGGAATATTTCACCCCAAATTATAAGAATCAGGAAAACTTGTGAGAAATTGAAGACAAGCTCTTGAAATGTTTCTGAAACTTAACTTCATGAAGTGCTTCCAGACTATTTTGTTCCCTAATAAGAATTTTAAGGTACAAAAGTAATTTAGAATCAGAATTTTTATTTGATCTGTGTATTAGCAGCTTTTTTTTTTCAGTGGGAGAATGTGGTCTTCATGCAAATTTTTAGCAGAATCCAAAATTTCTGCACTACTGTTGGTCAATAGAAACAAATAATCCTCCTTATAACTGGTCCAAGAAGAAACCAGCACATAGTAACAACCCTCATAAATAATGAATGGACCAATTTTAAATTGCAATGGTACATCAATATTCACACTTTTTGAATATTGATGTAAATTGGTTTAAATTGACCAGATGCTCTGAAGATGGCACAGACAGGTGCAAATTATTTCTCTCCTGTCAGCAAATCCCATTAGTCTTTAGAAGAGATGCACTGTAAGGGAAAGCAGCTGCTTGTTCCCCTTAGGAACTGCAGAGAAAGGCACCTCTAATGTCCCCTGGGAATTTCACAGAAGTGCTGAAAATACAAAATAAGCTTGGGATCAGATCCTTAATCAACACTTTACCTTGACTGACTACACTTTTTACTACTCATTTCTCAGTACAATGATTCTGTCACAGGATTATCTATGCTCTGTCCCCTTTCTGAGGCCTGTGATTATATCTACAACAGTAAATAAAAGGCTGGGGCCATTCTCTAACCCTCAGGGCAAGTGAAGCCCTAGTTCATATTCATCTGCTTAAATCCTCTCCTTCCAAAAGGAGAAGCAAAACTGCCAACTTTCTGAAATATTTCTATTTGACATTGTGCTAACAATTAAGTTATACATATATTCACACACCAGTGCTTGATTCCACAAGGTAATTCTGTTTTATTTACTAGTATGAGCAAAGCCTTTAAGCACAATGAAAACTTCCCCTTGAAGCCTGACTATTTCTCTTTTCTGGTTTGCATCTGCATATCCATCCCAAGGGCTCTTCCCCCTTTCTTTGTGAATCAGTGACCAGCTTTTCCAAAACAAGCTTCTCCACTTTCCTTGATTTTACAAGATCACAGATGGCCCTGCTTGGAAAGCAGTCTTCTTTCTAAATGTACTTAAGTCTTGACTACAAACCCAGCATAAAAACATAATTAAATTGCAGTACAAGCAAAACTGCAATGTAGTTATGCTTTTATGTTCACCTTACAATATTCTTAAGCTACAGTAGGGATTGCACTGTGTATAGTGTATGTGGATACTGGCCTTTAAAACACTGGTATGTAAGATAATACATGGGGTAACGGAAAGAATAATAGTGTGGGGACTGCTGGAGCTAGAAAACAAAATCAGGATCAAACACAGCAACTAAACAAGGAGAGAAAGGTAAGGGGAGGGAGTGAGACCGAGTTAATAGGAAGGGAGTATCATATGCAGTACTGGAGATCTGGTACTAATAGGGAAAATGAAAGCTCTTCCCCTCTTCCCACCTCCACCCCATCTTTGACAAATTATCAATCTTGTAATCTGGTAATTTTTTACAGTATTTTGTACCATCCCTCCCATCTCAACATGCATGTAACAATTGTTCTACGCTTAACAGATGAAATAAATATCATTAATATAAATTGCCCCTTTCTGACTCTGTAACTGAATATGCATTTTGAATATTAGTTTCTAGGTCAGTTTTCAGTTTTAATCCTGTTTTGTATGCAGGGTTTGTTAGATACGTTCTCTTGATTCCTTTCTGAAAATCCATGAATACATCATGCAGCAAATGATCAATTCATCTTTTCTTCTTTTTATCCCCAGTCATGTGTGCTTGTGACAAAATTATTTCTTTCCTTTCCCTCTGAAAACAAGGTTGTCCTTAATCATTAACTTAATTATTAAAAACTTAAATCATTAACTTTTGCTAATAGAAGATGACCGTATGTTGTCTGAAGACAATATGCATGCAACATACACACATGGAAATCAGCTTCCAACAATGATCATATCATTCGCGTCAGATTGTTAAGGCTTTTGAAGCTTTCCAATTTGCATTACTTAGTAGAAATAGGGCATAAATCAGTTCTTCCAGTTTGTGCTGCTGTTCCTGTGTGTTACGGGAACAGCAGCTTCACTTCTGCATTCCATACCCACAACCAGCTCAATAAATGAAAGAGAATATATGACTGCATTTGCAAACCATTATAAATACACAGGGTAGCTTTACCCCCCCAACTTGCTGAGTGTGACTCTTCTGTATGACTGATAATCAGACAAATTCAAATACAAAGTCCTATTGCCACCGTAGCCATTCAGCTTCATAAACACTCTATTTACATGGAAGCTGTAGTGAAGACACGGGCCAGGCTTACAGAAGTTTGACAGAAAAACAGAAATTGCCAGTGTAAATAGAAATAGCTGGAGGAGGTAATACTATAAGAATAGGTACTGGAAACACAACTAGGAAACTGGATGGTAGCAGCTAATTTTAAATCTTTTATCCTCTGCAAACACAAAAAGTTTGGAATCTCCTGTCTCTGGGGTATGTAGCTTAAACCTTCCCAGTCACTCCATATAGCTGCCACTGAAAAATGCACTGTGAAAAAAAACAAGTGATTCAGAGAGCAAATGTGTGAAATTAAATATTTTAGGATTCACATTTTTTTTGGTCTGGTCAGATGCTGATGCAAGATTGCTAGTAATTGGCTTTCCTCCATTGATCTAGTGAAGTTTGAAGTTCCCAATCTCTTTAAAAGATACCATTACTATGATCCTTCACTGGGACAGTATTATCACACCTTTTCGTTGGCTGTGTGACCTGCTGCACTGGGCTCATACAGCCACACGGAGTTAACAGAGAGAGAGGATGAATAAGATGCTGTGCAACATGCTACTTGCCATACTAATGATGCTGCAATAACCCAGTGCGATGAAAGCACGTTTGACTTTCATACTCAACAGACCCCAAAGAACTGATGTGGTTATCATTGTATTCAACTTTCCTGTCCCAAAATTTAGGTACACTTTTGCAGCCAAATTTATGGACAGCATGAATGTGGAGTAGGGCTTAAACTCACAGTGGGAAGAAACCTTTGGGAATCACCAGGATTTCTAAGTGTAATGGCTCTCCTATCATTCTTGTAAACTGAATGTCAATAAAATGATATGTAAAGTAAGTAAAACAAAGATATTCGACAATATCTTTAGGTCATTTTTTTCTCCCCTCCCAAATTTATAAAGCTTCTGCTCTCCCAGAACCGAATGTAATAATTCCTAAGCAGTCATTAGCACAAGGCACATCTTATTGTCTGGAAGTATTTCACTGAGATCTGCTAACACCACTCCTTCTTAACACATATAAGGTAGATTTTATGCTGGGTGAGATCACCATTGATGTTGCCTTTCACTTGAGACCATTCCACACTGAGATGGAATCCCACACCAGTGAGCAAAATTCAAATATAAATACTGCAGGCTCAAAACAACTTTAATTATAAAGAGAAAAAAGTGGAAAGATAAGTTATCCTTCAACAGCTGTTGCTATTTCAGTTTGAAAGCTTCAGGGGGAAAAAAAAAGGCCTTATTTTTAAAATGGTGAAAGAGGAATATATCATACCAAGAGGAAAAAAAAAAATAATTAAGAGTCACTAGATGATAACTAGAAGTTGCACACTGTCCTGGTTTTTAAGGAGAAACTGATAATAGATTCCAAAGAAACTAATCTAGTCATATAATCAGACATGCAGTACAGTCATGGTTGGAAAGATCAGCCCATATAATTAGCAAATTAGATAAACCAGATACCTAAAATAGAAGAAATGAAAAAAAAAAAAAATTCCGCCTTTGAAAACTCACCGTTTACAAAAAAATATACTAATAGCCTCCTACTCAAAATAAATGATCAAATATCAGGCTAAAATCACAAAAATCAGGAGTAAGAAGTGTGAAGAAAGAAAATTTTGCAACCAGAAAGCAGAAAAGTGTCTTTAGCTATTAACTCATCCAGCCCCTCAGACAATCCCTAGTTACCCAGTGTAACAGCTTTTGTACAAAACTACTGCACACATTCTTAAACAAAGAGAGGCTCCTCTATCAGTATGCCGTAAAGTGCTCAGTTTCAGAAACAGCATGAATGGGAGCACTTCAGCAGTGACACTCGAGGACTGCGTTCATACGCCAAGAAAAGCTGCAGCTGAAGGCAAATTACAGTTTGAAGGCATGCTCGCCTGCTCCCTCTGCTCTGGCTCCATGATTCAAGCTGTGAGGGAGGAATAAAATTAAATAGAAGACCCACAAGCCAAAGGTCCAAATGCTTCGTTACTTTTTCAGGCAAATCCAAAGTCACATACTGATCTCAAGCATTTTCTGTGAGAGAAAGGATCTTTAACTGTCTAGGGAATTAAAAGGTACAACAACAAGGGTGGGGTTTTTTTTGAGGCTTGCACTTATTATCCATAAAAAGGAGTGTATAATCAAGGTCAGGACCCAAGTAAGGGCTGGAAGTGTCAGTGCACTATGGGAAGTAGCACAACATTAGACAGAAATCTGCCACAAAGACAAACACCTACCAGAGATATCTAGCACATGCAGGATCTGCATAAACAGCCAGCTCTTCCAAGGAGGGGAATTTTCCCCACCTACAGAGCCTTCCATAAATAACTTCCTCGTGATGTTAAACCTGCTGTGAAGCTACACACTGTGAAGCTCTGTGGTGAGAAAGGATAACTGAAAATAATTTTGTACTCTTTTGGTATCTTTGCTCTGTTTTAACACTGACATTCGATATAGATGGGGTTTTTTAGCCTTCAAACTGGCCAAACTGCACATATGAGAACCAAACTGGTGTCAAGACACAGCAAGGGATGGCTGCTCCCTCAAGGCCACGGAGCCAAGAGTGACATTGACCTCAGTGGCTGCCCCCTCACTGGGGCTGACCACATCACAGAGGGTTGCTAATAGGAGCTGCAGACAGTCCTGGACAGAGTAAGTGATGAACCAGGACTGGGGCCTCTCCAGGAGATCCAGCCAGGAAACAGGACCAGAAACAGATAAAGCTACATCGTAGCTTAAACTAGCACTGCTCACCTCGCACTGAGCTTGCATGAAGATCCCAGAGAAATGGGCAGGGTGTGGGTTGGTGGCCCCAGGTGGGCAGCCTGTTAGTGTCCTCAGGGGCCTGACAGTTAGCCTTAATACAAGCTTCATAAAAACTTGCTGGAGAAGCAAAAATGTCTGCATTTCTCACAGCTCCCAGCCAGCCACCACAGGCACCAGATCTGCAGGGCAACTCACTACATTCAGTCCCTGCTTATCTTCTGAGCGCTTCTAGACCATATGTTCTTTCATAGCTTCTGCAGTAAGTCACAGGCTAGGCAACAGACTCCTATAACCCAGATGTAAACCATTGCTATGGAGTCACTATATGAAAAGTCAAACTTTTCACTTAGCACTTTTCAGAGTCAGAAAAGTAGGAGTGGGACTGCACAGATGCTGGATCTGGAAGAAAAAACAACCGTAATCTGTCTCTTCTTGGCTGTTGGTGGTACACTCTGCTTCTCCAGAGTGCAAAAAAATATGGAGGAGGAAGACTAAGCATTGACCTAAAGAGGAGACAAGATCCAAATCTAAGACTCAGAGAGAAAAAAATAGGACCAAATGAATGGTTGGTGGAGCAGATTATGGTACAGATCTTGTAGAGATGAAAACAGGACTGAAGAAGATCCCAGGTGGGAAAGGGCTCGTGTGCCTCATTGCTCACTCCAAGTTCCTGGTTTCCCCCAGTAGAGATCCAAGACAAGACCCGGCTGCATACCAGACACATCTTGGCCTTCTTGGGTGGAAAGCCAGCCATCTCAACAGGGCAGGAGCTGCAGTGGGCATAACAGCTTCCCATGCCCTTCACGATCCAGGAACCAGCCCTGCACTTGCAGCTAACCTGCAGGTAACGAAATTTCTGTCCCTGTACTCATTTCTAAAGCAAACTTTCGCTATTTATCAAGCAAGCTACAAATATTTTTCTAGAATCTGAAAAAGAGGAGGTAAGGTCTGCACCTGTCCTTGTATCCAAATTGGCTCTCCTTGTGTACAGACGTCAAACCAGTTTTACAAGAATGTTCCAGAGGTGTTGCCTTGCAACACAAAGTTACACATTATTTGTCCTTCAACAACCCTCTACAAAAAGGCAATATACGCTACTACATATTTGCTCTGTGTTTCTTTGCTCAGCACTTCCTCTGATCCTTTTGCACTCTACAGTTTGTTCTTTTCGGGAAGACAGGCACACAGAGTCCACCTCTTTCCTGTCTCCTCTTGAAGGCTCTGAAAATATGTTTTATATTCTTTACACAGTTGCTTTTGCTTAGCTACCATCTCCCCAGAATAAGGCATAATTCCTCAAAGACATTATTTTCTTTGCCCATATTCTGACTTTTTATTTGAATTTGAATAATGTACATATAAATCCAGTTCTATGGTGTTAACAGATTAGATTCATTGTGCCTATCCGCCTCTGCCCATTTTTATTCCTTCTCCATACACATACATATAGATGTATATATACACATGCATCCATCCCCCCGCCCCCCCGCCGTAATCTCTTGCAGCATTTACCGCAGCATACAGTACCATTATTTTTTGGCTAAATATTTTAATGATCTGATTTCTTGTTTCAGTTGAGCAACACTGGAGCAGGTGAATGCATCAGACTCAAGGATACTACTCTGTAACTTAACTACAAACTTAGTTGATCTAGTTTTATGTTTAATATTTGTATTTCTGGTAGACCACATCTGGGAAATAGCAAGCAACCCTCTGAAATAAACACAGAATAAAGCCTGTTGTTCTTAAAACCAGTATCATCTGTGTCACAAAGATCTGCTTCAAAGTTGTTACAAGGGCAAGATATTAATAGCCATCGCTATCTTTGGCAGTTTGATTTTACGTTGTGACTTCTGCAGTGACAGACCATATCCTTCAAGAGAGGACTGTCACATCTTGTCAAGCAGCTTTTCTGAGCAGGCTCACCTAGTTTCAGTATCAGGCTCCTGTGTCTTCCAACTTTATTTCTACTCTAAGCTGAAAACAAGTTTTCTGTTTCCACAGAGTCTTTTCCTCTTTCATCTTGGCTTGTAAATCATACAACTGAAACTGAAAAATAAAAGTTTTTGAAATCCAGAAGCCTTTTCTAACTTCTTTTTTGTAGTCATCTTTCAAAAGTCATGACCTTTTTCTACCAAACTTAGTCTCCCTCAGGAAAAAGAAAACAACATGTCTCCCTCCATGTGTACAGTATAGCTAGAGATCTTTTTTTCTGCTTTTGCACACTGACACTCAGGTTCAGTCCAGGCTTCGGAAGCATATGCCACGAGTCTCAAGCTATCACCCTGCCTTTCTACCAGCGTGCCCCCAAGGCCCTGCTTATAAGCATCAAGTGACAGCTTTGTCTGGCACTTACTGTACTCGAATGTTAGGACAGATGCCTTCTGTTTGAATTGTGTAAGAATTTTAAACTCCATGTTTTGATTGGTATCTGTTACCTGTTCTGCACCTTTACTGATTATGAAAGGCCCTTAAGAAAGCTACCAGACTAGGTAAAAACTTTCCCCAAAACATACCATTCCCACAAAGTTTTGTACATAATTTTCTTTCCATAGGTCAAGGAATTGCCTCTCTCCTATTGAGACTTATGCATATCCACAACAAGACACTTCTAATTCTGTGGTTTCTATATTTCCAATTGTGTTTTAAATCTGCAGCATGAACCATTTTCAAAGCTTATCTGGTTATGTTCCTGCACTGTTTCGTCTTACATTAGACTATGCTTTGTGTTATATGCTAATAATCTGAATAGCTTCAGCTATTTATATCTTTTGGGACTATAGTTCAGATACAAAGCATAACTCCAAATGTAAGCCAGCAGAGCCACAGTTCCCCAAATAAAGTGTTAAAAGCTTACAAACTGTTTTTAAGGCAAAAAAATATATCACAGTCAATGCAGAATATTGAACATATATTGTTTGCCCCAAAATTTCTTCTTTAATAACTCAGGGTTGGTTTGCTTTTTTTTTTTTTTTTTAATTATGGTTGTTCAAATTCTTTATGATCATCTCCTCCCATTGAAATCTAGCTACTGAATAAAGAATTCATTCAGCATGCTCTTGAACTGTCTAGAACACCAAATATAACCAATCTATCTAAATTATCATTAAGATCCAGAGATTTCTTTTGAGCATGGAAGGACTATTTTTATTACATGTATTCCAGGATAATTTGGTTCTCTGTTTCATATTCTGCTGATATACTACCTCTTCTATTAAAGATGTCTTGGAAAGATATTTTATATCTCTAAGGATTTCTGCCCTACAGTATACAGTATTTTTTTTTCACAGGATGTCTGATCTATTGGCCTCAGTATTTCTTTTTCTCAAACAATTATGAAGTCTATCCTATCAAGATCTGATGTATCTTTGCACCTAGCTAAGATCACCCAAAGTAGGAATGATTCCCTGGCTTCTCAGTTTGAATCTTAGTGTATTGCACAAAAGCAGGATTACTCGCCACATTTCTTACTGCGTCTCCAGACAGACAAATAGGTTGCTTTCCGGTGTCCATGTATGCTCAATGTAATGTTCAGTTTTGGAGATGTAGCTCTTTTGAACAGTGTCCATCAATAAATTTGCCATATTTTCTCCTGCTGCTGCTGCTCTTTCTGTGCAGAAAAGGTGCACTTCTTTACCTTGTAGACACACGGTGCGTTCCACTAAAACTTACGTACTCCTCAGCTGGCACTCAAATTGCCTATCATGCCTCCTAGGCAGAACTAGAATCATCTCTCTCACTCCCAGCTAAGTGCCTTAATAATCCACTACAGTAAGACTTCCTCTTCTCTTTTCTCTTTTACTTCCACAGGCTTTTGAATGGCTCAATTTTAAGAGAAGGGATGAAGAGCCTATTCATCCAGAAGATCTTAGAATTTGCTATGAAGGTGATACACCCTGTGTTTCAGTCCATATGAGCATCAATAATTGTTTCTTTAGACTAAATCCCAAGGGAAGAGAAGCAGTGCACACTTCCTATTGTTTGCTACTAGTATTTCCTATTTTTTCTTCCCTGTTTAAAAAAAAAAGGATGGAGGTGTCTATTTTAAGACCTGGCCCACCTCTGGGAAGGTTAAATTTTCTGTATTGATAGAGAAAAAAAAAAAAAAAGAAACAAAAATTAAAAGTGTGACTGAAGATTAACTGAACTTGTAGTTTCCACTGTGGAACTCCCAATTCTGCTGCATGCCTTCTGTCAACTTTTCAGCTTCTGGGGGCCTGTAGTATGCCTATTCAATGAGAATAATAGCAGGAAAAAAAGTATTCTAACCCACAAAAATGTAAAAAGCTCTCTACCACTTTAATTCCATAAACTATTAGGGTTAAAATCAACCAGTCAAACAAACAGGCCAATAAGCCAGCACCACAATGGAGATGGGGCATACAATCCAAGAACAGGAAGTAGGAGTTAGATCAGCTTATCTACAATATTAGACCCCACCCTCAGTAAACTAGACCTTTTTTTGCAGATATATTTCTCCCTCCCTTTACTTAATATGGAATTTAAATTGTTACTTTATCACTACATCAGTGTATACCAGAGCTTTTACATAGGCTGCTGTATTTACTTGGAAAGCAGAAAATTCAATAGCAATTATATCATTAAAAACTATCTCCAAAATATACAATCTCCAATTGTATACTCCATATACAATCTAAATAATGTTACACAGACAAACAGATCTGATATTCATCAAGTTTTGAGTGACCTTTGAAAGGTTCTCTTCAGCAACTGTCATTGGGTAATAAATGACTAAAGACAATACATGGCTGAAATCTCTCAAGGAAGTGTGAAAAAAATCATTCAAAAAATAGAAGATAAAATTATTAAAGTGCTTGTAGATTATCTTCAATGAATAGTGAAGGTTTCAATATCAATTACTTATTTGATTTAGTAAAAATAAAAGTAAAGTTATCTTGAAGAGCACTGCAGAGAAAAAAAAAAAGCCTCTTTTGGTATTCTGCCCCTGAGTGGACAGAGATATTGAATCTAAAAGCTTCACGTGTTAATAGATCATTCTCTCATTTTGGATAAAAACAAGTTGATTATTTTCATTTTCATCATAAAGTCTTCATTTTTGCTCTACTATCACTTCTGTTTCTGACAACTTCTCTGGCTTCTCCATTCCTGAGGTACCACCTTTCCTGCAACAGGCCCCTGAAGATTAATCTGCTTTGTAGACATGATCATCCATGTCTGGGGTTAGATACTGCTAATGAGCTGTCAATAGCACTCCACAGCAGGCTAGAATAACTGGAGTTAGCTAAGAAATTTGCCTAGATTAATATGCATGCACAAACAACTAGCTGAATAACAAATTAGAATCAGAAACACATTTTTTTTTATTTTCAGCTGAAAAAAAAAGCAGTGTGGGAGAAGAGTCAGTAAGGCCCATGTTCATCTCTTCCCCTCACTGCTGTTTGCCCAAAGGAGAATTAGGTACAATCATACATCAGAATTCAAAATGTAATGCAAAATTCACAGATCAGAAGGAAAAAGTGAGTGGGGGGTCCTGAGTCATAGTCATTTTAAAAACTTGGGTATTCCTTTGAAGTGGAGTGTGGCCAACTCGTATATCATTATAGTTAATATCTTGAAAATGAGTAATTACTGACAAGATGGTATTTCCAAAATGTTTTTCTCTTTTATAGATCTGTTTCCTGAGCAGGCTGAGTTTGTCAACATGCAGAGGGTGACTGAAGTACAGTCTATGTGGGCAAGCTCAGACTCACAATGGTGTAGCGTATCTCAATTTCTTGATTAAGAGTTTGCACTAATATAGATAAGTGCGAAAACACAGATCCCTAACACCGTCAAATCCTTCATTTCCTAAGAGTTTTTCAGTACAAAACCTTCATTGTTCAAAACAGATAAATGAGCTTTGCCAGGTAGGCCAGGCCATGGATCTCTTTCTATCCACCTCTTTAATGCACTGCTGGTTACATTTTGTTTTGATGATTTGATTCAGATAGCACATGATGCACAGCCAGACCAAACAGATCACCTGAGCTTTGATTACCTCTAGAAATAACTCCTACACTACACAAGGGAAAGGTAATTCAAAGGAGCAACTTGCACATTCTCTCAGCATTCACTCTTTCCCTGGAGGTGCCAGCAATGAGTCTCAGTTAGGTGAGACTAACTCTCTTTAAAGTACTCTTGATTCTTTACAAATCCCTGTACAACCATGATCCATTTTATTTTCGTAGCTGTTATCATCCTATTGTCTGTGATGATACACTCAATTCTGAAGACTGCTAGTCTGTGGGTAACTGTGAAAAGTAGTCTGAGCTCAGCAGATGCCTAGGTTTTAGTTTCTGTTTCTTCTACTGTGATTTAGAATCTTTAGGATTATTTCTTTCTTTGACATGAGTCATAAATAATACTTGTCATAATTAAAATGTTTTTAATACCAACCAATAAATGTTCCATTCTGATAAGTTTTCTTTACAAAATACAATAAAATGTGCTGTTTCAGAGTTTAAGAATAGTCACCATATTTATCATGAAGTTCTTATTCCTTAGATGCTGTCATAATACTTACAAAATGTAAAAAAATATCTGAATGGAATTAAGTGCATATTTTTGAGCTACTGATTACATAATTTAGAACATTAAAAAAAATACTTCAAGAAATACAGGAAGTCAAAATTAATTCCTTCTACTCATCCTTTTTAATGGTTAGGAAAATTTAAAATGCCCTTATTTATTAATGACTTTACAGTAAGGCATATCTGCTATATACTTTGATGAAGCTTAAGCACTGTCTGAAATTTCTAAATGGAACAGTGACCAAAGATAGTATAAGCAATATGAACTCAAAGACTCTTTATTCCTCTAGGAAACTTTGAACTTGTCCATGTTATCTAAAAATAAACAGAACACACTTTTCTTTAGTAACAACACTGAAAAATACCATTAAGGAGTTATCTCAGATTAAAAGAAGGTAAAGAACAAACAAAATTGCAATTTCCACATGCAACACAAAGTATTAGCACAAAGCACCCGCGTTAGTAAATGAATACTGTGAACTCAAGAGTTCACATTTTTATAGAATCATAAAATAGTTTGTGTTGGAGGAGACCTTTAAAGGCCATCTGGTCCAACACCCCTGCAGCGAGCAGGGACATCTCCAACCAGATCAGGTTGCCCAGAGCCCCATCCAACCTGGCCTTGAATGTTTCCAGGGATGGGGTATCAACCACCTCTCTGGACAACCTGTTCCAGTGTTCCACCACCCTCACTGTAAAAAAATTTTTCCTTGTATCAAGTCTGAATGTACCTCCCTCTATTTTAAAACCATTATCCCTCATCCTATCACAACAGGCCCTGCTGAAAAGTTTCTCCCCATCTTTCCTATCAGCCCCCTTTAGGTACTGGAAGGCCATTATAAGGTTTCCCTGGAGCCTTTTCTTCTTCAAGCTGAACAAACCCAACTCTCTCAGCCTGTCCTCATAGGAGAGATGCTCCTCCAGGCTCCTCCAGGCTCAGTCCAATGGGTCCAAGCCCTTCAAGGCCAGGTTGGATGGGGCTCTGAGCAACCTGATCTAGTTGAAGATGTCCCTGCTCCTTGCAGAGGGTTTGGACTAGAAGACCTTTAAAGGTCCCTTCCAACCCTAACTATTCTATGATTCTATGATTCTTACATGGTGGGCTCCAGAGCTGGATGCAGTACTCCAGATAGGGTCTCACAAGAGTGGAGTAGAGAGGGAGAGTCGTCTCCCTCAACCTGCTGGCCACACTTCTTTTGATTCAGCCCAAAATGTGGTCGGCTTTCTGGTCTGCAAGCGTGCATTGCAGGCTCACGTTGACCTTGTCCACCATCACTTCCAAGTCCTTCTAATCAGGGCTGTTCTCAATCTATTCTCCATCCAGCCTGTATTTGTGCTTGGGGTTGCCCTGACCCATGTGCAGGACCTTGCACTTGGCTTTGTGGAACTTCATGAGGTTTGCACGGGCCCACCTCTCCAGCCTGTCAAGATCCCTCTGGATGGCATCCCTCCCCTCCAGCGTGTCGACGGCACCACACAGCTTGGTGTTGTCGGTGAACTTGCTGAGGGAGCACTCTATCCTCCTGTTTATGCAGCTGACAAAGACGTTAAACTGCACCAGTCCCAATACCAATCCCTGAGGAATGCCACTCGTCACCAGTCTCAACTTAGACATTGAAATGTTGACCACAACTCTTTCAGTCTGGCCATACAGCCAATTCCTTATCCACCAAGTGGTCTGTGCATCAAATCCATGTCTCTCGAGTTTAGAGACAAGGATGTCATGTAAATGTCAAATGTCAGTGTCAAATGCTTTGCATGAGTCCAGGTAAGACTACTTTCAGGTTGTGCATGTTACGTCTTTGCTTCACTCAGAGTCTAAAGGAGAGAAGATGTTACAAATAAAAAATGAATAAAATATTTTGACATTTTGGGTGAGATACGTTTGATAAGCAGCCACTCTTGAAGACAAACCACGTCTCAATATTACGGTTAATCTGGCCTCCTTTTATGCAGGTGAGAAAGGTGTTGTTTAAATATGCATATTGATAATGTCCACACAAATAATGAATTATATTATGGGAAGGATATTTTACATGCGAAAGACCAAACACATGTGCTATCTTATGAAAACTACATTCCAAAGACATAAGATATTGAGGATCCAAACTTCATGAGCTCATTTGGGACAGTGGACTTCACATTGTGGTGCATATGCAGTATTATCTAGACCTGAAATAACGGTATTATCCAGAAATCCTGAATAGCTGCAGACACTGAGAGTTGGTAATACTTCTTCTGTGTAGCATTGCTATTCCAATTACACAGCTAAAATTTGATAACACAAATCTAGCTCTACAGTCAGCTCCCTAACAACATCTGTGGAAGTATTGTATTCACATGCAGCCTCTGTGTTACAGTAATAAAGGCAATATTAAGAAATCCTGCACTGAGGTACTTTTATTACTTTTTCAGATTCACACTGTTGTTAGGGAGCTGACTGTAGAGCTTTTCTCTTTTGCTTTCTCTCCTTTTTCCTTTTCCTTGTAGCCAAAAATTTTATCAGATAGTTATTCTGTTAATTACAGCTGTGCAATTTCAGTATCTGTTCCTGCAGGTATAAACTGCAGATATATTTGTAATTATCCTGCAGCATGGAAATGTCTATCTTGTATGTTACAATCCAGACTGTGTAGCAATCTGGCATTTCATTTTCATAATGTTATAAACTTTGACAACTTTAGCAAAGTCATTGATGGATTTTTTTAAAAAAGATTTTTTTTTTCACTATGTAGTCTCTTTCCAAGGTGAAAATTGGAGTATTTATTTTGTTAACAGATGGGAACTAGGGACTGATTTGATTCCATGCTCAGAAAGTCCTTTTCCTAAAGGAAGCCCTGTACAGCAGTTTGAAAACTGAAATGTTTCTAAGGATTTTAATTTTTTGATGAATCATGTTTTTATGACCTTCCTCAGATATTATTATTCATGTCTCCCTCCTGCCTTTTATCACCTCATCAGTAATCATCCCTTGTACAATGTCATTGCATCAGCACAGCCTTACCAGAGATGAATGATGCATTTTCTTTAACATTTATTCTATTTTTGCCTCCACAGGCCCCACGAAATCCTTGATCAGTTATCATAGCCTCTTTTCATGTTTTGCTGGGTGACTAGTGGTTTGGCAATACGTTTCTCTCTCAAGTCTCTTAAGATAAACAGAGAACAAACCTATTCTATTTCTCCATACAAAACAACATTTCCCAAGTTCAAAAGAAATCCGTAAAGCTCTATTTTATTTTTGGGCTAAACTGTCTGCTGAAGTTCTTGCAGATTCTGTTCTTGATCTCATTTCCTCTGGTATTCACAATGTTTCTGTTTCCTACTGCTTGGTCCCAGGACAGCTATAATCTCTCCGCCAGCAGCACTACAGAGAAACCCTTTGTGTCTGTCATCTACTTCAGATCCCAACCCCAGAGCTTTAAATCATAAAGCATCTTTTGACCTTACCTTATTTTTCTTACTAAATCTCCTCACTTTGCTCTATTCCATAAACTTTTTGCGTGCCCCCAGGTACATACAGAAGCTCCTCACAGCCACATAATCCCCCTTCCCATTTCTCTGCACTCTGTGTAAAATGTTTCTTGGCAACTTATCTTGGCATGCAGCAAAATCATGTTTGTTTGGATCTGAAGCGTGTGGTACATAATAAACGCCTGCCAAAAATGTCCTTTACCTGGATTTAAAATATCATTACAGTCTTGTTCCTCTCCAGAATATTTAATCCAGTGACTTTCAGATATCTGAAAGCCAGGAAACAAGGAGTTGATATGTAGGTAACTTAAACTTGTGAATATCAAGAAAAATAATGCTAAAACATGTTAGTGAAGCATTGGCTGTACTCTTTCTCCCCAGCTGGCAAAAATCCACATGCATTTCATCTGGATTCACTCTGCTAAGTGCAGTGATATTGAATGGTGAAGGGATTAGTCGGAGCAGCTTGGCAGTCTGAGGAGATCTGAGTCTGAGCCAGTACGGTGTATTCAAGGAGAGAGAGGTGTATGTGTATCTTAATCCAACAGCAGTGCAAATAAATACAAGCCTTTTCTTATCACGGACTTTTTAGTGTTCTGAGAGTGAAAATCCTGCAGAAAAATCAACTTAATTTATGGAAGCATATAAAGGCATTGTAAAACATTGCATATTTGGGGTTGCTTCTTAGCTGTAACTCATGTGGGGATAGCTTCAACTCCTAGTTCACTTAGCCACACCTTTTACCTTTAAAAAAGTAAAAAAGAGGTGCCAGGTATGGTTCCTAAAGTTATCAAGGTCTCTATATCCTCTGAAATATGACCTTGTTGTCAAAGTCTAAGTGCGACTCTGTATATTGTGGGCTTTTAAGGGCATTCCTCAAAGATGGCAGATTAACAACTTCATGTCTTATAATTCAGAATTTTCTGGTTTTAAAAGACTAAATTTCACTGACCCTAATCCTTAGGTAGGGCAAAACCCCACAAGCAACCTTAACTCAGCATTAATGAAACACTTTCTTTTGTCAGACAATGTCTCTATTGAATTGAAAGAGCTATGTAATTTTAAAAGATGAATGTTGCACCTACTACATAATAATTGCAAGAGCTGTGAAGTTATACCTGCATATAAATGCATCTGCAACAGAAATGTGGTCAGGCATCTGTTGTCTTTATTTCCATCAGTCAGACAAAACTTTCTGTCAGGAAAACTCACTGCAACTTTACAATGGAAGGAGATTGTTGTTTTAACTTTATGAAGAAAGGAAGACGGGGCAGAGATCTATGAAAAGCTGTCATCAGAACTGTGAGTAGATTCCAGCTCTTTAGTCATTGCCCAATATTACTATTGGTAAATTTCGTAATAATTTATGCTCATCTTTCTATTACATCTGGATACTTAGAAGATACTGGTGTACAGTAATAGAATATTTGGAGAGTAGTACCTGGAGGGATGTGTGAGAGAAATCACCTATAGTACTATGGCATAGATGATCTAGACCTTACTTACTGGCCTCAGGAAAACTATGCAACAGGATAAACTTACAATCTATAACTTCTATCCACTTTCCCAGAGAGTCCTAGCCGGTGTTTTATATTAAGAAGATCAAATGGAAAAAGCGAAACTTCTTTTTGTTTGAAGTCAAGGGGTGTGGAATACAGACATTGGGACAGAACACTTGGAAGTATTTCACAGTCTCATCATTTAGATTATCTGTCCCAGAATCAGCTCTTATATGTGCTTGTTTCAGGGGTCAGCTTTTAGTTTTAAAGGTGTTCCAAGAGCATCTTTTGCATAAGTCAAAACCTCCAAAAATAGTTAAAAAATTGTTACACTTTTAAACAGTATTATCCTGAATTTTAGACTCTAGTGCTACAATGTCTCCACCTGAATTTTTCAGTAGAAATACAACAGAACACAACATGAGAAACCTTGTACTTTGATGGCGAATGCAGTGCCATGCAAGGAAGTAAAAGTACAATGGTCTGAGAAACAAGATATATTAGTATGGGCTGAACAATGTTCAGATAACCAAGTAACCAAGCTAGCTCTTTCACAATACACTTGGATATCTTTACATGATATTGTATCAGGTACATAAATCTATAAAAGTGTCTTCAGGGGAGAAAATGTCTTTATGGAGTCTTTATGGCATATTTCCAGTGGAGCTAGAAAATGAGTGGTCAGTCATGTCTGACCACATTTAGATTTAAAATCAGAAAAAAAAAATCAAAAAATTAAAGTCAGTTTCCCTTAAAATATCAGGTGAAATATGCCTCTCCTCATTAAACTGATTTTTGTGCAGTACTGAAGTATTTAACTTTATAATTAAAGCAACATTTTCTGCGTGTTTGTTGTTGGGGGGAGCTGTATAAAATACCTGAGAAACACAAAATTACAGCAAAATTTGTTTTAATTATGACCACTCTTCTGCAAGTGTCATGGTCCATCTTTTCCACATTATCACCCTGCCTGAGACTACATTGATAAGTCACTACTTTCAGTTCAAATTCTGTACAAAGCAACTGTGAAATACAAACTCTGAAGTATTGTTTTTACCATGTAGGACTGTAATAATCTGTAAATCTTCTATGAAAATAAGAATACAACCTAAAAATTCACATCTATTCTTATCATGTTAGTCATTGCTCAAGCCATATAATTATTTAAGAGGCCTGAAATACCTTACATTCTGTACCGACCACTGGTATTGATATATTTTCCCTGTAAGTGAAAAGCATGCTAACAGTGAAATTAATTTGCTTTCTCTTATCTACCTGCTCAAAGTGTAAATTGTCAACACTGAACATTGCCCAATAAAAAGGACCTAGGGAAAAACATAACAATAGGCTTGGTAAATATCCTTGCTTTATTCAGAGTGTTCCTATTCTTCCCCCATCTGTTTTTCTGTAAAGATGCATGGAGAACATTGATGTATAGGAACTGCAAGTGATTAACAAGCTGCAGGTAATGCAAGACTGAAGCAATAAGTAAGTTTCATGCTGGCAAAAATTCTGAACTGACAAAACCTGAAAACTTCTATTACTCTTGCCACCCAAGTTCCAATCTATACCCAGTCTCTTTCACTCCTATCCTGTCAGCCCCATCTTGGTCTAGTATGACCACCACTGAAGTAAATGGTTACAGACTACACTTTCTAAAATTTTTCCAGTATGTTTACTATTTCACAATGTGTACATGTTGTAGGAAGCAACATTTCATTGCCCATCAACGGGGCAATATCATTACATTTCCTTTTTTATTTTCCAAAACCTTATCTCTGCAATAGATATCAGAAGTCTTACTGAGAGGCCATTTGATGGAAGTATCCCTGAAAAGTAATGAAAGATCCACACAACCTTTGAGTATAGTGAACTTATCAGTTTAAGGAAGTTTCTAAATTTCCACCCTAAGTAGATTCCTGGTAAATTTATAATCATTTGATCATATGCCAACATTATCTTTTAATTTTTTTTTTTCTATGGCTTTTGTTCTTTTGATATAAATAACAAAAATATTATTTCTCATGTGGCCTTTTGCTCTTGCAATACCTGCTGGCAACACTGACCCTTATCCCCTACTCATTCAAGTCATTTACACATTTATGCAGTTCAGTTGTCTTGATCATCAAAGGCAACAAGTTAGTGCTTAAGACATCACCAGTATCTTTAATACTCTCTACCTCTACAGAAAACATCTCTTATTTCTCCTAGTAATTTTTTTTTGCACAAAATATTATTTTCTTAACTTAATGACTGATTAACACACTCATAATCCTTCCTTTTACTGATCATATAACAGAAGATGCATTATATGTCTCCAGCTGCATCACCTAGTATTTGCAGAGCTAAATTCCACATGACTATCAGTTAGATATAAATGCCACAAGAAGAGGTGTAGAGAGGAGGCCTCTGGTTTGTCAATCCCACCTTTCCATCTGGGATGCATAACATTCCTGAATGGTTCATCACTCCATGGGGATGCTTTCAATATTTCTAATGACAACTGTATTATCAAGTAAACAAGAATATAGTTTCCAAAACCTTGGGCAAAAAATAATCCAAAATTCATAATTCCAAAATTAAACTTGGACCAAGCCATAGTTGGAGAATGCTGCAAACTGTGCTCATGCAACCTGACCATTGCAACAACATTCACACTCTCTCTGGACAATGGACCACACTTTTCCCTGTTTAACATAGAAATCTCTCTGTATAGGAGTAGACCCCAGCATCCTGCAACATGATGTAATGCTTTTAAAAGCATTTCAAAAGCTTCCAAATTTATCTTTCTTTCCTCCAGATTTTTTTTTTAAGTGAAATAATTAACTGTGAAATAGAAACTGTCAAGTAATATATTTTTAAAAGATTTCTCCCCAATTTATAATGCTGGATGATGCAGCAGAGATGTCATTAAAATTTTGTTATTATTAAGCAAAGTTCTACCAGCCAAGATCAAAGAACATAAGCAGTTCACGCATTCTAATTGGAAATACTGGGTTCAAAATATCAAAAAGTTGGTCACCTCCTACAATTCCTATGATTCCCCAAATTTTAGGCCTATGGTCTTGCCTATTTGCTCCCTTGCCTCAGGTAAGGCTGTTGATAATAAATGTTGGTTCAGGAATGACTTATCACCATACATGGAGTTTCTTGAAGGAATTAATGAATTAAAAAAAAAATTGGGAAAATGTTATACAAACCCATTCTTCTATGTACTCTGTTATCCTGATAATTCTGATGGTCTGCTAAAGGATCATTACATAACTCAAATGTTTCCCTACTGTGTCATTCCTCCAGATATCACCCCTAAACATGCCTGTTTTTCTACACATACTGTATCTAATGAAGTCCCTGTAGTCTTCAGTACTGTCAACAGGAGACTCACACTTCACCTCACAGACAGCCTTGAAATTGTCAGCTGAAAGACAGAGAGATGTGGGGCTGATCTGGTTACCTAGCCTGCAGTCTAAATAAGATGGTATATCAAAATATATTGTATTATACCTAATGTAACTATTTCTCTATAACAGCATATAGACACAAAAAAATGTTGCTTTGAAATTTTGCAATTACACATAATCTGTATGAGAGTATGGCATTCAGCATCTAGAACCACAAAACAGAAGAATGTACTTTTATGGTGGCAGAAGACTAAATACACTTTGAGGCAGTTTGTGCTCTGAGACTATACCTACAAGCTTAAACTGGTTGACTGCTTTCTCATTTCACAGAATTTCTGTTCATCTACAGTAACTGCTCTAAAATAGCATTAAATCTTTTAATTGCAGCTCTATTTTCTTATTCGTTCAAACATATGCTCCCTAGACTCTCATACGTGGAAAGAACATAAGGATTTCCTTTCTCTTTAACTTCTACAGCTCTCTTTTGATCTGTTTCTGAGCTCTAAACATAATGATTAGAGGGTTACATAAAACATACTGGATTCATTTCTTTGACAGCATTTTCACAGAAAAGTGAGATTCTAAAAGACTGAAGAAGTATATAAAGACACACTGCAAAGGGGATTTTGTCACTCTAACATCATATTTGAAATGTTAAAGTGTTCACTGTCATGACATTTTATTATAATCATCATAGTTTGTGTATTGAGTCTTTTTTGATGCAACAAGGATTGCTTGCTCTGTTTGCAGTACTTATATGACTTCATAATTCAAACTGGCAGACTCAAAACTGTATAAAAATACGTATGAATATATGTATGCCTATATATATGTACAAATGTGTATGTGACTGTCTAACAGAAAAAAAAAAACATTGTAACATAAAAAATAGATAATACTTGTAAATCACATTCTGGCTGAATATTTCTAGTGAAAAATGAAAAAGCATTTCTTGGAATGGAAATAGATCTCTTTATAATATGAACTATATATTCATAGAAATGTCATAATAGCCATAACAGTAAAACCAGCACGCTAAGAGCAAATTATGTTTAGGACCAAGCCTGACCTTATTTGTCACAGGCGTATTTTTCATTTTCAATTTTGCTAAGGATTGTTTTCCAGAAAAACAAAAAAAAAAATTGTTGAATTGGTATCATAGCTTTTCAAAAGCTAGGGAATTGAATATTTGTAAGACAGCTATTATTTCTTATTGAGATTACCTGTGTGTCCAAATTAGGAAATAGGTAACAGAAGCAAAAGTTTTTGAAGCATGCACTCTTCTTTTGGAATAGACACACACACAAAAAGCTGACAGGCAGAGCTCTGGACTACATGTCCCTCGGCGTAAATGGCTGGTTTCCTCAAGAGCAGAGCTTTAAACTCTTTTCTGAAGAAGGGCATTACAAATTATCCCTCTTCCTCGTCTTTTCCCTTGGAAGGGGAAGAGAACATCTGTGAACCAGCTTTTGTTCACAGCCATGCTTGTGAAGCACATGCATTTCATTATGCTGGAGAGATGGAGCAATCTGTCAAGGAGGGAAAGAAATTATTATAATTCAATTTGTAAGGCTAATTGCCTGTTTAAGACAGAAGTTGGGAGAAAACTTTTTTTTTTAAACAGAGATGTTAGGCCAATTCGCATGATAGGAAGTTGAAGAATGGACACCATGCACAGGTCACATGGGTATGAAAGGAAATCCTTGAAAAATAAGTGGGAGTGTCAGGAGTGCAGGGAAAACTCCTGTTATTAAAAAAAAAAATAAAATCAGAAAATAAAGCTGTAAAGATTCCAGATAAGGTTTAAGCACCCTGAACATATAAGATAAGGAAACACAGCATAATCTATGCCACCCTTCATTTTATGTTCAGTATATATCTCTTGTTTGATCTTGGTTGACCGAATCTCATGAAATCTTATAAAAATTTCTTAATAAGTTACGTCCCAACTCTTAGTTAATTTGCATTTTAAACAGAACTGATCTACTACCTCCTCTCAAACATTTCCCACATTTCTCAGTATCCAATAACATATTGCAAATTGCTAAATAGGTTACTTTTCAATGCTTTCTGCATTACTTTGGATATATCCAGCCGTGTTATGGACTCTTGATAAAGTATTGAACTTTGGGAGATCATAGATAATCAGTCTGAAAGGGATCAGATAGATTTAAGAATGAGACCAATATTTATGTCAATATGCCCTTTGTACATGTCAGATGATTGTCTTAAACATTATTATCTCTATGCATTTTTTTTCTTTTCATATAAATGATTAAATATTCTTGGTTGAGAGAGGGAAACTGAGAAACTATTGTGAAACTAGAATTTATTCTGTGAAGGACCACAGTGTGGTTGAAATCTCTTCTTCCTGTAATATTTATATATGTGGAAAAGTGAAATGCAACAGGAGACATGGAGAGAGACCTCCTCTGATTGTACATTTGTCTCATGCGTTGCGTATTAATTTGGGAGAAGGGGCAGTGAAGTTCAAAAAATATTAGTTAATGAAGGGTGAAGAGGTCTCACTTTGGAAAGGAAAAATATTTTAATGAGGAAAAATCTGGAATGTATGTTGTTTTGAATTATTTTTGATTGATTTGAACTTTTCAATAAACTGCATTTTTTTTTTTTACAAAATTGGATGAGGCTCTGAGCAACCTGATTCAGTCAGGCATGTCCCCGCTCCTTGCAGGGGGGTTGGACTAGATGACCTTTAAAGGTCCCTTCCAACCCTAACCATTCTATGATTCTATGATTCTACGAACTGTTTCCTCAGAACGATCATCTCTTCCACTTCCTGTACACAAGTTTAGTTCTGAATTCATGAGAGTTTGTTAACCTCTTGGAACAGAAAAGCATTTTTGCTTTTTTTGCTTTCTCTCCCTAACTCCAGTGTTGATGTCCCATGTATATACTGACACCATATTAATTATATCACAAAAAAAATTACAAAAATACTGATAGCATTCAGTAATAATCTGAACACAGAGAAGTTCAGAAAAGAACTATGTTAAATAGGACAGACTTCTACTGACAAACTTTACAACTAAATTTTTTGTGGAAGGTATTTTTTCTCATTAGCAAGAAAAAGAGTAAAGCATTTGTTAAGATGAAACATAATCTTTCTTACTTAATAAAAAAAAAGTGTAATAGTTGCTGTGACAGAAAGGACACTCCAACAATTAAATTACCACATATTGTATATTTCTGATTCTAGCAAACATAACTTCTCTTCTTTATACTACAAATCACTGTACATTTTCCCCATTTCTACCTGGATATAAAAATAATAATGGCTTGGAATAAAGTAACTGTTATATTCACTGCTTAAGAATAAAACGGGTAATGTTCATTAATTCTACTGAATATTCTTTTATATATAAATCTGCACTCACTCCTGATACTTTGATTTGCCTCCTTTGACATCATATTGTGCTTTTGCTGGACCTGATCAAACTCCTGTATTTTTAAGTGGGACTTTTTGAATACAAAAGGTTCAGGTTTGCAACCATAACATGTTGCACATGAATATACAATAAAAGGTGTATCTATGCACCTCATTTCATATCAGCTTCATAAATTCAGTTTAAGATACATAGTAATGCTAAGCTGAAAAAGGGAAGAAGCAAAAACCTGACAAGGAAATATGTGGAAAAAGTGCCTTTCTCTTCAAATCTTATAAGGTGATATTTATGACTGACAAACAGCTGACAGAGAAATACCTCACGGTTTTTCTTCATCCATTAGTAATATGCAAAAAAAAAATAATACAAAAATATTCCAGATCATTAAGCATGTTAAAGTCAACAATAATTTTATTAAATCCTTTCAACATCTGACAGGAAGGTTATGCAGTATCTGAAGGAGAAATCTTATGTACTTACAAAGGGTTAGCAGCATCATGAACACATTATGCTAGAAATGGATTTCTCAGGTAACAATAAAAATGGAAATACTACAGCCTTAGGCTGATAAAACCATGCAGCAAAATCCTACCCACATATACAATGCAATATTTCGGTTACAGCTGGTTCTTACTACAACTGGCTTTGAACTTTAACTACAATCTTTGCAACCAAGTCTTTACACTCTGATTTTTTTTCAAAAGTAGGAAAAAATGCCACAATTTGCAAGGAAACTGAAAAACTATTTCATTAACCCACGACCTGTTAGCCAGTATCACTACTTCATGTCTTCACATTCCATTCAAATCTTCACATACCAGTGAAAACACGTTTTCCCCTGCAATTACAAACATCTCTTGAGACAGTAGAAGCTTCTTTGAAATAATAGGCATAGTAAAGAGCTGAGCAGTAGACATAATATGCAAACTCTTCTCTGTCCATTGCTACTGCAAATGAGTACTAGAAATAGTTTTGTATCCCTGACTGATACTATTTTTTCAGGCAATTCTTGTATAAACTGCCAGCTACTTTATTTTTCCTTGGCTAGAGATAGTCACTCTAAGCCATCTTTAAAATTGATGTACAGAAATAGGCATCTCAAGGGCAATTAATTGGAGTAATTTTGGATTATTATGTTTAGGTGAGATGAAACTCTTCTGTAGTGTCTATTTTCCCCTATTGATTTGGTAGCATTGCTCAGGTGAACAGCTAGAAGTTAGGTGTCTCATTTTCAAACACTTAATTTAGAGTAAATACTTAGAATCCTAAAGGGTATCATGGAATATACTAAATTATTTGTTCTTTCAATAAAGAAACGTGGCAAGCATATATTCCGGAAATTATATATCTGAAGGGAAAACAACCAGAATTTAGAAACCCTAATGTCTACTTCATTTTTTTTCACTTGCCCTAAGTAATTTGTTACCTCTTACCATGCCACACACCCTTCTACATGCTTTTTACAGATTTGGAGGTTTTTACGTGTTTGCATTTCCAGAAATTATTGAAATATTTACAATTTGCAAATACCACTTTTATACATTTTTATAATTATGTTTCTTGCTTTGCTTTACATTCCTTTGCTAATAATTCATATCACTGTGGTTGGTTTCTGACCATTACTGACCATCAAGTTCAGATTGTCAGGAAACTAATCAACAAACTTCCAAGATCTTTTTCCAAGTGGCAGCAGTTACATTGATGCATGTAATTCTATCTGTAGTTAGGATTGTTTTTCTTTCCCTGTGCATTTCCATGCAGTTATTGGTGACAAATTTAATCTGCAGTTTTTAATAATCAGCTATGTAGATAATTCTGTAGCTGCTCAGAATCAGCTTCGGAAACATTTTGGTACAATGCTTATAAGTACATCTACATATCTGTCCTTCTGTTTACATTCTTCTGAGTTTTTGATGTGTAGAAATAATTCACAAATAAAAAGAAAAAAATGTTTCTGTAATTGTTAGTTCAAATTCATTGTTATGTAAGTAATTATTTAATAGATTTTTCTATCCAAGTACCCATTCCTTGGGTTTTTTATTGCTTTTGTTACCCATGTGGCATAACGCTGTTTTTACTATTACCAGGCTCCATTACCAAATGAGAAAAGTTACAGATAAAAAGTTGTGTAATAAAATATGCTGATGTTTATTATGAGGCTTTGCATTCATGGCTTTTACAATATATTAATACTGTGTTAATATAGCTTATAGGGATAGAAATTCAGTCATTAGTAATAGGAATCCTCAAAATGTTAACCAGAAAAATCAGCCTTTTCTTTGGTACAAATTACTGTTTCTGTAGTTTTCACAATTTATTAAAGGAATGTGGGTTCAACTGTTACTCATCCTGTACATTTTTTCCTTAAAGATGAAATTCAAATTACAAAATAAGGAGGTTCTAGAAAATAATGGTAGAATTACTTTCCGTGAGAAAAAAAAAAGGTCAAATCTATTTGTAGAATTATGTTATCTTACACAGGGACTAAAAAAAAAGCTTCACTTTGCATTTCTGAAGTCAAAAGGGCCACTCCTTTGTTTACTGAGAGATATCCATTGAAACGCTTTCCTTTGGTATGGCCATAACATCTAAAAAGACCCGCGTTGTGCGATACTTCAGCTGATTTACCAGCCAGCAGAAGAATGTTGTGAGTATACAGACACACATAACTAGGGAAAAAAAAGCCAGAATGTTTACCACAACTGCAGGCAAATAAGGTATGAGACATTTATGTCATCAAGGAAAATATCTGCAGTCAAATAGTCATCCCCAGTTATTCAAATAAATTCTGAGCCAAATTCAACTACAATGTAACTAGGCTTATTTACACAATTACACATAACAATTTATCCTCATTGAAGTTTCTTAAAACGGAATTTCTGCTCTTAAAGGCAGAATGAGACCAACGTTTTAATTTCTGCTCTAAATCGCATGCAGCAGGATGTTGAGGATGTGGAATGTGGCACTCTACACCCAGATAAACATCTCTCTGATGTTGAGCTGTTCCTTTGCTTCTTATTAGTCTGCTTTTTCTCTCTCCTCCCGAAAATAATTCACACTTGTCCTGACAAGGGATTCACAGTCTCTCCCAAACACCTTGAGTCAAGACATCTGTTGTGTGAAATGTATTCTTTCCATGTTGAAGAGGATTAATGAAAAGGACATTTCATCACCAAATCTCACAGCAACCCCTTCCAGTCCTAGTCAGTGCATTTTGGCCCTCTTGCTTCACCTACAGTGGTATTTGTACACTTCATCTGAGCATGTTCCCTACCTTTTAAGATGCAAGGACTGAGAAAGTTTTTCCCGGTTTCACTGTCAAGTAACACCACCTGTGGAGAGTTCCCAATTACAGTACAAACCGGTTTCTTGCTATCTGAAAATAACATATCAGCCCTGCAAAAATAAAAAGCTTTGACAGTAAATTTCTTAGTTCCAAGATGGATTTACTTTAATATAAGAATGAAAAAGATGCTAGTCATGTAGGGCCAATATTTTTCTCTGATGATTGGGGTGAAGAACTGCACATAGGTGAGGAAATTCATTTAAATTATATTTCCTCATGATTTGTATTCTCCAAGGCAGCAGCTCATGAAGCAGTATCAAGTAGAATCCAGACAAAGCCATGATCTTAATAAATTACTTGACTGGGTGGCTAAGGCTGATCGTTAGCATCTTATCTACATAGACCAGAGATCTTTTTAAGCAAGACAATGTAAAAGCCTTTTAGTATGGTATACATATACCGCACTTAAGCCAAGTTTATTGAGTTTTGTGCTAGTAACTTGCCATCAGAAGAAGCAGTACAACACTATTTCTCCTACTCACAGCAAAGATCTGGATTTCTCTGGTTCATCAGTACGTGATTGCAGTTCTCCGGGCTACAATCTGAAAGAGACGTCTTTATGGTACAAAGCCCTTATGATAGATTTGTTCTCAGATCTTCATCTTTAGATGTTAATGCAGGATGCAGAGTTGCGATTCAAGCTTTTCCCACTGTCATCTTTGCTAGTAAATGATTTACTTGATTCAATACCTTTGCAGCTTTATATGACTGTCAATGCACTAAAAAATAACAGGTTAGTGCCCTTCCCAGAAGTAGATACAGTTATAGCATGGGGATAGTCAAAGGGATTAAATGTGTTAAAGTTATATCTTATGCCTCCTTCCTAACTTGAGTTCTTGATTTCTCAGCAAACATTTCTCACAGATTTGTTCATCTCTTTGAAAAAAACTAGAAAGAACATTTCTCAGAGTCATACTATAAAGTCATGTCCATGGGGTTCTAAAAACAGTGGACTGATGATTTACTTTGCAATGACAAAAGGCTTGATCAGCACTTCTTCACTTCAGGCCATTATTCTGTGAAGCACCTCACACTAACTCTCAGAAATCATGACAGAACTGAAAGGTAAAAGCACTGCCTGGAGAATGATCTGCCAGCTCAGTCCTTTACAAATCTGCATTTCTACTGTAGAAAATGCACCTAGTTGAGAGTGTACTCTCAGCACTAAATTTGTCTTACTGAAATAAAAAGTATAAGTATGTGATTGATAATCACCCATAATGTTTTTAAAAGTGATTTAACACTCATTTAAATAAATACAGCACAAAACTAACAGCATGGAGTGTTGTAAGGAAAATTACATGAATGGAGATTTTTTTCAAGGACCAGCACTGATGTTCTGAATTTTTAAAACACTATTACAACTGAATTTTAGTATAATTACAATTATTTTACTTTTCCTTAGGTATCACATTACACAATACGTATTATAAACATGCCAACTGCAAAGTCTCTTGTCATTTCTGTTGCCACTAGTGAATTGTCTGTAACCATTTTCAACCAAAGATACATAAATAATAGTAATAGTAAGAATAAGAATAAAATTATATTTTGGTAATCTACAAAATCATCACTTAGAATAAAGTGATAATGTGAAAATCTATAAAATCAATAAGAAGCAATTAAACTGCCATATTTCCTTGTTTATATTCTGAATAGAAAGTTATTATTATATTGTACTGTATGGATATATTGTCTCAAAAGCTTTCAAAGAAAAAGGATGACATTTATTTTCACAATTTTTAAGACAAATGGATTTGGATACCAGAGTTAGCCAAAGATGTATCAGTTATTTTTTTTAAAATCAAGCGATTTTTTTTTTATTTTACTGATGTATCTCTAGACTTGTTTACTATTTTGATCTTCTATTTAAAAATAAACACCTGCATAAAATGCAGTATCACATTATTAACATCTTCTTAAAATCTTTTGTGGGACTAGGATGCAGATGTCATTGCAATCTTTATTGTATTTATGAAAGTCAAATTTAAGACTCCTCTTTACCCATTTCTGTAGTTCTGGGTTTATAACATGTTCATAGTTCTTTCTTTGCATCTCTGTTTTTCTAGTTTACTTTCTATTTCTGTTCTGGTTTCCCTGCAGCATTCCCATTCTAATAAAATCCACTAAACGTGTGTGGAACAGAGGGTAAAATCATAGTTTACTTCAGCTGCGAATAGGAAAAGCAAGTATTTGCTGCTACCTTTGTTAAATCCTTGTTATTGAAACCAGCCTGATGTTATCTGCCTCTGTCTCCTTATCTAGTCATGTTTGAACATTTTTTTTTTGGTTAGGAGAGAATGAGCCCAGCAGTAAAACCTTATCTCAATTGGCTATGTCTTCAGTGGTAAACAAAATAGGACTAGAGAGCAAGCTCAAATCCTGAACCCAACCACTCATACTACTTAATTATTAACATGCTCCCTGCCATGGTTTTCACTGGTACCATCTAGCACTCTCCCAGAAAATGCTCGGGACTACATAAGCCAAGAGCCACTCCTGCACCCAGAGCTTTCTCCATTATCTACTAACATACTACCTACCCATCCTTCTTACCTCCAGCACTATTCCAGCAAGTCTTGTATCTATCTATCTCAACTACACCCACATGCCCTATCTGTGACACTTGAGAACCTATAATAGATGCCCTCAGCAACATTCTCTGAAAACAAGATGCCAGTGGGCTGCAATATTCTTTCATTATTTCAAACATTTTAACAGGGAAAAAAGAAAAGAAAAGAAAAGAAAAGAAAAGAAAAGAAAAGAAAAGAAAAGAAAAGAAAAGAAAAGAAAATAGAAAGTCACTATTATATCTATGGGTTGAAGGATGCCATCCCCAGCACAGGTCCAAGGTCAAGAATATTGTGTGGATGTGGCTAGTCTACATCAATCAGCCTTAGAGCTGAAGAGTGCTCCTTGGCTGTTTACAGGTTTACCTGTTTTCAAATTACCAGCGTCAGTAGTTGTTGCCAGGGGAGGCATGCAGGTCAGTGCTACCGGTGATGCAGAAGGTCACTAAACTCTACAAGGTTTAGCTATTCATGGGTAACACATTTTCAGCATGGAGAGAGTCTAGAGGAAGGTTAATAGGCATGTTTGACCAATTTTATTATTTTTTTTTAATCTAAAGAGGCTTCTGTAACCATTTTGGGTTCAGATGCTAAGTCCTTTCCTTAGGCTAAACACATAAACACATCAAGCAGGGCTCACCTTTTTTAAAACACACCTGGTGCTACTCACTCTTTGAATGTAGCCCATATTATAAATATATTGCAGGGAATTATTTATTTCCTTTCAAATCCAACAAACTTAAATCCACACCCTTCATATCTCAAGCAAATACCCTCACTACACGGCTATAGCTTAAGCTTGGGACTGACAGTGATACTCAAAGCATCCAGGTAGAAAGGCTAGTTTTGGATCTACTTCTTACTGGGTGAATTATTTCTGTTGTTGTTATTGTTATTATTATTATTTTGGTTTAATCCCAAACCTAACTTAATTTGCATAAATTATACAGGGAGCAACGATTAAACCCCATGTATATTGCCTCCCATCAGAATGCTCCAGCCTCTAAACAACATGCCAAGTGCACACACTACAGTAATCACATCTCTTCCCAACCATGGTTTCTGAAGGAAGAAGCTGTGGCTTGATGTAGGTTGAACTTTCTGTTGCCAGTTCACGAGACTGTTTGATGTACAGTTACTAGACTGGATTCTTTGGAAACAGTCTTTATGTTTCTTAATCATAACAGAATTCAGATGTAGAGAAGGCAATGCTGGTCAAGACAAAGTAATTCTGCAGTCATATATGTATGTACAAAACTGTAATCTGAGAGGGGTGCTAATTGAATATAGACATCTCCAGAGTTAGAAGTCACTAAAGAGTATGTGCCTTCTGAGATTTAGATATTTTGATCTGTTTCAGGTGTGGAAAGTAAGGAAGCCAAAATTCAATCTAAGAATATAATGGAAAATTACTTCTACAAGTCACAGCAAAAGACATTGCTCCATCAAAATAATATAAAGGCTACTATCCAAATTAGAACAGGTGTAGGAATAAGGAACGCAGGCCTGAGGAAGATCGGAATTATTTTCTTGGTTTGTGTAGGAAATTGAAGGGAAAAAAAAGTACTGGAAGGGAATCTGTCTGACCTCAGCAAATGCAGCAAAGGATTATCAACTTTGGAGGGAATAACTATTTGGTTTTTGGCATATATTTTATGTGTGCTTCAAAAACAGTTTTGTGCATGAGTCACCCCAAGTCTATTAATAAATCAATGGTTGACTACCATTGTGGATGGTCTCAATCAAGAACCAGTATAAACACCATAAATTAATGAAGATGCTTGTATTAGCGAACTTCTTAATGGACAGGTTAATCTAACTACATAGTGCAGTGAAGGAAAATATTTCACTCTCAGATTTATATCCTGAGATCTTTGAATGAATAAGTTTTATCCTTTCTTGAGTGAATAAGTAGCTAAGAGGCCACTAATTACAGGGAGCAACTTGCAGCTTGAAAAAGAAACAAAACCTAGACATTTGTATCTTCAAAACCATAAGTCAGAGTTTAGTTTAAAAAGAGCACTGTCAAAATAATGTAAAGATTAATATGTAAATAAGAAGAGAGTAAACTGGATATAAACAGAAGCCTTGAATATGGTTGATATTGTACCTCATTTGAGTATAAAGAGATCATGACACTTATCAGAGAGGAGAAGTTCTGGAATGAATCCATCTGAAGTGAGGAACTGTGAGAGGAAAATATTGAGGAACTCTAGGAAAGAAAACTTTATCCTAATATAGATGTCTGAATCTTAAAAATTATTATAACCACATAGTCAGCAATAACAGGAGATTGAACTTGATTGCCAAAAATATCCTTTGAAATCCAGTTTCTGAGTTCTATAAAAAACAAACCTCTGGTGGTGCTGTACATGTACACTTCCTCTCAAAAAAATTTTAGGTTCTTAGTAAGACACACTCATGACTTTCCTAGAAACCTTGAAATTGCATAATCAAGAGTCCCTTTAGTTTAAAGAAATACAATTTACATCATTCATGTTCCTTCTTTCAAAAAAAAAAATTACATAACATTATGGTTTAAAATGACCTATTGTTTCCTCTTACTCACTTTGATTTAAGCCAGGCTCTAATTCAATCTACAAACTTTTAAACTGTTGGGCTGTACAAAATCACCCATTCTTAATTTTTTTTTGTGTGTGTGTATATGTGTAGGTGGGATAGAGAGAAGGGAGAGTTTTGTATTATGTAGCTACTAATGTGGCAAGAAATGGGATCTGTTGTAATTCTGACTGATGTCCTTTAGCTCAGTCTACAGAATATGCTGAGAGACGTGACAAAAAAAACCCAAAACAAAGTGTGGCAAAAATAGAGTCAGGGAAGTCATGAAACTCCATGAGTAGAGGACTAGAGGGAGTGAGTGCCATGTTGCCATATTACTGTTGTTCATAGTCATGTTCCAAATTTGCAATGCATCAGCATCTTAACATTTTCTTTTCTGAATTTGCATTCATGCACTTCAATTCTTTAAGTCAAACAATTTAATTTTGTAACTCCAACATTTGGTGCATTTGAGAAACTAGAAATAATTCTTCTCCCCTTTGCTGTAACTGCAGTAATTTAGTAACATGGTGCAAAATGAACTCTGTATCAAACACCCTTATTGTGCAAGTGTTCCTTGCATTCTGCTCACTCCAATCCATTGAAGGACTTGTGCTAAGGCTGTTGTCAGACGAGCAGAGATGAGTAGAGGTGATGATGATGTTGATAATGATTTGACAAAGTATAAATTCCTCAAAAAAAAAAAAAAAGCATTTTCAGTCACTTCAAAATGATGTGAGTACAAGCCCAATGTGCTCATTACTAGAATTTTGAAAATTTCATTGCACACAAATTTAGAACTATCATTATGCCTGCTTAATCTGGTGCTCCTGACATTCATATAAAATTTGGCAGTCTCTGCTTACATTCCCAAATTTCCCCCAGATCCTAGGTTAGCATTCTAACTGCAGAGTACAAAGTAGAAATAAGAGATCATATTTACGTTTTACTGAACTGTTTTATATTTGTGCTTTTAAATCCAGTGGCTCCTGAAAGGTTTCCTAAACTAAATGCTATCAAGCTACTTCTCTCTCTGACTCAGTGATTATGTCTTACACAAACTGGAGTACCTCTAACATACGGATATTGTATCCATAGATTTCCCGGCCTTCACATGCTCCACACCCTGCCTGTTACGGTGCTTGTCTGAACTCAGATGTATTTTTCTGATTGAGAGGAGGAATCTGAAACAGTTTATTTCCTATATCAAATTAATACCTTCTCCCAAGGCCATAGATATTCTGAGAGTAATGTAGACAAGAAATAAAATAAGACTTCTGTTACTTCTGCTAGAATTGTTCTTCTCATTACAAAACCATTTGCAGCTTGGCAATTAGGATTAGAGGAGTTTATGTTTTAATTCCCATAAGGTGAACGGAAAACAAAACCTAAGCTGCACAATGCAGGCTGGTGTTCTAACACTCCAGCAGAAAGGAATATGTGGCTTCCTCCAGAAGCTTTGTCTAGATCTGGTCCATCTTCTCCTTTGCTTTTTCTTACCTATGTTCCAAGAAAATTGTTTATACAAGCCCACACTATTCTTCGATCTCAAACTAATTGATTTTTTTTTTCATCAGTCTGGGACCTAAAGTGAAAAAAAAAAAAGAAACAAAAAACACTGGCTTCTCAGAATAAATATTATTTATATTGCTTAATTCAGAGGCCAAATTGAAAAATCAATCCTTTGCAAAGCCTTAAAACATAATCAGTCTCATTGACATAAATGTGCTGAAGTACACAAGTGAATTGAAAATGATATTTCTCTATTATTGCTGAGATCTGTCACAAGTAATTTTAGAACGGCTTATTGATCTTTCATTATTAAGATTTAGAAAAGCACTCATTTGCTAATCTAGGCACTTCTGACTTTGTTCACAATAAAAACATCACCATAACAACACAAAAATGAAACACTCAGACAAATACCAATAAACTACTTGAATATTACCCCAATATCTAGAGAATTTTTCCTCACTGGAACTTTTGGTGGTATTTTTGGGGGGAAGGAGGGGAGAAGCTGTTGTTTTGGGGTTTTAAAACTTTTTAATGCCACTCTATCTTCATCACTTTTATTCAGGATATTGACAGGAATGTATGACAAAGAACTAAACAAACACAGTTCTCTAAGATGCAAAATTAATGGAATAGTCATATATGCATAACAAAACATGAGTGTTGGTTTATAAAAAACAAATCAGTGTCATTATATTTGCTCAAAACAAATGTCTATAATTTTTCCGTCTTTCTCTCCTTTAAAAATTCTCACTGAGAATTAAATAGAAACTGAATTCATTATATATACATCCAATTTGGTTCCCTTTGAAAGTCATACCTTATTTTATTTGATAATTCTAAATGAGCAGTATCACTACAAGTAGAGTGGTAGCTGGGGTTTTTTAATGAATATTACTTCTTTTGCTGTATTTTTATAACTATGGTTAGCTAAGTATTGGATGAGGGCTGTAAGAAACAGAGAATGTAGTTTTCATACGTGGGAAAAAGAAAAATCCACCATCAAACACCAATGTTTCCTATCAAAGCAGAAAATAGCTGAGCATCAAATATTTCTACCTGTGCCAAGTCTGAATACTCTTGGCAAAGTGTTGCATGCAGGAGGAAAATATCTTTTCCATGAATATCACCGATCAGCTGCCAGCTATGTGCAGGTCTATGGTAGCTGCATTGCTGGCCTGGGTTCATTAGCCATAGCTTTGGACTTGTCAATGTGTAAAACATCCCTGCTACTGCAGAGCTTTATGGAGGTTTAAGCCATCTCTAAGCAGATTCTTTCTACCTTACACAAGATATGAGTGCAGCAAAACTGTGCCACTTTTTTGCTTCTGTTGGTTATTACATCCACATAACAGGATCTATTCAGAGCACACTTTTCAAGTAAGTCCATATGAAGTATATGAAGTAGTAACCTGCAGTTAAAGTATAGTGAACTAGCCAACAACATTTTAAGTCTTTAGATTTAGGGGCATAGGTTGATGGGTTGGCAGAATCAGCATAAAATTTCTCTTACTACATCTGAAGTAAAATCAAGAAAGAACACAATTCATGTCTTCTTTGTCCTTGTCACCACTCAATGTTGGAGACTATAGGAGAAAGTTTATTGGTCTGGAAATTTATAAGTTCTCATCCATAACTTACTGGCTTTTTTTTGTTTCTATTTTCTTCAGCTTAACCTATAATGTTAATCTAGTGCAGAACTATCACCAAAATTGGAAGCCTATGAGAAGTCATTGTACTCCAGAACACAAGCAGAATGGATATAATGAACTACTAAGCAGTCAAAACTCAGCTAAAGGCAGTATGATAAATCTGTTTTGAGTCCACAGATCAATTTTTTTCCTCAAAAAAAGATGGTAATACACAAACAAGTGAAAAGTTAGGGTGGAACTTTAGATTTTTAAACTGCAGATGTTTATATCTGTACTAACATCCTAGGTTGTCTTTGTAGTCAATAGAGACAAATGACTGGTTTCCAAACACTGTTCCTTTCATTTATTTTAGACCTTTTTGGTGAAATCAGCTGTGTCCTTCACATGCCTAATTCTAACCACTGAGAGTAAGGGTAGCCTAGACGCTTAGCTCCAGTGTAGCTGCTACATTACAAAAGTCCCATTTGGTCATATGAATCTCACACAAAGTAACTGAAATCCAAAACGTGCCTGGCAAAGGCTGCCCCCCTGCTTACTGAATTCTTTAATATGTAGTGTTTGGGACCTTGCTAACCTTTCCTATGACTTTTCTGCACACATAGAACAATACAAGGCCTTTGGAAATGACTGCTGACTCTCACCGTATCTGTCATCACAACTGATCCCTGTTTGAAAGACAAAGGATTGGAATAGTGGCTTGCAGTCATAGATTGCAGGTCATCTTACCCATTCTTTGCCCTCAGTCAAGATCAGGCATATTTTCTGTCAGATATATAAAAATATATTTTTACATCAAAGTCATTAAATACTTTTATGAATTATTACTGAGCAAAAAATAACTGTACTAGGCAACCTAACTCTGTGATGTTCAGCTATGTCGGTTTGTGTTAGGCTCTTGAGAATAAAAATCCTGAAAAAGCTGTATTCAAAACTTCTGGCCATTCTAACTGCAGTCATTGTAAAATGTTCCTATGTTCTATTTTACAGCCATGCTGATTTTGTATAAAACCTACATCCATTGTTCTAGTGGTTTGTATGGAGCTGAAATATCTGTAGATCTATGTGGTTAATGGGCAGGCTAATGGGAGCTACAGGGTAATAGTCTGCCCTTAATTCACTGACTTTCTAAGATCCAGCTCTCTGTGCAGCCTATTAATCTACTAATGAGTCAAACCATTTCTGAAGTATACAGGCACCACTTCCAGACTTGCTAGAATTTGTTTGCATTTCTCTGATTTTCTTCAATGTCAAAGTGCTACCCATGGCATTGAGCTATTCTATTTTAAGAAGTACTTTGAGAAAGGATGCCGTTATCAGGAAAGATTTTGGGATTAAATAGGAAAAAAATATACGTAGTATACAGCACATATGACTTAAAACTTAATGAAAAATAATTCTATTGACATTAAAAAATATATGTAAAGGGTTATTTCATATCTGATACCATGGTTCTATAGCATATTTTCATAATGGAAAATTGAAAAGATTTAGAGGACTGGTTCTGACATCATCTGTATCCATGGCTAATCCAAACTGCCTGAGTATTTCCTACACAGAATAATGGGGAGGATCACAAACAGCTATGGGTTCTCTGCAGAGGTCATTTTGTACTGCATTTCTTCTCCTCCTTTTTGAGCTGTTGTCTGGTTTCAAATTGGCAGATCTTGTGTTAGGGTCTGCAATTATTTGGTAAAACATTTATATGCTTTATAAATAGGATAGGAAAAGTAACCTTTTCAGTCAGTGGGGATGTACATAGTTCACAGATTATGTCTGAAAAACGTACTTTCAGAGAGAAACAGGGCTTTCATGTATAGTTTTTGCTTGTTCAAAGAACAATTAAAATACACAAGACACGATGCACCATTATGAAGAGTGGGCCTGTTGCGATACTAAAAGCAATATACTTGGGCTCACATATTCTAATTCCCAGACAACGAAGGATAGCTAGGATTATATTTGCATAAACTGAAACGTGCTTATGAAGCCATGACCTTTCTTTGATGACTCAGTATATGACATATTTGATGGCAGAAATTGTTTATGATGTACCTACTGCATACAATTTTTAGAACTTTAGTTTCAAAAGCTAATCTTTTAAAAATAGTTTGGTTTTGAGAATTTCTATTTGAAAAGTTGCACAAGAAGCTCTAAGGTCTTTGTTACCAACAAGCTGTTGTAATTCTTGTCACAGTGTGTAAGGTTCTTATATAGCTTGTTTGTTCTACATTAGAGCAGCTAATAGCTGAGATTTAAGTCCTCCTTTTTCGCCTCGTCTTCATCTGTTCAGGAACACTGGCTGGTTGCCACCACTCTGCAGCTGTCTAGGCTCTGTCTCTATAGCTGTCCTGGGTCAGTAGCCACCCTATGTAACCTTAGTCCCACCATAACTTGGACTATTGCTATTTCTTTCAGTTTTTATTTGATGGTTGGAATCAAACCTGCTCTCTGGTATATTAGCTGGTGGTCTTCAGATCAACCCTCTGCTCTAAAACATAAGAGCCCCTTAGGCTAAGGGACAAATGACTTCACTTCCCCCAACATATACAAACACTGCAAAGGAAATGAAAAATTATGTTTACAAGAAAGTATTTTATTCACATGGAACAGGTAAGTAAGACACTCAGATACTGAATTCAGAGCAACCTTCTGCATCAACAAATGCAGTCTCCCATTATTACAGGCTACCAACTCAAATAATCCTGTTAAAATCTTAAATGTATGGAAAAAGCCTGAGAGATTCAAGAACTGACATTGTTACGCTGATCTACATTTTCAGGATAAAGGCACACAAAGATTACCCAAGATTGTTTCTACTTGGCCAAATACATATTACTAGTTTAGAGTATACATGTGTATGATGTGCACAAATCATGGCCAATGACAAGAGAAGATTTCACAATTTAATGCAATCCTAAATGATCTTTGGGAGAAACTCAAGAAAATTCTTTTTACTACGTTTGTCAGAAACTTAGTGATAGCAGTGGAATATTTTCCAGTTTCTGGGAGTTGTATCCTTTAGAGAACTGTACGACACAGAAACTAACAGTACATTTTACAAGATGCCATGTTTTTTCTCTGTGTTCAGATGGAGCCTAGAGAACAACCCAGTTCATGCTGAAACACATGCAAAGCAGTTTGTCAGCTGTTGTCAGCCTACTGAGTAGGCTTCACTAATTGTGTTGACTCTGTTATCTAGAACAGGAGTTTACACATATAGCTTACACTTGAGCACTCCCATACAGATGCCTAAGGCATCTTAATCTCCATTGAAGTCTCACCCTAGAGCACAATAAACTGCTGCAGAATTCAAGCCATTTGATAAGAAGTGGATATTTCAGTACAAGATATCATACTTATGTATCCAAGGACATTATTGGCAATGACACAATGACTGACAATAAAATGGAAACATCAAAAAAGAACTTTTTATTGCTGATTTTGTGGAATAACCAAAACAGAATAGTGTGATCCCAGGGCACCAGCAATAAGCTCCACCAGGCCTAAATGTTACTGAATAAGAGAGTCACAAAAAAAAAGAGGTAAGAGCACATAAGCGAACACCTGCAAACAGATTGTTGCCATGCCATGACTCTGCTGGGGGAAACAGGTTTTGGATTAGCAGTCTAAGGCCTTCCTCAAAAGGAGAGTTGAATTCTGTTTCTCATATTTCCCTGTAGAACCACACACATAAGCATCGTGTGATTTCTTCTTTAAAAATCTCCTGGTGTTGATTTGTGTGTTGGAAGAAGGATCTGTTCGGTTTGTAGCCCTCAAATCATAAACATATTGTACATCTGAAAAACTTAAACATACTACTACATGTGAAATCTTTTATAATACCTTTGTATTAAAAGGAATTAAAAACTCAATTTTTTACCTAACTGGTAAAAGAAGTAAATACATGATATACTGAGGATTTTTACAATTTTGAAGCAAGAAAGCACTAGTAATCAAAACACACTTCTGTTTTTAATGTTTTACCCATGTTGTGAAAATATGACTATGCCAGAGGACAGTTGCAAATAAAACCATGATTTTAACAGGAAGGTGTAAAGGCAAGAAGCAAAAGCTCTTCATGTATGATTTTGATCATATAGCCCAGTACTTCCAACACAATGAATAACAAATGAAAGAACTGAAGATTAGTTGTGCATTCAATATGCTCATGATATTCAAGATGATCATGATATTCTGTAGAGAATCTCAGGAGTTGGGTTTTCACATTACCTTGAATGAAGAATGTGATCCCATCAGAGTGTGCTCATTGATACTTAAGGTTTCTGTAAAACAAGTCTACTCTTAAGGGCTATATTCAGACTGTTATAGCTGCTGGTATAATAACATCTGCCTGGAAAGATGATTCAGATTAGTCTCTTAGGTACATCAGCTCTCATGCAGTCAGTGGGCTGAGTGTTTCCATGAGGAAATTCAGAAACCTTAAGGGAGAAGCCTTTCCCTTTCCACTGGAGATACAGTAAGTACCTCTGTGAACTCTCAGCCGTGATGTTTTTCTGAATAGTTATCTAAATCGTATACTTACACAGAACAGATACTTTCATCTCCTGAGATTCAGAACACTGAATTTACTTTTGAGTAAAACCTCCTTTTATGTGCAATTAGGGAACTTGACCAGAAAGAGATGCTAAGACCTCCCTCTGTTTACACCTCTAATGGGAGTACCTGAATCTCAGAGATTATGTAGCCTGAGACTGAGTTGAACTATTTATTCTCTATTTTTCCTGTTGAATCTGGATCATAATGTAGAAAAAGACTGAAACATTCAAGGGATTCATGGGAGAGAGAAAAAAGTAAAAAGATACTTTTTTTCCTATCCTAATGCTAAGGATGATTCCCTGGGAGAGATGCTTTCTTACTTCTCACTCCATATATTCCCTATATACTATTTGCATCCTTTAGGACATGTTGTCAACATCTTGTTAGCTGAAAATTACTGATATACAGGAATCTTATATAATAAATATTTAGGCACATTCTAGAATTTTATCTAATAAGGTTTTTTTTGCTATTTCTCTTTCATCTTCTTTTAAAAACAAAAGAATTATGTAAGTAAAAAAGAAAATTCTTCTGTACAGAAAAATTTATGTAATCTAAGGAAGTTAGGCTTATTTTATAACACAATGGTAGTAATCTGCAGTCGTATAACATCTGAACCAAGAAATAGAAGTAAGAAATGGATCTTGACTGACCCAGAATCTATGACGAGGGTTATACTGGCAGAATCGGAAGATGGATCAGGCCTCAAAACAGCATAAGATCATTTTAAACTAGTGTATGGGACCTTTGAAATTCTGGCCTTTTCTTATTTTAGCAGTCATACAATGAGATATGAAAGGAAAAACACTCTCGTAACAGCTCCTTAGAGGCAGAATTTACAGAGGCACACAATTAATTCATGTCCAGTGGCATAGTAAAACAAGTATTAATATATAAAAACATATATATTAGTTTCTTTTTAAGAATTACAGAGAAGACTGTTCAAAGGACACACACTATTTATGCAATCAGCAACATAGATACACCTGAATTTTGTAAATGGGTTTTGTGAACGTAATATGTTTCTTTCCTGGTTATGACTTTGTTTAATAGGAGTAGCTAATACTCTAAAAATATTTAATACATGTCTCTTGGTTTATGCTCTTTCAGTTTAAATGCACAGAATGATTTATAACTCCTGTGATATAGATTTTTTAAAAGGATCTTTCAAAGAAAATTGAGCAGCTGAAGTTTTTTTTTTTTTGTCTTTAGTTGTTCAGTTCCACAAGAACTCACATTTCATTGACATCAGTCACTTTGTATGGTCCACCTGAGTGGGTTAACAAAATAAAGACAGATGTCAGTTAAGTAACTCTAGCACTTCTTTGGTGGAAATACGCCACCGACATACTTCTTTCCTGTGCCAGGTCAAAAATATCTCCAGATGCTATCTCTCTATCACCAATAGAGTCCTACAACATCTCAGAACCCAGCAAGAAGAGTTCTCAAATGGTATGTTTCCTTGCATATTCATGCAAGATTTCACACTGTCCATAGGCAGGAATTTGAGAACTGTAAGAGCGACGTGAAGACAAAGATGTTTTGTCAGACTGTTTTAATGTACAGCTACTAAGAACAATACATTATTTTACTCATAGACATGGGCCTTTCTTCTCGGGGCTCACGGCAGGGAAAAGAGAATGGTTCAGTTATTTTAAGCCAAGTAGAAATTCACAAAAAAGAAATCATGTGGCCCACAGATGATCATGGGCAGTATGACAGGAAAAATACGTAATGGTCACACTGGCAGTATAGACACAGCAGCATGCGGGATAAGAAGGGGCTGTAACTAGCTTTCTACTCTGGCAAGTGTAATTTAATAGGAGGTCGTGGTGTCCTAGGGATTTTGGTCAGCTGTCTTTCAGCAGTATCATCCTTCTTCACTTTACTGCAATAGTGATTTCTATAACTGAATATGTCAAACTGCATTTCCAACAACATCTTGAATACTACTTCAGAGCTGACAGGCATGAACTGCTACTGTATTTTCAGCAGTATTAGGATGCAGGACTGATCTGGGAGTTGAGTCCATTGGTGACCTACCTGAGTTGTTACCTCCCCTTTAGATGAGAGGTTTATTATCTCTCCCAGGTTTCCAGATTGCTTTTCTATTATCTATTTATCTTCTACACTTCTACTGGCTACCTGCTTCAGCCGATAACTGCCAGCTGCCTCAAATTCTCTGTGATGTCTGATAGAGATCTTTTGCAGTTGAGTCTATTGCTGTAGTTATATGTGCTGTGTTCTGTGTCCCCAGGAGCTGTAAAAGAAAAGAATTTTATTGGGCCTGGAATAGACGTGGTTGATGCTTACAGAAAAAAACTGACCTCAACAGAAAGACATCCTTTGGTTATGTTTTATCATTAGAATCCTACAGTCTAAACATATTTATACGGATTTTATTACAAAAAATTAATTATATCTTTCACTAACAGAACTAGGACTAAAGTTTTATGCTAGCAACTGAGCTAGCTATCTGTGTGTATGAATGAGGATGGAGTGAGACACAGGCTGACAATGATTAGTTGTTGATATAAAGCTTAAAGAATGTGTCTTAGGTGATTTATCAATACAATTTTAATCATAATACCCTGTGTGTTTGCTGGAGATGAGGAGCGTACACACCACATCAGCCTGCATATGGACATGATAGAAGTCTGAGTTGTGTATTTATGGATAAGAAATTGTCCATAAAAAAAGAAACCAACCACAATCAGAATGTAATCTTACAGAGGCCAGAACGATGCACAATCATAAACATGCAACCTTTACATTCAGAATCTGTGACCACAAGACATAACCTGTGATGTAGCAGAGGCATCTAAGATTAAAAGAGGACCTGTAAAATTTTGGGTTCAAATGAAACTGTGTGACAAGTGGCACATGGGGGAAATGGACAATTCCAGTAGACTTACCCAAATAATTAGTGGATAGACTCACAAAAAATACTCATCAGGTGTTCAACATTTGCAGCATTTTCTTTTTATCTGGTGAAAAAAAAAATACTTAAAAACTTTTTCTATTAATATCCCTAAAAAGACCTTCGGCTATTATCAACTGGAACAGGAGAGTGGATAACATGCAGCCTTCCGGAAGTCCATCTCACTGTCGAATAGACACAAAATGAATAAGCAGATGTGTGACTTCTTTTCACAGACACACTAGATAGATAAGTTTGTTTAATTTCTTCTTTGCAATCAGATCACTGAAAAATAATGAATGCAACCCTCCCATCCACAGACACATACACCTGTGCACACGCAGATCTGAACCTTTGATAGTTTCTTTAAATTCACATGAAAATTATTAATTGCTATCACATTTTTAATTCTTACCTTCAGAGGGTGGATATGAACACTTTTACTTTGAATAATAGGTTTCCTATACTGAAGGTGCTCCATGACTGGAAGAATGTAGAATGATGACAGGTCCCTGGAAACATTCAAGGTCATTCATTTTGCATCCCTGGAAACATTCAAGGCCAGGTTGGACGGGGCTCTGAGTAACCCGATCTGGTTGGAGATGTCCCTGCTTGTTGCAGGGGGGTTGGATTAGACGACCTTTAAAGGTCCCTTCTAATCCAAACTATTCTATGATTGTAAATACTGTGTATATGATATACCTTATCACATATATCACTGTGTAAAATTTAGTGCCTGTAACATATATTGTATACATTTATTTTAAAAATCTATACTTGTATCTATACAATGATGTATTTATTCTAGCTAAGGCACATCAGTGGAGGAAATAGAACCATGCAACGAAAAACAAGTACCATTTACATCTTCAACTATTTATTTTTCAGCTCCCTTTGAAAATCACTTTCCTAACATTCTATAAAACAGTATGTGAACCTTACTATTTCACTGTAAAAGACAACATAGCCATGCTCTGCATTTTACAGGAACTGTCTGAGGTCCTATACAGCCTATGATTTTCTTCAGGGTATACAAAGTGTTTGAACATGGAAGAGAGCCCAACACCACTGCAATGCCAAGTATACAACTTTGATTTCAGCACTAGTGGCTTCTCTATGAAAGATCTTACATCAGATTTCATTCTACTTTACACATTCTTAATTCTGTAACTGTGAGCCTGTGTGGAAGTGGCAGTGAGTTTGACCATGGGCCTCCTTTGCTTGCATGCCCAAGAGTCACTGCTTAGCATTTCCTCTTCCATCTACCTGGTTCTGTGGACCCCTTTTGAGTGCTTGTTGGTCTTCCAAAGCCTGTAGTGCAACCTGCTACCAGGACAGACACTGTGACTGTGGGGATGCTGAGCACAGGTGGCTTTCACATACTTGCACAAGAGATGACTGACACTGCTACCTAAATTAGTACAGTTGTGACTCCCACGAGCTGCCCTGGCAGTCACCATGGATGTTTGCTCCTAAAAACATCCCTGGACTCAGGTATGTAACTCAAGTATTACTTAGCTTATGTGACATCACAAAAATGACTCCAAACCATTCAGTCTGTTTCAGGAATAGAAGTGTTTGCTGTGTCTACATGAACTACTTACTGCTCCCTGTGACCACGGTGCCAGGATCTGCCCAGGGACTCTAGCGACCTGGCTGCTTTGCAAACATGTGACCAAGCAGCAGAACTTGCAATGGAAGCAGATGATACAGAAATTATAACAATAATATCCTAAAGAAAGAAGGAATGATAAAATGTTACTTTACTGAGATTTCTGGGTCTGTGTCTTCTGGTTTAATGCTTGTAGTTTAAAACACGGAATAAATCCAAATACTTCTCACATGAAAACAAACAAATTCAAAAGCAATGGAGCCAAAGAAACCTGATTTCTATGAATTTGTGCTTAAAGATGGGGGTCCTCTGTGGACGGATTCTTTGATGTTTAATAGGTATTGCCACTCATTCTGTGGGTTTTTTTTGAGGGGTGCCATGCTCCTTCACAGATAATTTTTCAAAAATTTTTGTTCATTGTGGCTGATACTAGCTAAGGAATTCAAATGTTAGTAATGGTAAATAAGCAGACAACTCCAAGTTCTTTCCTCCTTTATTAGCAACTCAACAAACTGGAATATCCTCAACTGCAGCCCAAGTTCTTTCTCCTCCCATCCATACACAGGCAGCCTCAGTTCCCAACACATCTGTAAAGGTCCTATTCATAAAGCTCTCACTAAACAGAGCACATGCCATAAAGTTTGAAAAAAAAAAAAAAAGAGCACATGATAACTACATTTACTTTTGTACATATTTTGCAACATAATGTCAACAACTGTAATTACTCCAGCCTCCACCACTTTAAATGTTGTACATAATGTGCAACCTTTACCCATGAGAACCGGCATTACGGTAAAGGCTTTAATTTTGCAATTACATGATTATGTTCTATCTCTTTACAGGATTTTAGCCTTAAGGACAGGATTTTTTTTTTCAGAATTTAATGGCCACTTTCATAAATATGTTCACAATATATACAAAATAGTTCTTGTAATTTTTAAAATATTTTTCTTAAGGGAGAGAAAAAGGTGGCAAAGGGAGAGGTGACCAAGATTTTAATTGAGAACTCATTGCTAATTCAGTTGCAAATTTCAGTTCCTGCTTCGGAAGACAAAATTCCCGCGTTTAGAACAAAAAGATGAGTGTTAATATTTTCTTTTTTTTTCCTTAGCACAAGCAAACGGATGCTCCTTTTTGACACCTTTCCGTGGAACAGCGAGCGCAAACAGCCTTATAACGTGAAATACGGGGCACCCTCAGTCCCGAAGAGGAGGAGAATGGGGTGGGGCCGAGGGTGGGGTGAGGGGGTACACGCGTCTCGTGCCACCAGAAGTGAGGCGAAGGGCGGGACGGGAGGGAGGGGCTCTCCCTGCCCCTCTCCACTGTCCCGGCCGGGCCGGAGGGGAGGGCTCTCGCCTCGCCCCACCGGGCGCGGGGGCCCGGTGCTGCCCGCCCGCCCGTCCCTCCGTCCCGTCTCGTCCCACCCGCGCCGGCTCCGTCTGCCCGGGCTGGGCGCCGCGCCCCCGTCAGCCCCGCGGAGCCGGGTTGGGCAGCCCGGGAGGCGTCTCCTCCGCAGCCTCCGCCCCCCCGCGCCGGTGCTGAAGCGGCTCGGCCGCTCCCCGGCAGCACCCCCGCGGGACAGCGGCTCCCCGTCGGCCCCGCAGCAGCAGTCGGGCCTCCCTCCCTGCCCGGGCTCTCCCGCCGCTGCTTTGCTGCCGAGGACACCTCATGGGAAATAAATAAATTAATTGCCCCACTCACCCCCGCGGCAGGGAGAGGAGCCGGCGGCGGCCACGGGATTAGATCCAGCCCCGAGCTAGAGACCAGGTAACGTAACCTACCCGCCTGGAGGGAGGAGGAGGAGGAGCAGCGAGGCCGCGGAGGTCGCCCCCGCAGGGGAGGGCTCCGGGGGACGGAGACGGGGCTGCCGCAGCCAGGGCTGGCTGCGTGAGGGCTGCTGCCCTCGCGCCCCGCACTGTCAGTCACGCACACGCACACAGAGGAGCCGCCGCCCACGCAGGGATGGATGGATGGATGGATGGATGGATGGATGGATGGATGGATGGATGGATGGATGGGCGGACGCTGCCTGCGGCGCTGCCCCCGGTACCGAAGCAGCCGCCGCCCGTCCCGCCCCGCCGCGCCCCGCTGCCGTGTGGCCGCCCAGCTCGGACGGCGGGGCAGGGCGGCGAGGCCGGGCCCAGGCCGCAGCTTCGGGAGGTGGGGGAGTGGAGGGGGGGAGGCGCGGCGCGATCCCGCCCCCGCGCCGCTGCGCGCATCCCCGCGGGCTGCGGAGGCTGCCTCCCGCCGCAGCGGCACCGCCCGCCCCGAGCGGAGCTCCGGTCCGAGCCCGCCCCGCCCCCCGCCTCCGCACCCTCGGGGATGGATGTGGGCGGGGAGCAAAAACCGCGCTGCCGCGCTTGCCGTCACCAGAAACGGGCCTGCAAGAAGCGCTGATGTCACAGCTCCGTGGTGGGGATGACCTTGGGGAGGGTGGGTGCGGATGGACCCTCTGCTGCACCGCGCCAGCTGCAGTACGGGTTACCCTGCTTTAGGCTGCTCTGAGCCCGACAGAACTGGCATTGTTATCTCCAAACATTGCTGGCTGTGGTTAGTGGTTGTGTACTGAGCTCCTGGTGTAAACTGGTACCAGAGCCGGGAAAATACTCCTTCTCCGTTGTCCTCTTTACTTGACCTCTGCCAACACACAGTGCACCAAAGGTCCTTGGAAGGAATGGTCTGAAGAGCCTCCCAGGCCATCGTCCTGAGAGAACAGGAGTTCTCTGTGCCCATGGAGACCTCTGTGTCCTGGGTTCATGGTTGTTGAAGTGGCCCCTACACGACACTGAAGCAATCTGAGCAAAGACCGAGAAGTTGCCCTGTTCACATTTCAGAGACCAGGGTGTCCCCCGGTACTCCTGGGAGAGGATGTTGCCTCTCAGTCTCGCAGGGATGCAGAATGGCCGTGGGCTGTCCACTGCTTTTGCAATCAGGCGGATAGGAAAAGAAACCAAAAAAGAATAACATTTAGAGGTAGCTGTTTTTTTTTTTCAGATGCCAGACTGAGCTTTCAGTGAAGGAGTCTTACTGAAATTATTACTGATAGCTGTTTTGGGAAAAAGAAACAAACTGAAGGAAGCCGATGCCTCATGGAGGCATCCATTCTTGTCTCATTGGTCTCTATAATAATCACTCGTGTTTCCATAGTGACCATCCATCTGTGGCTCTCAAGTTACTTATCAAATAGTAATGAAATAGGTGCTTGCAGCTGCCATTGCAGGAATGGGGCCATAAACTTAACAGCACACCAATCGAGCCAACAAAATATTGCCTCAGCTCTGTCTAGATGAATCATGATATGAAAGTTAGTCTTCAAGAGAGAGGGATGTAGACTGATATTTAAAGGAAGCAGAAAACTGACAAATAGTTCAATAAAAGTGGTAAACGCTTTTATGTGCAAGTATTAAATCTGGGAATAATGTATAAGTGCTTCCCTTCTTGTTTTTAAAGACAGCTCTTGCCTCTCTCCTTCCCTTATTGTCTGCTAACTTTGAATATCATGTTTGAGAATGAGTGCTGAAGATCTACTCCTTCCACGTGGTGGAATAAATTCAGAGAAGAAATTATACTCTAGAAGTTTCTATTATTTGTGCAATTTATTGTAGGTAGAACTGTAACTCCATCTGTCTGTAGGAGCCCTGCTAGCTTAGTTTGCAACATAGCGTTTACAATGTAAGTCGTTTCAGAGCAAAACGGGAAATCATTTTGAACAAGCAAAGGGGTGGCTGGAGGTTATGGATTTTTCTTTTATGGAAGCAGTAAGTGATTCTGCTTACTGAAGTCAGCCTTATTTTACTTATAGGATGGAGATATGGAATAGCCTAAATATCAGCCATGGTCTCCATGGAAGGTCTTCATGGATGGCAAAAAACTAAATTCAGAAGTTTTATGAATAGGAAAACTCTTTGGATTATGTAGTGATACAACTGATCTGAACAGGTATTTTACATGTAAAGGGGGGGACTTTGAAACATTACAAAGGGAGATACCAAATAAACAGAGGGTAGTTAAACATTATGACTCTGCAGCTGCATTGAAGAGAGGTGGAATTCTGTTTCAGCAATTTTCAGTGTAAATGAATGCATCATTAATAGTATATAAAAAAAATCCCCTTCCAGCTCTTTAACCTAATTCCATCTGTCACTTCTCTAGAGTGTATATTGGATTTAAACTCACTCAGGTCTTGCACAGTCCTTATTCTAGAATTCAAATTTTACAGAGGCAGAAGATCCTTTGGGCAGCCTTAAAGGAGATGCTGTTATTTACAGACAGGCAAGTTAAGGGAGAAAAAAAAGAGCACTTCTGCTTGAATCGCAAGCTGATGTTTTTAAAAATCTTTTTCTTTCATTACGCTTCTTTCTTGGTTCACTATATCATACTTCTTGTCTATTTCTTTTTTATTTCTTTATATATATATATATGTATACTTCTGGCACCCATTGTTTTTCTTCATTTTAGAAAAAAAAAGTCCTCTTTTGTATCCTTTGTTGCTTAGGTAAATTATCTTGCCCTCTTTTTATGATGAGCAGGTGGTTTTGTTTCCAGTAACTCTGGTTAGTATTGGACCCCTTCCAGTTCAAGAAAAGAGACTACAGCTCACCTGATTTTTTTTCCTATTGCAACATCACAGGATGCTTTTGAAGTATTGTATTTTTCTTGAGGAGATGTTTGTTTTAGCAAAGATGGTGTCTGAATACAATTCTCAATTAATTATATCCCTTACACCATTTGACAGAGTTAAAGCAGTCCATTTTCTTAGGTGAGGATCAAGAAAAGAAGAATGCTTGTGGGCTATGCTAATAATCTGTGCTGTTAAATGAATTTTATGTTTCAAGGTTGGTATGATTATGAAAATGTAATTATCTTTTGATTTTTATTAAAAAAAAGGGTTAGATCATAGCCATTAATCATTGATAGAGCACGTTACCAGTTTTTACATCTGTTCATATAATATCTATAGCCTAATATTTGCACAACACCCAGAATGAGGTTAGATAAGAAAATAAGACCTCATTGACCATGTATTTCTAGTATTTCTTATAGCTCTTGGTCTTACAGTCAAGCAATCAAAATAATGTTAACTTTTATTGAAGAGCAAAAGTCTGGCTAACCAGGTCATGGTGGCTGACAAACTAGAAAGAGTCTCAATTTGTTTTCTTTCCTTGCAACGTCAAGATTTTTAATTCATAATATTTGTGTCTGGGAAGGTGATTCATCATCACCATCAGCTCCTTCTTTTGTTGATTATATTTTTAATTTTAGTTTATGCAGTGTTTAAGTAGTTCCTTTATTTGTTATCTTAAAGGTCAAGCCCCTAGTTACATGATAATATTTTTTTTATTTTCAGGACATGGTGCTTTCCTGTCTCGTGGCAGTAATATTACTTGCAGTAATATGTAATCAGAAGTGTGCATTAAGAGCATTTGCTGATAAAAATTGAATAAGCATTTCCAAAAAGATATCAAAACAGAACTAGGGCAATTTAAAAAGTTCCTAAAAATGAAGGGAGAAAATTGATGGAAAAGAAAGGGAGCTTAGCATGATATATTATTTTCCTTTGTGGTTCTAAGACTCAAGATCTTAAGAAATTGAATTAATTTTAATTCACAAAATCAGGAAGCACTACAGAACAAACTTAAGCCTGATTTATTTATTTATTTTTAATTTAGCTGTTGATGCATTTTCTTTTAACTTGGCATTGTGATTACTGAATGTGAAGTATTGAATGTATTTTAGTTTCATCCAACAAGAAAGCACTCTGAATAATAGTGTAAATCATATAGATCTGGCTAATAACTTTAGACTGTAGGAAGCCTGTACTTTTAAGTCATCTATTGACAAACTGCAGAAAACCCAAATATTGTAGAAGTTGGAATATTTCAGAAAAGGTGGATTTGGCATTATTTTCATATGGTTACTATGAAAGATAATGACAGCATCTGCTTTTAATGATCAAAGCATAAAACTCTGCAGGTTGGAGTTGCCCAAACATGCAGGATTGTTTAAACAGTGTTTGCTTTCTTCCAGCCTGAGAATTTTTGTGCCCCAAAAGAACACTTCCCAGTTATTTTGACAGCAAGCTTGGTAGTTATTTCACTCTTGTCTCTCTTTAAGGTTTTCCACTGGAGGATTCAGCTGTAGGTGATGATCAAGGTGCTGTGGAAACATTCAGAAAGCACATTGCACAGAAGACAGCTGAGAACACTTCCTGGATTTCATGGCTTTTCCTATCTTTATTTTTAAAAGTTTTAGTCTTTTAGAATAGCTAATCTTCCCATGCTTGCTAGCACACTGCTCCTGCAGCTTCAGGCTTGACCATTGTGTAATGCCCTTCCATCATATGGCCTCAGTGACAGCAAACTGTTGGCAGCACTCCCAAGTTTGGCACTTAGGGGTATGACAAAGTCTTGTAATGGTGTTCAAAATGTATTTGGCATCAAAGATCTTTAGCCATTACCAGTACAGTGGTGGTAACGACACTGCAATATGTACACTGCCTTTTGCTTGTTTTCTGTCCAATAGAAATGAGTAAAATCAATCATAAAATGGCACTACGTCATCCCAAAAGATAGAAATTATCATTTTTCATAGGAATAGATTAATTAAGATTTTAGTATTCATGCTTGCCACTCATCACTTAGACGCTTGCTGTCTAGGGTACAAGTGAAAAGGAGACAAAAAAAAGATCATAGAATAATTTGGGTTGGAAGGGACCTTTAAAGGTCACCCATCTAGTCCAAGCCCTCTGTAGTGAGCAGGGACATCTCCAGCCAGATCAGGTTCCTCTGAGCCTCGTCCAACCTGGCCTTGAACACTTCCAGGGATGGGGCATCTACCACCTCTCTGGGCAACCTGTTCCAGTGTTCCACCGCCCTCATTGTAAAAAATGTCTTCCTTATATCCAGTCTGAATCTACCTCTCTCTATTTTAAAACCATTACCCCTCATCTTATCACAACAGGCCCTGCTGAAGAGTTTCTTCCTGTCTTTCTTGTAAGCACCCTTTAGGTACTGGAAGGCTGCAGTAAGGTCTCTGCAGAGCCTTCTCTTTTCTAGGCTGAACAACCCCAACCCTCTCAGCCTGTCCTTATAGGAGAGGTGCTCCAGCCTTGTTGCACTCAATCCCACTGTCCATGTCACCAACAAAGATGTTAAACCATGCTAGACCCAATACCAACCCCTGAGGAACTCCACTCAACACCAGTCTCCACTTGGACATTAAGCTGTTGACTGTAACTCTTTGAGTGCAGTCATCCAGACAATTCCTTGTCCACCGAGTGGTCCATCTGTCCAATCCACGTCTCTCCAGTTTAGAGACAAGCAAGTCGTGTGGGACAGTGTCAAATGCAAGTCCAGGTAGATGACATCGGTTGATCATCCTTTGTCCTTACCAATGCTGTAACTGCATTGTAGAAGGCCACCAAATTGGTCAGGCACATTTTGCCCTTATTGAAACCATGTTGGCTGTCATCAATCACTTCATTATTTTCCATATGTCTTAGCATAGTTTCAAGGACAATCTGCTCCATGATCTTGCCAGGCACAAGTGAGACTGACTGGCCTGTAGTTCCCTGGGTCTTCATTGTTTCCCTTTTTAAAAATGGGGATTATGTTACCCCTTTTCCAGTCAATAGGAATCTCATCAGACTGCCCCGACTTCTCAAATATGATGGACAGTGGCTTGGCAACTTCATCTGCCAGTTCCCTCAGGACCTGCAGATGCATCTAATCAGGTCCCATGGACTTGTACACTTTCATGTTCCTTAGATAGTCTCAAACCTGCTCTTCTCCTAGAGCCAAAGCTGCCCTTGAGCTCCACATTCCCCAGCAGCCCCTCCTTGTTGGTGAGAACAAGGTCCAGCATAGCACCTCTCCGCGTTGGCACCTTTATCATTTGGAGAAGAAGTTATCATCCGCACATTCCAGGAACCTCCTGGATTGTTTGTGCCCTGCTGTGTTGTCCTTCCAGCAGATATCAGGGTGGTTGAAATCCCCCATGAGAACCAGGGCTTGTGACCGTGAGGCTACTCCTATCTGTCTATAGAGGGCCTTGTCCTCTCAGTCCTCCTGGTCAGATGGTCTGTAGCAGACCTCCACTGTAATGTCACCTGTCCCTGCCCTCCCTTTAATCCTCACCTGTAAACTCTCTGTCAGCTCCTCAGCCGTCCCTAGGTGGAGTTCCATGCATTCCAGCTGGTCTTTGACATAGAGAGTGACACCCCTGACACCCCTTCTTTGTCTGCCCTGCCTGTCCTTCCTAAAGAGCCTATATCCCTTCATTCAAACTCTCCAGTCATAGGAGCCATCCCACCAAATCTCCATTATGCCAATAAGGTCATAGCCCTGCAGGCGTGCACACATCTCTAACTCTTCTTGTTTGTTCCTCATGCTGCATGCATTAGCATGGAGGGCATTTAAGTTTGGCCCTCAATGAAACTGACTTGCTGGCTGGAGCAGCTGGAATTCCTCTGAGTTGCACTTTAGGTGCTCTCCTGCTGATGTGTGATCCTTCCCCAGGCTCTGGGCACTTGTTGCTGGCACTGGCATCAAACTAACAGTACTGGGATGGACTGAGGTTCTCCTCCACCAGCAATGTTAGTTTAAAGCCCTCTTTACCAACTTGGCAAGCCTTTGGCCAAAGATGCTCTTCCCCTTCTCTGCCAGGTGGACTCCATCAGCCTCCCGTAGACCAGGTTTCTCAAAGCAAGTCCCTGGCAGTGGCACCATTCCTGTACCCATTTGTTGGTTTGCCAGATTTGACTGGCCCTTTCAAGCCCCTTCATCCCAGAAAGATTGATGAAAAAAACTACCTGCACTCCAGAGTCCTTTACCATTGCTTGCAGGGCTCTGTAATCTTTCTGATAGTTTTCAGGATAGTTCCAAGATGAAATTTCTCTTGTATTACAGTGTCAACTTGAAACTTTTACTTCTCAGTGCTTGTTTCCTGAATTCACAAAATACTGAGAGCAAATGTGTATTTTACAGTACTGAAAACATGTGAAGAAACAAACCAAAAAGAACTTACCATTTCTGTGCTGACAAAAATGGCAAAAGCATACGTGCAAAATGCATATTTGATTTAAAAAAAAAACCCAGTTCCTGCTGTAATATATTTGATCAGTACTGCAAGAAGAGAAATGCGCTCACTTTCAGCGTATGCTTTTGCAATCAATTGTATTAGAATGTTTTTTTTTTAACATTAGAAATGAAGTGCTTTGTGGCCTTTTTTCAAATCTCTGGGATAATGATATAAATATTTGGCAGTGAAAGTTAGAATTTTTGAAGTCACACAGGACTGTGTTCAAACTACGAACTGTAACAGCTTGGCTTCTGAGAGACATAGCTGCTTTTCTCTGCTCACCTTATTGAGAGATGGAAATTAGACAACTTAAAATGTAGATCGTCTCAACAGTTTGCCGTGCTATTGAATTAAAATGCCACAGGAGTTGCGATTACTAAATTGAGCTTCTATAGTTTGCATTCTTAATGTGGCCCTCAGGGCAGGTTCAAAAAAGAAAGAAAAAAGAACAACTTAATGATGCAAATAAGGTCCTCATGGGAATATAGGTGTCTGATTTCTTAACAATTGGAATGTTACCTGTTAAAGTCCTTGACAATTCTGCCTTTGCTGAGTACGCTCTCCACTGAACAAATCTTTTCTAGAAGTTAACTGCTTTTGCATGCTATGCCAGGGATGGTTTTTGTTCTGAAACTGGGTACTGAACCCTATGTTCTCAGCAATGCCTCCCGCTGATGTTAAAAATGGAAATTGGCAAGCTATAAACTGCAAACTGGAACTGAAGACTGGTTTCAGAGGCAGAAAAAATGTGCCTAGGACAGAGACTCAAGCTGGCTGAGCAAGGGGGTTGCATCTGGGAGAGGTGGAGACAACAGAACAGACTGTGGAGGGAAATTGGTGCTGGAAGCTGAAGAGGGCAGTGGACCTGTCATCTTATTACCAAATCCTTTTTAAGATGCACATTTTAATAATAATTTGTACATAGTGTTAAACTAAAGACTTCCTTTCTGCCCTGAGGAATTTGTAAGATCTCTGCTCGTTGTATCACACAGGGGTCCTAACTCCCAGTCTTCCATTAGGCAGCCTCTTTCCCTTCTTCTCACCAACACTACAAAAGGCAAATCAGGGGACTCAATAGCCCATGATTAGAAGACACAAACCCAGATTTTAGCAAGGAGTGAAAAAAGCTCATGTCATGAGACCGCTGGGTTGTATATTTAAGGAAAATAGGTAGAAAAGAGTATGCCATAATAGCCTGTATTTACAAAGCATGAAGTATGCATTGTTATTTGTGAAGAATAAGAAAAAAGGAGAACCTATTTTCTTGTTCTTGTGCACATATAATTAGGTTGGCTAGAGGCATAAGGTAGTTTTTGTTCTCATTTTTTTCTGATGTAGTTATCCAAAAAGACATATTTTGATGTAGTTATGCTGGATATGAGGGTGCTTTATCTCAATTTAGCTTATTTCCTCATTCATACATAACACCACTAGAGCATTATGAGAGCTGTGCATGGCCTGTCTCAGTTTTAGCTATATCTTAATAGTGAAAAGGGTTTATAAGCAAAGCTAATGAATATAAGAGCCAAACTCACATGAGGTAGACAAATCCAGGAAGGGCATTTAAAACTGAGACCTAAAAACACTGTGGTATTTTCTCTCAGTCAAAGAATATGTCAGTGTTTCTTGATTGGCATTTCCTCTGTTTCTGAGGCTCCAGGTCCGAACTTTATCTGCTTTCCTCTTGTGCAGTTCCACTGAATTAAAAGGAGTTACTTGTGGTTTACACCCAGTAATGGCTGAAGAGACTCTTTCGACTGCTTCTCAAGACTCAGTTAGCTAGTCTTTTGGATCACTTGCTTTGACTTGCCTGATTAGTTTAAATGGAAATTATTTCTCATAATGATTATCCAAATGGTTTCTCTGTTTCCAAACAAATACTTTCATGTGTCCATCTTCTCTGTCCCTCTCTTCCTCTCCTTCTTTCTGTAATTTTCCTTCTCCCCATTTATTAGAATAAAAAAACTCAAGGTAAAAGATCAAGTTACTATTCTGTTCTGCTCATCCTACTGGCATACTGGGTTTTCCATATTAAAACTGGAAAATGTCAGAGACTTGCTCACTTGTAGGATGACTTTTATATGGCATAGATGATGCTCCTCCATAGTAACCAGTATTTATGTTTTTTTAATGCTATTTTTATCTTCAGAGTTACAAATGTTTACATTCTTTACTCTTCTGCTTTTTAATTCTGCCTTTCAGGTGTTATGATTAGGGTAAAAAAAAAAAGTAGCCTTAGAAGAATGACAAATGTAGAAGGTGAAAACAGAGTAGAAGGGAAAGAGAGAAAATACTATTAGGAAATATTATTGAGGAAATATTATTTTGAGGAATTTCACAGGGACAAATATCTTCAAGCTAGTAGAAGTGGAATGATGTGTCATATTTTCGAAGTAGTTTTTAGTCGTCCTCAGATTTTTTGATTTTTATTTTTGAGAAAGGAGTAGAGAGAATGTTGACCTTTGCTTTTATTATTTCTATGTGCTAATTGTAGGCCATAGCAAGGTTTTTGTCATTGATGAATAGTAGTGTTGTCTGATTGCCAAATGGGTGTGCACTCTTGGCAGTGCTGTTGTGTATACCTGTGTATCTGTCAGACAAGATGTTAATAAAGAAATGAATATGAAGTATAATACTAGAAAAAAAACCCAAACAATTAAGCAATCCAAATCTCAAACATTAATATTGCAACTTTGAAAATAAAAGGCGAGTGTTGAGTTTTATAGTCATTGCTTAGCCTGGTGGTAAAGAATATCTTGACTTCCAGAAGTCTTTGCAAATAATGTAAAATACATTTAAAACCATTATACTTAACACTGTAAAATTAAAAAAAGGCTGGAGGCATAATTTAGATTTACTTGAGTAATGGTCACCTGTGACCTTAGTGGAAGCCAATGTAGACTCTGCAGTATGGATTTGTTCGGGTGCTTTAGCAGTATGCGGGCAAAAAGGGGATTGTTTCTTATTTACAGCTTATAAAGCACCGAAAAGCCCCATGCTGGCATGCAGTCTGCTAACTCGTCCCACTGTGCGTGCTTGTCAAGTTGATTTGCATGTGCGCAGATCCTGAAAAAGGAGCCCTGACATATGAATTGTGAATATGTCATATGTACATGGCTGTGTCCGCTGGCACCCACATGCATGAGGGAGCGTTGATCCAGTTGATGGTTTCCAGTGCAGAATTATTTTTGTGATTAAAAAAAAATAACACTGGCTTCCACTGTTATGCTTAATGCTAAAGCTGATTGGTTCATGTAACCTGGACAATACAGTCATATTGTGTTCATAATGGGATAGGATACAAATGCCTGTCCTTTCCACAATTTAAATAGGTTCTTCTTGTGACTGTGATAGCATAGAAAGGTGTTAATGAAACAAGATGTTCTTACTTAATTAGATAATCAGCTTGCACTTCTGGATATACTTTAGCATTGCTGAAATATTATATACCTAAAATGATTACTTAGATTGTATTGTTCAAAATGCAAATGTATTTTAGCTATCAGGCCATGATTTTTTTTTTTCTTGTAGCTATGTAATGAAAAATTAGCAAAGCTATTGTAGTCGCCATGTCCAAGCTTACTTTTAAATATTATACTTAAATTACTAGAATCCTAACAGAATAGGATTCTTATAGAATATTGAATGGTTTTATTGAGGATTCAGAATATGCTTTTAACCTCAATAAGGTAGTTACAAATTTTTTCTTTCTTATGTTTTTCTTTTCCTCCTTTTACCAATTTTATCCCAGGTGTATAAATCCAACAGGTTTTGTATGCAGCACAAGTCTTGTGAAACCTAAATTAGCCACCTCAGTTAGGATCTTTAATTTCAGTGTTACTGGATCCTGGGTAAGTAGGTTGTTATCTCTTAATAACTGAAGCTTAAATCCTACTTTAAAATCAATCCTGTCTTCTAACTAGCACTCGTATAGGATGAAATCAGAAGTTATAACTGCATGCTGAGTAGCTTATTTTATAAGTACTTTGAAGAGCAGCTGTTTAATAAGCAGAGAATCTTGCATTCTGGTGTAGTCTCAAGGAAGCATCTACTTCCTTCTCATTATGGCCACTAAATATACATAAGCGAGGAGATAGTTTTCTAATAGAAATCATAGTACGTTTATATACAAATACACAAGGTGATACAAAAATAGGAAGAAATATGCAACATGCTGCATTCTAGGAGATGAAATAGGGACATGAAAAAAGCACTGGAAGAAGTGCAGGTGTATCGGTTTGGTGTTTCAGGAAGTTCTAGTGTTGCAGTGTGATATTTACAGCCTATATTGATCTGCCATGGGTACCATATATGCATATGGATGTATTTTCCATATGATCCTTTTGACTCCTTTGGAACACTTCTATGACCAGGTGCATAGAAGGAGTAGTGAATACTGATGGATAAAAAAAAAGAGTAGTGTTTCATACAAGGAGAACAACGTGAAAGAAAGCATGGGACTGAAGAAGGGGAACTTGCATATTGGCAATAAAGGAGTGTAAGGAGATGTAGAATCTGGACCCAGTAAGAAGACAAAGGGATTGAACGCTTAGAGAAGACATTTCACTGCCATTACTTTGACTTAGCACATGAAGTGTCAGAACTGATCGGATGACTCTTTAGTCAGCATTTAATACTCAATTAGCCTCCTAAAGGATGAAGGACTCTTGTAATCAAGGAAGTTTTTACTCATCCAACCGAACCAGAGCAGATTCTGTTTTCCAGTGCCAAGTGGCTGAGGTTGTTTGCTTCATAGCTATTCTCGCTGCTCCAAAGGGGAGTTTGAACTGTTTGGTCAATCCCTGCTGGGTTCATTAACTTTGTGTGTTTGTTTCTGTTACCCCATTGAGAAAGGAATGGTTTGTATTTGTGTTCCTAAAAGAAGGGACCTGAATTATTTAACCAAACCCCAGTGAGCACGGAACCTTTTGTATTCGGTTGAACTCGTGCTCCCAGGGTCATTTTTATCTGTTCCTCTGACCTTGCCAGAGGGAATCCCTGTTTATTTCTTCGTTTGGTAGAACTGCTTATCCGGGCCCTGCTGAGGATAGAAATGGGCTTCCTACTTTCTGCTGCAAATGAGAACCACGTGAGACTATCACTTGTCCTAAAGAGAGAAAAGCTCATGCAAGATTTTTTTATTTCTTTTTTTTTTTTTTTATTTCCATCAGAGAATTGGTAATTTCTTGTCTTGGAGGCTGTTACAGTGATTCTTCAAGCAGGAATAGGAATGCTAGTGACAGCAGTGAGATGAAACAAGGTCTTGAAGGCAGACAAAGAAGGGAAGGTATATGATATAAGCTGTCAGGCTGCTAGGCTTTAATTCTCAGGCAGTCTAACAACGCATCGACTTGTTTTCTGCCCTGCTTTTGAGGAAAGCTATAGTAACATGAGCTACCTTAAAAAATCCTCTGTGCCTCAAAATGGAGGGAATGCATAGTACTGTTGGAGTACTGGCATTAATTTCAGTCCTAAAATGCAGCAGCATAAGGATTAGATCAGATCAAGCAGCTCTGTTGTGGGCTGACTTTGTCAGAAAGTCAGACCATGGGCTGACTTTCAAGAGTTGTTTGTGTTACTGCTAAGGTTACTGCCTTTAAAAAAAAAAAAACACGCGCACAAAATAGCTGCTGTAGAGCTACAGTGAACCTGTACATTGATCTGAATCTTTTACTTGTGGTAGCTAAAAGTGTTGTGTTTATCTCAACTAGACATACTCAGGGTGGCTTGAAAGAAGTTGGTTAGTTCAGAGAGCAAAAAAGAAAAGAGAGCTGTAAGGGAAAGGTGCTGCTGTTGCAGTATTCAGGCCAGCTGGGAGTTGCGTAAAATTTATCTGTCTCCTGAGGAGCCTCAGTTGGCAGGATTTGTGTGGATTTCTGCCCATAAAAATAAACCTGCTTTACCCTGGTAGGAACCACAGCCAACAGTTGATCCCTCAGGGGTGAGAGCTTCTGCCAGCACAGCTGCCCCTCTAGGCAAGATAGAAAGACATTATACTACGCCCTTTAATCACTATGGGTTATATCTCCTTCTTGTCTTTAAACAAAATTACTCCACTAATTGCTGAATATTTTTATCACTGTGCTTATATGTTGAAGTAGCACAGACCCAAGTACAACTGTCATGTTCCCACTATGATGTACACCTACAGTTATTGTTTACTTGTTTTAAATGCCTCCCTTAATCATGGTCCAAATTTGTCTGAAAGCTGAATGTACCCCCAATAAATATAACACACATTTAGCAGTTTATATATCTGTATGTAAATCATAAGTTGGAGACCATCTTGCATTTTCTTACAGGCTGGAAACAATACTTTTTGCTTAATATAATTATACAACTACAAAGATTTGCTAAGTTGCTAAGAGTTACAGGCTTTCACAAGACAGATACCATTAAAAATTAAGATGCCAGTGAAGGTAGTAGTACCACTACATTCAAGCTCATTTTCCTTTTCACTTATATTTTGCCTTGTCTTCACAGCATCCTCTCCCCTCTGAAGAACACCCTTTATTTTCTAATACTCAGTAAGTCTGATGTACACACTTAGATTCATGAATTAGGCTCACATACGTTATCTGATCTGACTAGAAAAAATGTATTTTTCTACTCTAAAAAATACAGTTGCCCACAAATAATTTATGAAAGATGAAGGAAGGGATTCAGTAAAAGAATCTAAAGTGATCTGAGTAAACCATAAAAATTACAAACATGTATTAATGGTTTGAACATATTTTGTTTTCATGAGCTACTGTAATGTTTTAAAAATGTAAGAAAGTTAGTGGCTAAGTTTATACTTCTTTATTTAAGGCATTAGATGATATTCAAATAATCATATCTTAGTTCTGCTTTGATAGAGTAGCCTTGTAAAATTATTTTGAAGGTATTGCATCCTTTTATTTTGTGTACAATTATATATATATTCATATAGACATATTTAAATACAAGACAGTGAGGATGACTGAAGGGAAATCAAGGCACCAGGGGAAACGAAGTGTCAGTCTTGTGGTGAACAAGGCTTAAGTCAGTTACGGAGTAGTTTTTCCTTACTTTGGACTTTGTATGCTGGTAAGTTTTTGAGTTACTAAAGCTGTTAGAGCAAGGCGGGTGAGACCGCCAGCCTTTCAGGTTGGGGGATTAGGGAGGAATAGTGGAGCGAGGGCAGTGAGTGCAGGCTGAAGCAGTGGTCGCCTTTGGGGAGGTCTGGCAGACTAAGGGACTGGTGGAGGAGCGTGTGTTTTTGCCGCAGTGCCATTGCAATGAGCGCTAAATTGCAGGTAATGAGAAAGAAACTACTGATATTCTCTTCAGCCTGTGTGTTTGCAGCTTGTACACAGGTGCACACTACCCTCTGTGTGTTGAAGTTTTTAATCCACCAATGTATCTGGCTCATTCTGGAAGGTGGCGTACAAGAGGGGAGAGTTATTGCCATTTTGGAGCAGATGAGAAAATCTGTTTCTCATTACCCAGGTACAGCAACTTTGGTCCTGCTGTCATTTTTCATGGTTCCTTATGGTCTTCTCCACTCCCTCCTTTTTATCCCTTGATGCTAACCTCTGCAAAAGAGTCTTACAGGAGAATCAGGCAAGAACCAGCCCAAAAGGCTGCATGTTCACACAATGTTGGGCAATGTGACGTCCAACATACCTTTCAGATTTGCATTTTCTTCATACCTAACACACTCAAACTTGTGTACTGTCACACCCTATGGCATATCTTATTATTCAAGCTCTTATGTATCTGCAGTTATCTAAGCCAACAAAATTTCAGGCCTGAATTATAACACTTTTAACATAATTCACAGAGAACATTTTTGAATTACTATTGTCGTATTTTCTGCAAACGGTTCTACTATGGATTTTCTGAGCTTATTCAGAAAGTCTTGGCAGTATCTCTGGCAAACAATTACTGTTCTTCTGGTCAGTTGTAAGCAGTCCCTGATGCATATTCGGTGTTTGCATCACCAGAGACAGCCCTAGCTATTTCGCTACCTTGAGTAAAATATATTCTGTTGCCTCTACTCCAACCTTTGCAAGAAATCATCTTTAATACTAAGCATTTTTATAGAATTTTATAATACCACATATTTAGCTGTTATGAAATACAGTCTCACAAAATTCCATTAGAAAAATTTATGTCTTATTAGCAGTTTAATCAGTGCAGTCACAAGTTGGCTCTGAAAGTGGTGCCTCTCCAATTCTGGAGCTCTGGGCAACTGCCCAGTCTTTACATAAGGTAAGCTGCCCTCTACGTTGTTCTGTAAGGCCCTGAAAATTGTTTCCAGTTTTAATTGGATGGTTTACGTGGTGACTTATTTGAGTGAACTGTAAATTAAAATTGCACATATGAAATTTGTCCCTGTTTTTTATCTAACAAGATAGTTAGAGATTTGCTTTTGCTACATGAGACTTGACTTGAAGGTTTACTTTCAAAAAGGATTGTATTAATTGGCTATGGTATGCACATAGATCATGAGATAGTTTATCTGCATCTTCCATAAATTTTCTTCTATACAGCCATGATAGCCACAAAAATGTTTGTAATGCAGTGTTCCTGAGCTGCACATTTTACGAACACAGCAATAAAATGTAAGTATTGCAGCATATGCTTTTCAGAGACTCATTACTCAGCCAACTGAACATATTTTTCTCAGCAATGAAGAAAAGATTGCAAAATTTCAGATTTCAATACTATACTGTTAAGCTGTGGATTTATTTCAACGAAGATGGAAAGAACATTTTTAGAATTTAAAACATTTATTTTTCACTTTCTTATTTCACAAGAGTTAAATAAACAAAAAAAAGAAAGCCCCCCTCCTACCTACTTATCCCAAAACACTTAAGATTTAAAAACATTGAACTGGAAGAAGAAATGAGGTCATTATTCCCAGTCTCCTGCAATACCAAGAAACTGTATTATGAGCATATAAGGCTGTGTTCATCCAAATGTAGGGTTCAGTAGCACAGGTATCTGTAGTTGAGCAAGTTATCTAGACTCACTTTGTATAATGGAGAGATACAGGCACTTATAGGCCACATATAATTTCATTATAGTTTAGATGTCTAAAAAAGGTCAGTGAGGTATGACCCTGAAGTTCATTTCTGCCCATTCACTCTAAGTGGAACCTAGGTATCCAGATAACATGCAGATGTTAGCACTTTTGGTGTCTAAATATGATGAATCTCTCTCTTAAATCAGAAGTCACAAATTGTGTGTAACCCAAAGAATATCTTGCAGAGCTTTTTTTACAAACTTCAATCTTCCCTAAAATGTGAAAAGCTAAAAGTATATACCAGTAGGAGAAACAGCAGAAGTTGAGGTTGTCCTGAGGTCTTGCAGGGGATTAGGCCAAAAAAAAAAAATAAAAAATCACACTATCAAAAAACAGATTGTGATCAAACCTCCATTATTAGAACAAACCTCAATATAGCTTTAAATACTATTACTACTGCTAAAGTAAAGCATTCTTTCAAGAAAACCAACATCCTTCAATTGTGGTCAAAGGAAAAATTATGCTGTAATATTAATGATGTCACTTGACTGTGTGCAAAAGAGATTATTTTTAAAAGTGTCTATTAATAAACCGACATTGTACTGGAAGAGATGTTAGTGAGTAGCAAACCTGAGCTGAGTTCAGATCAACATCCAGACTAAATGACTATAGATTCTCAGAACCATACAGTAGTTTGGGTTGGAAGGGACTTTTAAAGGTACAAAACCCCTGCGATGAACAGGGACATCTCTAATGAGATCAGGTTGCTCAGAGTCCAGTGCAACCTGACCTTGAATGTTTCTAGGGATGGGGCATCCACCACCTCTCTGGGCAACCTGTTCCAGTGCTTCATCACTCTCATTGTAAAAAAACTTTTCCTTATATCCAGTCTGAATGTACCTCCCTCTATCTTAAAACCATTACCCTTCACCTTATCACAACAGACTCTACTAAAAAGTTTCCCCTTATCTTTCTTATAAGCCCCCTTTAGGTACTGGAAGGCCGCAGTAAGGTCTCCCTGGAGCCTTCTCTTCTCCAGGCTAAACAGCCCCAACTCTCTCAGCCTGTCCTCATAGGAGAGGTGCTCCAGCCCTCTTATAATCTTCGTGGCCCTCCTCTGGACCCCCTCCAACTGGTCCATGTCCTTCTTATTTTGGGGGCTTCAGAGCTGGATGCAGTACTCCAGATGGGGTCTCACCAGAGCAGAGTAGAGGGGCAGAATCACCTCCCTTGACCTGCTGGCCACGCTTTTTTTTTGATGCAGCCCAGGATACATTTGGTTTCCGGGCTGCAAGTGCACATGCCAGCTCATGTCCAACTTTTCATCCACCAGTACCTCCAAATCCTTCTCAGCAGGGCTGCTCTCAATCCCTTCATCCCTCAGCCTGTATTGATCCTGGGGGTTTCCCCGACCCATGTGCAAGACCTTGCACTTGGCCCTATGAAGGGGCTTCATGAGGTTCACATGGGCCAACTTCCTGAGCTTTTACAGGTCCCTCTAGATGGCATCCTGTTCTTCAGGTGTGTAAATCACACCACTAAGCTTGGTGTCATCTGCAAATTTGCTGAGGATGCCCTTGATCCCATTGTCTGTGTCATTGATGAAGATATTAAGCACTACTGGTCCCAATATTGACCCCCGAGGGACACTTCTTGTCACAAATCTCCATCTCTATATTGAGTCATTGACCACTACCTTCTGGATGTGACCATTTCTCCTTTCATAAAATTCAGGATCCTGACTTTACTCTTCGCCTGACCCATCTCCCTCAGGACTGCAAACTCCACCAGTGCATGATCACTGCAGCCCAGGCCACCTCCAATATTGACATCACTGATTAGCTTACTTGTGTTGGTGACCAACAGGTCCAGTATTGCATCCCCTCTGATAGAGCTGTCTATTACCTGGCTTAAGAAGTTATCTTCAATGCATTCCAGGCATCTCCTGGGCTGCCTACAGCTCATCTTGCCACTTTTCCAGCAGATGCTGGAGTGGTTGAAGTTCCCTAGCGGGACCAGAACCTGCGAGCACTATGCCGCTTCCTCTTGTAGCTGGAGTAACAAGACTTCATCAATAACTCCCTTTGATCGGGCAGCCTGTGGTAGACACGAACCACAAGGTTCCCTTTGTTGCCTCAATCTGTAATTATGCTGAACTTCAATTTTAACAGTTTAAGCTTATGTGTGGTGTCTGGGACTTTTCCAGGAAGGAGTGATTAAATTTAATAAGTATGTGCCTATGTGTGACTGGGCAGCAAGGTGCAATAAGGCAACTACATCTAGGCACCTATCTCAGAGAAAGTCTCGATTAAAAACCCATTGCCATTATTATTCACAAACTACACTGCCACATTAGTCTTGTATGGTGAGTTGAGTAATAGCCCTCTTGGTATCTATACATTTTTATAGACAGTGGTCCAAGACAGTATTAACTTTTATTTTTGTTAAGTTCAAGCTGAGAATGAACTGCAGACCAACTGCCTGCCACTGGCGTGCTCTGTGCCAATTAGCTCTGTCACTCACAGGCACACTTTAGTATTAGCTCTGACCTTCTACCTCATGCTCAATTCCCTGAATTTAGAAGATCAGCCTCAGTGTAGGCACAGATTTAAGCCCTTCTGTTTGCTCTCTGAAGTGAATGGACACAAGGCAGCTATGGTTCACCACTGTGATGCCAAGCTGGTGCTGTGCTGTGCTCGCTCACGTTGACCATGCTTTCAGTGTCCCCAGAGGATGGCTGCTGGCTCACTTTCTAGGGACATCACAGTGGTACCTGCTGTTACTCCTTCTTTCTGTGGCTGCTTTTCACAGATGCAGAAATCTTGAGGGCAGAGGTGATTATTTTCTCTTCCCCTGCCCAGGGTGGGACAGGGATCCTGTGGGAGGAAGGGCCTTGCACTGAAGGGCACGGCAGGGGAGAACGACACTGCTGACACAAGTGAGAAGCTGTACCTGGGACTAAACAGAAGTTGTCAAAATCTAAAAGAGGATGTCCAGCACAAACACTTCCTATTTCTGTCCAGTAATAGGAAGCACAGCATTGTTGTCACCACAGGGTCTCCGACAGAGTTCAGCAACCCATGTTTATTTCCTTTTTGTCCTCTTCTTATGTGCTTGTGTCAGCAAGCACGTTCCCTTCCTGCTGTTGTTCTCAGTGCTGAGACCAACACTCCTTGCAAATAGTCCTCCCCACAGTTTGGCATCAGAGGCTTACCTATCACCACCAAATATTATCTCCAATGTATTTTATCCTTCTTGAAGGAACCATTTCAGATTGAAATTAAAGTTTTAGACAGTACAGAGATCAATTAAATGATACTATTTTCTTATGATTAAGCTGATCTTTTCCTTTAAACAACTCTCATATTGAGTGTGCTAGAACTCACCTCATATTTCATGCCAGATTGCTACAGGTCTTAGAAATGCGGATAATCATTAGCATTATTATTTTCAGATAAATTAAGAAATTCATTGAGAGAATTGCTTCTTTCTCTCTGAGTATTCAAAGTGGTGGGCAGTGAAAGTACAAGCAATTTTCTCAAAATTTGTCCCAGAGACTGCCTAAAGTTCCCAGACAAAGAATTTCTGAGAGCTTCGAGGCGTTAATATCAGTTGCACAGTGGATATGTAGGACAAGAAAAAGTTTCAGTTTTTTAAAACCTGAGTTGTCAGAATGTTTTTCCATGTATTTTGGCCATGCAGTTTCATCCCTTCCAGCATTTATTGGGTCAAGGCAAGTACAGTGTGTCAGACTGGTGAAAAATAGCACTTCTAATGACACACACTATTTTGTTTGCTTCTCCAACAAAGTAGTTGACGTCATTTTTGCAATTAAAAAGGAAGGGCTTTTGATGTGAACTTGTAAAAGCATTTTGCTCAGAATTCTTGAGTGAAGTTATGATGAGGTCTAAGGTGCAACTTGCCTTTTCTGTATGCATTTATCTTATCATCAGTATTGCAGATGATTTCAGTGTTTTCCTATACAAAAATGGTGAGTTTTTGTAAAATTTAGGAAATTATGGAAAATAATTTTCGGAGCTCTGAAGCAATTTCTGCGTTATCTCCAGCAAAATACAGCTTTTAAAGTAATGTAATGGCTAGCATTGCTTATTAATTCAAATAAGTTTCTAATTACTCTATAAAGCCTCATGTGGTATTTTACTATGCCTGTAAATGGAGCAGTCTAAAAAAGTCTAAGTTAATTGCATATTTACTGTTAATTGCTGGACAATTTTGTTCAAATGAGAAAAAAATCAGACTTCTGCAACATGTTAGCTCCATTGAGTGCCTGTGATATTGCTTTTAAGCTTCTGATGATGATCTTTAGAGCATTTTTATTGCATTTTTAATTTGTTGAATGAAATGATATTAATACTGCTCATAACTTACTATATATTTTAAAAGTAAGGTTCACACCCAGCTCCTTGCAGGGTGGTTGGACCAGATGACCTTTAATGGTCCCTTCCAACCCAAACCATTCTATGATTCTGTGATTCTCCTATCTCAGTACATGCTGAACTCCTGTAGCATTAGGCACAAACTGTGTTCAGGTGTCCCCAGATATTAGCACTCATTTTAAAGGCTATAGTGTCTAAATACACTTTTGAATGTACACAGAGGGTGATAAGGAAAAATCATGTGTGTCAGGCAATGAAACAGACTTAGGATGCCCTTCTATGGGATTGTCTTCTGAATGCTGAGCTTCACCATAACCTCTTGTGCCTCAGTAATTTGAGATGCTTGTTGGTTTGGCAATTGGTCACACAAAATAAACCATTCAAACATCATGTGTGATAATCAGCCAATCAGGTCTCCAAAGAGTCTTTAAATGTTCAAACTGAACAAAGGCTCTGTATCTATCAAGTTCAGATTATTGTCTTGACAGCAGCTCTCTGCCAGGTAATGTGTTGTTTTTCTATTTTCTTTTAGCTTTGCTTAGTGGCAATAGGTAGTTTCAGATTGCTGAGGTAATCCATGCAAAACTAATTGACTAATTAAATGCAAGACAAGTCAACACACCAGCATGCATTGCACAATATTTGCTATTGGCTTTTTAATGGTTATCTAGCATATATTGACAAAAGAGTGTGAAGCATTTTAAAGAAGAAATATTCTCACACTCTATTTACTCCTAAAAAGTTATAACAAGGATTAATGAATGAATGGTGACACTCCCCAGTCTTGTCAGGCTTTATGGATTTGATTGACATTTTTTTGTTCATATATTTTGCCAAAGTTTATGAGAAGGAGTTCAAAGATGAGTCTTCTAAAGAGAAGTTTTAAAGAAAGGGAAACATCAGTGTAGCTCAGGTCAGATTTCAGAACTGGTGTACGTGAAATGTAAATCAGAGTTAGAGTGAAGGGTGTGCTGGAAGTGGTTCTGTGGCTGTGTGACTTGGATTGAATTAGAGGGATGATAGGACAGTGATAAAGAGTGCAAGCAAAGTGTTTGGCAGAAACATAGCTTTGAAGAAGCTCAAAAAGCTCAAGGTAATATGGGAAAAGATGAATGAGGGCAGGAGAAGGTTTGAAGACAACTTGGACATTGCTGAGGCAACACAAAGGTAGATGATTGCTGTGGCAGCATGTGTGGGAATGAAGCCTAGGGCCTGGGCTGACATGAAGAATTAATCCCATGTGTTCTGAAGTAACATAATTTGCAAATGCAATATCAATTTTACTTACTAGACAAGTTTTCACGATAAATATCTTATTTTCATAAGGATTTGGAAGGGCAGCAGTAACATAATCCCTCTGCATGAAACCGAGCGATGGAATGAAGGCTATTCAGCCTCGCTGAGCGCTTACACAGTTGGTTCTTCTGCAATGCCTGAGATTTTTAGAATAAAGAATGAAGGGTTGCTTTAAAACAAGCAGTGTGGGTGTGTATTTCACTGACACAAGTAACTCCGTTTCGTTCTTGTGCAACTTCCAAACTCAGTGTCCTGTGCCTAGTTTTAGCTGTAGGCATTCAAAAATTATTGGATTCCTTTGCAAGTGCAAAAGTAATTTCCAATTCTGCTTTTCGTCTTTAAAAACTCCACCCAACCTAAACAGCTTTGCCAATAGTTAATGCACTAGCAGTTTTACAATGGCTGATTATACAGTTTTGGAGAAAAGTTTACTGAGTTTATTTCAGGGAGATAACCTGGTGAATTTTGAAGCTGTTTTTGTCATCCCTGTTATCAAAGTTTAAAGCCTCAAGGTCTAATTCTTTGCTTACTAAGCTCAAAACTGACTGCAAAGCTGTCTTTGATTTCACTAGAGCAGGCTGATGACATAGAGGCCAAAATTTTGGGTGCCATCTTTGCAACTCTTCTGATGTCAGAAGCACTGTAGTGGCTTACCACATTGTAAGGCTATGGACTTAAGTGGGTAGAACTGCAAAACAGAAAATGACAAACCTGGTCATTGGTGATAGTTGTCACACTTATTTCCAATGGGTATTTTTATAGCTTTCCTTATATTTTTATTTTATTTTTATTTTCTAATTATATGATTTTCAATAAATCAACATGAAATGTTATTAATAAATTATTTATGAGAAAAATAAAATATTGAGGAAATAATAATAAAAAAAATATTTTGTTTTTCACCAGTGACTAGGACCCCACTGTATATTCACATAGTGCCATCCTTCTGTAGAATTCGTGTATTATAACTTTCCAACAGTAAAAACAGTCACTTGCCTGTTAGTGAAAATAGGAGGAGATAACAGAAAGGTATTCCTACAGGGTAATGGTAGAGAGGTACTCCGATCCTTACATAAAGAGGTCATGTTTGAACAAGAGTTTTTTCGTGATGTTGCATGCAATCTTAGTGAAGTTTCAATATGAGGAAAAATCCTTTTGCTTATACTTGCCTCCTAAAAAACTGTTTTTCAGTTTGTCACACAAAATTGATTTACCAGTACAACTCCCTGTCTCCTTAAACAGTTAGAAGATGGAAAGAAATTAAGGGTAAAAAAAACCCCAAATCAGCCTGTCTTTTCTCCCCAAAGTCACAGAGAGAGGAAGCACATAACAGAAGACCCACATAACAGAAGAACGCAGGAGAGTGAAAGATATGTGTGCAATGTAGTTGCAGACATTATAAAACAATCACTGCATGATGTTTAAACATTGCTTTATGGTGTTTCCACTGAGATATTCCATTAGTATGTGATGATAATGAATCATGATTGTACTTCACTGAGAGCTCTTGCCATGACTGCATACTTTTCTGATTTTTTTTTCTTCCTGTGAATTGCACATAGAAACAAAGGAGAGAAATTATTGAAAGACATAAATAGAAGAGAAGCAGCAAAATTATAATAGTACTTAGAAGTGGACCAACTTTTCACCACAGTTTTATTTTGACATTTAGTTGATATTATTTCATTCCAGTTAGAAGTACAGCTTTAAATATATCTCATGGGGAATGTGAAAGAATGCCTTTAAAAAATGTCCCTGGGCAGTGCATATGTGTTGACAAAAGTGGGGGGTTTTTAATTATTTTTTTTCTGCTTCTGTAGACATAGCTTGTCTACAGCAACTAATTTGAGAAAAAATATTCCCAGCTAAAGATAGAGATTGAAACAAGACAAATGTTTCTTTACTGGTAACATACTCAATATCTATACAGAATCTCAGTTCAGCTGGCAATGTTTCTCCCAAATCTAACTCCTACACACTCAGATGGTAAGTCTTTAAAGCAGGGAAAAGTGCCATCTGGTGATTCAAAACAATACAAAACTGATGGAATCAAGTTCTTGTGGATGATAAGTGAAACTGGTCATCAACCTCAAATAAAATTGCCATATGTGATAATTGGTTCTGAAGATCCTGAAAACTGTCAAAACGCTCAACTATCTCTATCATCGCATTTCCTTTCTTTCATTATACTGCAGCAAATTAGTATCATGTTTCATATGTTTAGCAGCAATAAATCATAATTCATGTATTTCTTTAATCACAAACATGTCAGTATATATTATGTATGCTGATACAAAAGCTATATAGCGTACATATGCCCATTATATAAATTATGAAAATTATAAACGTATACTTATACTTACCCTTTTACATTAGATTTTGAACTCTGATATAGGGATTGTGATTTTCATGGATACTATACAGCACATGTTGTGTGTAAAACAGTAACAATCATGACTGATACATGAAGAAACTAAAGAAACAATAATAGGTTAGAGTAATAATTCTAACTATTTCAATAAGAAGCTAAAAAATTTTTTTTTTCATTGATAAGTTGATGATGTGCCTTGAACCATAGGCCTGAAGTTTAAGCATAGAAAGACCATGGAAAAGGATAAGGGTAGGCTGTCACTTTGCAGTGAAAGAGTAGGCATAAAAAGGGCAGTATTTCATTCAGCAAGTTCAACTCCTTTTTCTGGGTAGAACCGTATCTGATTTATGTTCTGGTTTGTGGTGAAGGTGAATTAGTAGCTAGAAGCATAAGATAAACTGAATTCTAGCTCACCGCATTTGTTTAAAGGTTCACATCTGTAGACATTTAGTCTGAATATTAATTTCATTTGTATGAGTACTCTGAGTATCCTGTTGTTTTTTATAGAGCACATTATGGAAAGTTGTGGGCTTTTTTTCATCAAGACTCCCTTTAAGAGACTCATTAGAGTGAAACTTAATGCTGTAAGGTCTGGTAAGAATATGCAGAAGTACTAAAATGCTGTGTGTAAGCATTCACAAGAATTGCTCCTTTAGTTTGAATACTGAAATATTTGTTAGTAATGAGGAAGAAGCTGTAAAACGTGCATTCCTGTTCTTGGACAGATTTTCTTCGAAAAAAAGGGTCACATTGTATTTCTGTAAATTGATCCTTCAGTTTAAAAAAAAAAAGGAAAATGCATAATACAAAAATAGCATTTAGTGAATACCAGGCCCTATTAATTTTTCTAATTTGTAATTTCTGCATTTAAAAAGGATTTACTATAGAGTTATGTTTATACATCACTGTTAATATATATCTTTTTTACTTGGAAGCTATTTTAAAAGAGAAAAAAAGCATGAAGGAAAAAAATGTCCTACTTAACACTTATGGGTCTGTATGGGATTGTACAGGCATCTTTTACATACAGTTTCTAATAATCTGCCAAGTGTGAGCTCAGGATGTGTTGTCACACACTGTGAAGTTACAGCAGTTTGTGTACTTAATGCCACAGACGATAATGCCAAGAATCAGTATTTCTCAGCCAAATCCTATTTTGTAATCCCCTTTAACTTGCTTGTTACACTTTGTATATTTGGGTATCAGTCCAGATTTTCCATTAGTTTACATTAGTGCCTTGTAATTTAAACTGTGGTGTGAATCTAGCACTACAAATGAATACTGTCCTCTGCTATTGTGCGTAGATAACTTTATCCATAATAGACAGTATCTCTATTTTAAGGAGATAAGATGAGATGGTAATTCTTTGTATTGACACACAATCACTAGTTGGGTCAGGGTGAGTTTGCATAGTAGAATGAGCTCCCTACGATTGTGTACAGTCACCTTGATAATGAGAAATGGCATAAATATTTAATTTATTCATTTCTTTCCACTCAGAAGGTCAAGATGAACGGGTATCTTCATTCCTGTTTCTATAAGTTTTCAAATTATTTTTACTTTTTGGTTTTCAAGTAATATTTAATTTGAAATATGAAAAGAACAAAATTAAACTCTAGGTGTCTATACAAAGTTAAGAGAATGAATAAAAGATAAATTCAGGTCATTGTAAATTTGGATAACAACAGTCTAATTTAATGCAGCTTAACTATTTTAGAAGTCAATTGATGGTCAAAGCCAATGTTACTGTAATGCAGAATGAGTGAAAGCAATCATCCTGTGGTGGCTGGGACTGGTGATGACCTTTTTGCATTTATCATGTGATTAGAAAAGCAAAGAATTTTCTCCTTCAAGGACAAGAAATCTTAAGCTGTCAACAGGTATATCAAATTCTGCTCACAAAACTGGAGAAGGTTACGGCATGCTTTCACCTTATCTTAAACAAAAAATAATTTAAAGAACTGACTAATTAATTTCCAGCACAAACAACTGATCTGAACTATAAATGACTGGACTGTTTAAGGAGTAGATAGGCAATTTAAGAAGTTCTTTGAATTCTAGGACTTGACTGTGGCTTAAAGCCAGGCTTCCTTTGGAAGACCGGTGCTGCATTAGAGTCAGAATTCCTTCTGGACAGCATGTGCTGCAACAGGAGCTCTACCAGCCTCCGAGATGGAACAGCATATCCCCATCTGTTGCTGGCCAGCTGTCCTGTACATCCTCCTCCCTTTCATGAGATCATCTTGACAGCAATAGTTATGCTCTGGAGCCGTCATGCAGCTGAGCTGCAAACATGCATCAAAAGAGGAAGATGCACTTCTTTGGAGTTGTTTTCCTGTCTAGAATTAAGTCCGTGGGTGTGTTGGGCTTTCTAGCTCCCATTCAGAAAAAATACTTGGCATATGTTTGTGCCACTGAATTGCTGAGGAGTCTTTTTTCTAGAGAGAAGCACACAGTCCTTGTTAGGAGGACAATCTCAATAATGAGATTGTTTATTGAGATTTGTTACAGGGAATATTTTTGGAAGAAATAAGTGCTTTCCTGGTAACTACTGTTTTACAATGCTTAGTAATGAACAAACTATTTTACATTTCATTAAATTTACTATTGTGTTGTGTCAAGAGAGCACTGATCACCGTCTCTAAAGACTAACTCCCACATTTGGGAATAATAATTACTCTCCCTTTTTCAAAATGTTTAATTTTGCAATATGTTCAGGAAATACTCTGACAGTCACTGCAAAATACTGCAGTCCACACAGTTGTCTTTTGAAATCTAAACCTGTGGGAGAAAGATAAAACACCAAGAAAACATCTCTTTAATGTTTGTTCTGAGAAAAAGGGATGGTGACATGGCTGTTAGGTCTATTTGAGGAGTAGAGTTTCGAAGGGAAGGGTGGTGGTTTTTTGTTTGTTTTTTTCCCACTAGGTTTCAGGCAAGGTTCAAAGTTTATTTAGGAAAGTGGAATGGGATACAATACAGTCTTTGTGGATTTGTCTTGAAAACATGCATCATTAAAGAAAAAAAGAAACTTAAAATAGATTCACACTGAAGGGAGATTAAAAATATTATAGGAAATTCTTATAAATTATCTTAAAAAAGAAAGTATTTTTAATTTGAGTGTCATTAATTCTTCCCTACGAATCTTTTTGAAAGAGCAGGAGTAGTCAGTAATGACTAAGTAGTTCTTTATTATCTTTAAAATGTATAGCAGTGTTATTAAGAGAAATCTTCACTAAAACTCTGATAATTATATTGGTTACACCATCAAGAATCCTTCGCTCTGTGGAAGTATGAATACTTGAAATAGTTTGAGGCTTGTTTCACTGGTCTGACTTGACTTTTTATAGTCTATATTCCTTGCAAGAGCAGGAAAGTTGACATATGATGTCAAATTGAAGTCCCAGTCAGCATCCTGTTTCTGAAGGTGTTTAGTTGGTTATGCACAGACTAAGAAACTGGGAATGTCTAGTACGATCTTGTAATAAACACTTGGTGGTTTGTTGTTCAGTATGCCCTGTGGCAATGAGTTCCTCTCTGTGAAACTGGTGTTTGTATGCAAAAATATTTTTTTTTTAAATCTACCTGATACTTTCTTTGAATAGCTCCTCATCCTTGTATTGTAAGAAATAATAAGTAGTTGTTACCTACTAACTTTATATAATTCAGGTTTTATGGTGTCACAGGCATAAAGCAGCAGGAATATGTGATCAATGTCATTACATCTTCTATAGATTTACTAGGAAGAGAATTCTAATGTATTCCACTTTATTCTGGGCAGCTATCTGTGGTGGCTGTATGAAGCGTTAATTTATTTTTCTGTTCTTCCTCATTGCTATCAGATTCATTAAAGCTGAAGCATTTGCCCTGGTTGACAGTAAACCTCAGGCATTTGTGAAAGAAAAGTATGGTAGAAGTGGATATTGCAAAAAAAAAAAAAAAAGGATATTCATTAGATAACACAATGTGAACGTTTTTGGCTTGGTCTTTGTGTTTGCTTTGCAGCCTGCACTTCCTCGGGAATGCAGACATGGAGACATGGTGGTGCAGCCTGGGTACCCAGGTTGCTGGTGGAAGGGAAGCCCCTGGTAGGCTGCACGCAGCAGCCAGCGCTCCCAGAGGAACGGTTAGGAGGTAACTCACACACGTGCCTATGCTCCGGGCTGGCCCTTGCCTGAGGACGTCTGAATTAGGGGTCTAGGAGAATAAAAAGTTAATCTGCCTTGTAAATGGCAGGTTGATGTAACTTCAGCCTGAGGTCATTATAACTTCAGGTGATGGCCTGGTGGTGGTGTGCAACTCAAGCAATCTGCAGTGGTAGTGTGCTAGGTCGAGAGAAGGAGGTAGAAAAGCAAAGCTAGAACAGTTGATCTGTGGGAAAGAAGGGCCTTTTGAGCCCCTTGGGCTTTGTCCCTTTGCACAAAGGGAATGATGGCAGGTATGAAGTGAGGTGAGTCTTTGAAACATGCAGTAGAAAGACAAAAGGACTGAGGAGATATTTGGGATGAAGAGAATATGATGTACCTGACTATACAACATGGAGAAGACTCCATGAGAGGCAGCCAAAATATCCTTCCTTTTGGTATCTTCTGGATTAGGGCAATTATGTGGGGCTACAAGATGCAGAATCGTCTCTTTTTGGGCATGGTTATTTGAGCTTAGCTACTCAAATGCAGAAATCTTTATGCTGTAAGAGGGAAAGCCATCCCCCTTCTCCCTAGATAGTTTTATAACAATCACTCATCTTAATAATATCAGTCAACATTTGAAAAGATCTGTTCGAATGAGGGTAAAATTACAGCTTCTGTAAATCAGAAGAGTAAGCATAATGTGAGGATGAAGCAATTTTTCATTTTATGCACCTACATCCCCAGAAAACAGGCACTTAAAATAAAGATATTGAATGGTGAAGTAAAGAAAAGTGGAAAAGGGAGAAGAAATCCCACCTAATGACAAATCAGGAATTTTTAAAAAGTAGTTTAACCACATCTGGCATTATAGACACTTTAAATCACTAGTCATAAGTAGACCATCACTACACTAAAATACTCTTATAATGAAACAACCATTTAAGTGCTTTTGGGTGTCTGTTTCTGTATCTTAACTGGCTTGAATTCTTTATTTTTTTATTTCTTTATTTTGTAAGACTTCAGAGAGTATGAATTGAGTTTTAGTATCACTGTGTTACATAAAATTACTGATATGTCTTCAATTTTAAATTCCAAATGAATAATTTTTAACTCGGAAATAAGAAAAGAAGTGAACAGGAATGTAACTTCACAGAGTAGGAATTTTTACTTTAGTAAGAAACTCTCTTATTAGGAAACTAGTTTGTATTAATCAGTATGAAATACACCATTGGAATAAAGATTAACATTTTTTGCTTAGTAATTAATATCTGATTTATGAGGAGCACTTTCTGTAATGTATGAAAATATTAAAGAGTTAATTACAGACTATAAAAAAAAAAGGCTTGTGGGATACATTGGATCCTTCACGTAAGACACGTTGTTTCCTGTCCCTCAGTAAGTACTTTATTTGTTCAAAATGATCCCATGATACTAATTTCTGACTTGGCAAGAATGATATAGATCAACAGTATGTACTAACATCTGGCTGCATAGTGCAGCTGAATTACTCATGCAATAGCAGTAAGAGAAGAAAATGGCATGCAAATATAGACAATTTTAGGCTCAAGGGCCCAGTATTTCTGTGCAATACTGGTTAAACAGACTGACAAAGCAGAGACAGTTTGAGATGTGTTAATATGGGAAAATGTAATTAGTTCCAAAATAAAAATTACTGTAATTCAAGCAGTAGATATAAACTGAGGAAAATAGTGCTAGCTCTCTGTATAATCAAATCATACTGTAAGTCTGATGATTTGCTGGGTGTTGTAGAGTTGAAATAGAACACTTGAAGGGAAATTCCAGAAACAAGTCCTTCATAAATAGAAGTATTACATGTTTCACAATTAGGTTTATCAATGACAGAAATGCAGCTTCATTAGTTATTGCAACAGTCCTATCAGCTGAGTCACCAAATCACTTCTAAAGACTAAGTTGATATCTATTCTTGAGGAGCATTTTATTTCTAAAAGAAAGGTGTCTGAAGGGCAATTTAACCTTAAGTTCATAGAAAAGTAAGTATGCATTAATTTCATTATGTTACTAGGGAAATGTAGTTCTTTAGCTAAATATAAATTCCTCATCTCTCCTTTCCTGCTAACCATAATAGTGAAGAAGCTGAAACTGTTTTTCCAGATGGCACACAGCCGAATGTGTGGGTTGGTGGTATTTGCCCCTGGTAATAGAAGCCAGTGTTATGAAGAAATGGATGTATTGGCTTTTTATGTGAGACATGAAATGTCCACATAAAGTACAGACTATTCTGATGTCTGTATCCTGATGGCTGCATGTATGGGGCATCAGATAGTAAAGCATTGCTAATGAGTCTGGGGGTAATTTTAAACTGATGAACTAGATCTTGGCCTCTGAGGTATCTCAATGGGGTATCTCAAAATAGCATGTAAGAGAGAAGTGTACTTTCACAAGAAGGCTTACTTCCACTATTTCCTTATTTCTTATGAGGACAGCATCTGAACTTGCTTTCAGAGCATTGCTTATCTATTTATTCATGGTGAGTACTGCAGTTTCTGTAACATGTTGGCTCTGTAATGAACTGCAAAGAGGATTTTTCTGAACCTGTAGCATGAGTTAGAAGTGCCTATCTACTGACATTTAGCTACTTCTTGATCTTTTCTTTTGTTGCACAGTATAAACAGTACAAACGTGATTCTGCCTACTCCAAATTAAAAAGGTTGATCCAACATTAGAAGTGCTAGATTTCCAGAAGATACTCATATCTTCATAGACAATGTTTCTGGGAGGAGATGTCAGGGAAAAATCTGACAGCATTACGAGTTATAAAAATTACTTTGCATTACTTTAATATTGCCCCAACATTATCTGTTGTTATATCAGAGGCTATATCTAACTTTTTTTGTTCTGAATGTCATATTTTAAACTCCTGTCCTTTTTTTTTTTTCACCTTGATTTCTCTTTCTTCCATCAAATTCACACCTCTGTATATTTATAACCAGAAGTATTTTACCTATTTAAAAAGGTATTGAGAAAAAATGCAATTTTGTTTCATGGAAATCTCAAAGATACAGTCATCTTTTCCTATGCTCTGTAAGTGAGAATGAAGTCCATTAAAGATAATGGATTGATGCTATCATGATATAAAAAAAAGTATCAATACATTCTTCTAGCCTAAAGCCTGCTTTACAAAGTTCTCATTTCAGTGTCTAATATAATGTGCATACCTGTAGTACTAAGAAAAATTGTTTTATTGCAGAATTAGTGTAATGAATAAACTAACAAACAGTCATCAAACTACTTGAAAGAATAGCAGTAGACTCAGCTTCAGAGAAGCAATTATTTACTATGACTTTCCTTTCAACTTTTGTCACGTGTGATTTTCACAAGGTTTCTTTTATTACCCTGTGCAGTTGCCACAATAACAACATGTCTGTTGTTGGAAACCTCAGGCTGTATTTGTTACAGGCATACCATGCAAGTAGGAAAATTATACTTAAGCCTTGACATAGCATGGCATGACTTGGTTCATTTATCTGGATTCAGCCGGTTGAGGGTGGTTCAGCACCTTACTCTGTTAGGATAAAATTTACTTCCTTGTCATTTTGGATGGATCATTAATTACCTCTGTCAGGCAGTAGTAAAGGGGTTTGTAGTTTAAGTCCTGCAGCAAGTTTTGTAAAATGTAGGGTTATTTCTGAGGTGTGGTGTGTGGAATAAAACTAAAATAAGGCTGGTTTTGGTTTGATTTTATTCCTTTTGACATAATTTCCAATATTTGTGACTGTGCTTTAGTTGCCTTGTTGCCCACATTTCATAAAGTGCTATATATCATATCTGAAATACTTAATTTGGTTTTGCTACATATAAACCAATGTCTTGGATATGAAATACTCTGATCCTATTCTTCATTTCCATTATCAAGGCAAAATTTAATATATTTCCTTAGAAAGAAAATTTTAGATTTGAAACTGGAAGTGAACTGGACAACATTGCTGCTTGATGAATTCTGAATTAATAGAGATTTTCTAAATAAGATTCTTTTGCCTCTTCGTAAAAAGAAAACATAAGGAATTTAAACAGAAGTGCAAAAATATTTTTTTCTAAATGCTATTTAATTTTTATATGACAAAGTGATGAAGAAAGGATCAATGATGGGAAATGGGATTGCTGGAAGCAAATGAAAACACAGATAATATGAAATGTATAAATATTATCCAAACTATTAGCATAGATAGAGGAAGGGTTCATCTATGTATTTTATTGCAATTGGATTATGGCTTAGTTCAGTACAGCTAGAAGATATTGGTACCCTGATATGCAGATCCTCATTTCTCACGTGGAAATCTTTTCAAGACAGAATTTTAGGACTTCTGGCAATTACCCAGAGATTGCCTGTCAGTACCTGAGACTCACTGCTGCTTTCTCATGTAAAACAGATGCTCGTATTTCTGCCCAGAAAATCTCAGGTCTAGGTAGCATTAATCTGAAATCTGGATATTCAAACCATAAAAAGTCAAAAGTCTTCTTTAAGCCTAAAGCTCCTGTAATGTTTGGAATTAGATGACAGTGGGAGCTATACAGATGCAGATGTGTTTGCTTTCAAAATACATTGAATTTTGTTAGTTTCTGTATGAGAAACTTGGTCAGTGCCTTGCATACACAGAATCAGGTTGCTATTGCCTTACACCCTAACTGTACCATGTTACTTTGCACAGCATAAGTTTTCTACAGTTTCTGAGAATGAGTCTTTATTTTGTCATGATGTGAGTTGATTGCTTAGAAACTGAGATTCATGTAATAACTGGTCAAATTTAAAAATCATCCTTTCTGAGTCCTCATTTAAAGCTTAACTGTTGAGAACAATTCATTTTTCTAGAGCAGCTTTTTTTTTTTGTTTGTATGCACAGGTGAGATAGGCGTGCTTCAAACAGAGCATGAGTCTGGAGAATTAATTATTAGGATATTTGAATAATTTTTTTGTTTGTTTGCCTATTTCAATCAATATATTTTTCTTCAATTGCTTGGCCATAAACATTAACATTTCATATGACTTTTGTCTCAGGGACATGTTGGGGGAAAAATAAACCCAAAGCCCCGGTTTCATATAGATTTAATTGTTTGAAACTGCTATTAAAAGCTTTACATAGTTTTGTTCCAGTAATAAATACTAGTTGGATTTTCCCCCCTCTTTTTTTTTTGCCCTCCTGTGTGTAAGACCTCTGAAATTCAGGGAAGAAAAAAGGTTTATGGTAGATGCTCCTGTCCTCTGAGCCTAGTTATAAAGCCATGTGTGCTTCGTCTCTAATTTGGTCCAGGATCTGATTTTTCTAAGATAAAAAACAATTTTAGTGCTGTGTTTTCTTCATTGTAGCTGATCTTTGTTATGCTCAGTATTTTGGAAAAGGGGATCAAGCCCGTGCATCTGTATTTCTTGCAGGAAATGATGAATTGTGTTATTGCAAAAAACCAACTGTCTGTATGCTGGATGCCAGGGAACAAGTTAAAGAGTAAGAAAATGGTTACAGAGAATAGAAATTATTTTGTATTTGCTCCTAAAACTAGTATTTAATCAGACCAGTTGAAGAAGGTATAAACTGTTAAATTCTGAGTTGATAAATTCTGTCAAATAAAACCCAGCATTTTGGCCCAGATCTACATTGTTTCCTAAATCTGTTGAATGATTTCACAGTTGAAAGCTGTTTGGTGTGGCAGTTCTTCTCCAGAAGTGTCGTGGCATTCTGCGCTGCTCAGCTGACACGAGAATGGCTATTGGAAAAAGTTCTACAGGGTGATAGCAAGCCACAAATAGTTTTTGAAAATACCTGTAACTATACTGTGCTGTACAAAAGAAAGCTACCTTAATTATTTATGTGAAAGCGCCCAATTTTTCTCTGGTGTGACTAGAAAAGAACAGAAAGGAAGAGGAAACTGAAAGACCACAGAGGGAAGCAAACCCAGCTGAGATGGAAAAGCTAAGTGCTTCTTTTCGAAGAGGTGTATATGGTTATACACCTTACGGGGCCTGCCTACATTTTCTTGTGTAATCCTTCCCACCTCCTTGCATGACTTAACTCAGAATGTAGTACAGGCAGGGTCAATGAGGTTGAACTAAAACCTCTAGTCATGAGGCTAAAAGGTGACCTTGTTCTGCTGCGGTGCCAAATATTTTGTCTGAAATCTCAGCTGAGTCCTCTGGCGATATCCTTGAGTGTAAGCTCATATATTAAAATACTGGAGAAATAAAAGACAGTTTAAATAAGATAAATGTGATGATACAGAAGGCGGAATGGATGCCGAATACAATTGCGGCTTCAAAAAATGCTATGCATGCCATGCTGATTCCCCAGAATGCTTTCCTGTTTTGTTTATGGCAACTTTTTATTTTTTTTTATTAGTAAATTCTACTTTGGCACAAAAAAAATATGCTAATCTGCTCCTCTTTCTGTGTCTTTTAACAAGTGCTTGCTCATGCTGCAAAATACAAGTAGACAATAGCTTGGCTAGTGCTGAATGTGTGGACTTTGCATTTATGATTTCAGCTTATTGACGTATAGCAGTGAAGCCGGCATTGATTTTAATTTTTCCAGTAAAGCCTTACATTTCAGGATGAATACTGGCTCTTTTATGGATTGCTTCTTTCATTTGCAACAAGTACAGGGAAGAGGTTTTTGCTACATCATTATTTCAAATTTTCAAAATCGGGATGTCATATTTTTCCAGTAGAACTTGGACATTGGATTTCCACTTGGCCCACTGAAGATGGAATCTGTTGAATTCAGAATAATAAAAAAAGATACATTTCTTTGCCTAGAACTATAGAGAGACTGTTGCTATCATATAATCAACAAATTAACACTGCTACTAGGCTTCGTTCACTCTCGATTAAAAATGTGATTGGCATTGAAATTGGCAAATTCATACTGAAGTCAAAGGGGAATATTTTTGCAAAATCTGAAACATTGGCTTTAATCTTTTATGGTTTCTCATATCAGTAGAAATTCTCCTCATCTGAAATGTTGACTTTGATGCTTTTTGTCTCTTTTTCAGCTAAAAAAAAACCCCCTGTTATTGTTCGCTGTGCAAAATATAAGCATCTATAAATCTTCTTGAGTGTGCTAGCCCAAATAAGAAAATTGAATTTTAAAATCCATGAGTTTTGTGATTTTTTTTTTCTCTTTGAAAGAGAGAGTGAGAAAGAATGTTTCTGAAATAACCTTTTCCCCATTAAGTTCAGGTTATTTGCATAAATAAACCTTGGATGCTTTTCCATTAATATGGGAAAATAAATAAATAAACACAAATTTAAAAATGGTTTGGAAATTTGAGATTCTCACTCTCATTTTGGAAAATTTTGTACAGAGCCTAATTCTTTTTTTCTCTCTCTCTTTATTGTTCCAGAGAAAGGTCATGGTATCACAGCACTAAGAACACATACATTCCACTGCCTACCTGCAGGTAGCCTGCTTGTTGTTTTTTAATCTTTACACACCACTCTGGGTCCAGCGCCACAGTGATAAAAGCTTTAAAAATGCAGATAGATTAAATAGATTTTGACATTGGCTTGTGCAAAAGGCAATTTTAAAGGGCAAAAATAATACAGTGTTAAAGACCTGGCCATTGAGAAGCATACATATTCTCTCACACTGAAGACTGAAAGAGGAAAGAAGCAGCTGATAGCCAATATATACTACAGCCAATACAACTCACCACTGAATTCCCTTAATGGAAAAAATAAAGATAACAAAACTGGTCATATATGGGCACTTAAATTGAGAGCTTTTCATGGCTGGAGAAAATGGTCTTGATTGCTATTTGCATCAGAGACATGTATTTGGCCAGTTCTCATCATCTCTCAATTCACTGCAATAAAGTTTGATACAGAAAGGAGTATAAGCTTCATATGTAAGCCTGATATATATGCTTCTTACATACATGATAATAAATACAAGCTGATATATAAACTTCAGTAGTCAAAGCCTCAAACAGCTGTGGCATGATAGTGAAGGCCCTTAAATTTCTTTTCCTAGGTGATTCAGAGTGCTAACATTCTGTTTCTTAGTGTGGTCAGAAATGCCCCAGCCTTGATTGTGTTGGATATTTTACTCCCACTGGCATCTATTAAGGAAGCAACATGAAGTCATTTGATATGTCTGGGCTGTTCTGTGTTTTTAGAGGTTACCTGGTCAATAGGGTGTCACACTGTGGGTTGTGTTAGGTAAAACTGGTACTTCCTTTATAGTCACTTGCTCAATGATGAGAACATGACGTAATGTTCAGGTTTGTTTTCTATCCAAGAAAATTCTAGTCAACATATTTTCCATTTCAGGGGAGTACTTCAGTTGTGACAGTACTCAGGGGGACATTGTCAATCTGTCTTGGTAGAATTGTTCTATTTTGGAGGCAATAATCTCATATTCCGTGGCTGATGAAAATTCAAGTACTAACAAAATTTAGCCTGAGTAGGAGAAATTGCTGCTTTGGGGATGGATATATGTATTTTAGGTTTTCATGAATGGGCAATCTTTCCACTACAGATGTGTTAGATACCTGTAACAAACAACCAGTTTGAAAAGCTTTTGAGCCTAAATGTTTTGTTTGAAATAAAAATGGATCTCTGCAGGTTCTTAAGCTCTTTGTTAAACTGAGACATGAAAGGTTTTCCTAAAATTGCAAGAAAAGTTTGATGCAGAATGAGAGAATGGGTCCAGGTCACTTGAAACATAAGTCATTTCCTTGACTGGAAAGCAAAGCTTCCATGTCAGACATGGAGTTAAATATAGTCAGATATGTACTTAATATTATTGGTACACTGATGCAATAAATAAAGATAATGAAAAAATTAATCACTGAGATGAAAGAATAAATACAGTGGAATCTACTAAAACTAAGAAATTGCAAAAAAAAAAAAGGAGGAATTAAATGTGTCAATTAACTTGATACATATCAATCAACTCATACTGGAGTGGAAGTATGCACTAGGGTGAAAGAACTGACATACACCTTGAAAGACTTAATACATCTCTCTGCTTCATGTTTGCTGTCCTGGGTACATCAGCCTATTTGTAAAATAAATATCATACTTCAGAAAGTCTGTGTATTTTTGCCATTCAGCCACTCAGCACTGATATCCAGAAGAAACACAAATCTACAATCAGTTACTATATTTGAATTTATCTATATGTCACATTCTTCTGTGAAGTCTAATATCCTGAAATGCACGTAATACTATTATTATGGATAGTGGTTTGTTGATAACATATGTCTTTCATTGTAATTGATAGGATAAAGACTCTGTCTTGGATTGTATAGTAGCCATTTTATGTCTGTCCCATGGTGCAAATATACCCTGGAGTCATCTTTGCTTTACGGACAATTAACAATGATTTTGTAGTTACTTGACAACAAATGATAGAGTAGTACTGCATTATTTCACATCAGAGCAGGTATGTATTATGTATTAGAGCAAATAAGCCAGTGCTTTGCTCTGTTTACAAACAAAAGAAATAATTTCCTTAAAGTAAGGTGTAGCTGCTCATATCTTCATTACAAAAACTTGTAGATATATAGTGTATGTGAAATATGTAAGTTATTTTTTCCTTATGTAATTATGGAGGAGGCACAAGTACAACCTTATTGTCTAGCTCATGTCAACATCATTTCTATTTCTAAGTAATTTGCACTATTTGGAATGATATTTTGGCATTATATAATAACTATTCACAAAGGATATTGTCGTATTTCACTTTCTTAGGTTTTTAGAGAAAGATACTCTTTGTAAAGTTTTTCGTTCAAAAAAATGTCTTTAAAATAATTCTAGAGTAGTTATATTAAAGTGTTTGTTTAATGAACCTTGGAGGTGTTCCACACGCAGAAACCAAAATACAGTGAATTTCAGTGAGTGATATAAAAGCTTGGAAGACGGTGAACATGAGCGATTCAAGGCTCAAGTAATGGCCAGAGTAGCCCTTTAAAACACTCATGCTTTAAAGTACTCATGCTTTGAACAGATACATAAAAATCCAGTTGTTAGAAACCACCTCCTGCATGTTCAAATGTGAGCTGTGAGAAGTGTCAAAAGTACATAAAAGTTTGCTGTGATTCAAAATCAGACTTTTGTATTCTATTCTATTGCTTTTCTGCTATTTTACTGAATTGGCAGATTGCAATGTATGGAATTCCTCCTCTGTCTCTTCCAGAAATATGACAGAAGGCATGTACATTAAGAAATATTTTATTAATTTACATGCAGAATTTGTACATTATCTTTGCATTACTATGTTGTTTTCATTTAAATAATTGTAAAAAAATCTATGAATTAGCGTACAAAAAAAATTCTACAATAGTCTTATTTAGGGATGGTGCTAGAAAAGATTAAAATTTTCCTTTGATTGATGGAAAACTAAACAGTACATTGTGTTAATTTGCAATTTAAAAATGCACAGCTATCCTAGGTAATAATAATAGCTATTTTGTAATATATATGTACTGCAAATGTATGATTATAGAATGCAGCTAACCCTACAAGGCAGGTTTAGGTCTGATGCATAACAGATAGAAGGTAGAGACAACTGAAAACCTCATAAATAGCCAGAGCTAGACGACATCTCATGCACTCCTCCACAAAGTCTTATTTTGTTTTGCAAAAAGATGAGTCATAGCTTTACTCACATTTTGGAGATGAAAACAACACTATTTGCTTCATCCTTTTGCACTCTGATATTTGCTCAGGAAACTTGAGCAGGTACATTCAGTTACTGTCCTTTTTCACTTCCTAAAAATTAAAAGTTTATCAGTGTATCAGTGCTGCATCTTTTAACAGTCAGCTTTATTCTGCAGAGGCCAATCACACATTTCCCCACAAAGGGCAAACAAAAAATTCTGTGCATTCAAATTTCATTTCCCAGGTGCATATGCATACATTGTACCATTTTCTGAGGTGCACAGGCACAAATATGCAACTTAGGTATGATTTTCTATCATATACTTCTTTTTTTTTTATGTAAATGGTGAAGTAAATGTATGTGACATTTTACAGACACAGTTTTTGAATCAGCAAATTATACTAGGAAGAAGAAACAATCCATGCTCTTTCTACACATTAAAACCATACAGATTTATTTGGAGTTAGGGCAGAGTTCATTTTACCAAAGCTTTGCCTCTTAGTATAAACATTTTGTTGACTGAAGCGATGAATCTCACCCTACATAACTTGCAGGGAGGGTGGGGGGAAAGAACAAAACCAAAATTCTATGTTTAATATACAAAATGCAAAATATCATGAAAAGGAAATGATAATACTAAGGTTGAACAGAACACAGATTTTATGCTTGAATCAAATAGATTAAAGCAAGTACAACCTCCCCTTGGGAACAGCAGGCAGTAGATGCAGTATTTTTTTGAGAGATAAGTGAAATACTGAAAAGAGTGTTTGGAGAAGAATCTGTAAAGAAAAAAAAAATGCTTACTTAAATTCAGTCATCCCAGAAGGTGGTTGTTGTTTCATCTGCAGCTATTGACTGAGAAAGGGTCTAGCTAAATTACAATTAGAAATATGGATTTGTAGTTCAAATCCACCTAAGCCCCTTTGAAGTCAGTTGTGCTGTATGCGAAAATAAGTCTATGTATAGGAAGTCTATGCATAGCCTATGCGTACCTGTGCACTGGTAGGATAATAATTTAGGACTTCAGTAGAAATTAGTAAAAGAGTTGTCTTTAAAGGCTTTAGAAAAATATATAAACCCAGAATTGGGTGTTTTCTACACAAAGAAAATATTATTGTCTTGGAGACTGAAAGAGTAATCTTCAGTGGACTATAATGCTCTCAGGCTCAATCGCAGCATAGTATTGCTTTCTCAAAAAAAAAAACCCTTAAGATTTATAAAACTCTACTGACACTTCCTTATCTTATTATCAAGACAAAATTAATAGATATATGGAGTGTGTTGTACATGTTTTTGCACATTATGAACAATTTTACAGGTAGAAAGTTTGGCTGAAGTCTTGGTTTTATGTGTAAGTTGGCCTTCAGTAGAAATCATATAACAACCAAATGTGTATGTGTATCTGCTTTTCATAAGGACAAACACAGCTTAATTTTTTTCCTCTGAACCAATTCAACTTCTATCTTGGGAGGGACAACAAAGTAATTGCTTAGATTGATGCACTCGTTGTCCTACATTTCATAAGGCTTGCTCTTGATTTACTAAGCTTCCAAGTAAATATGATTTAACTAGTCTCTTTTTCTCTTCTCTTTTGCTAATTGGAAGCATGCAAATGCCACAGACATCTTTTTATTTCTTGTCTCATTTGCCGTATATTATTTGCAGTAAACTGTACTGCTGTTTCTATTGCAGCTACTATAGTGAAATTTTGAGGATTTTAATTATTTTGATCTAGACTCTCAATAATGAGAATAACGACTATTATGTTATCTCAGTTCACAGAAGAACAATCTGAAGTGTAAAGCTTTTCTTGTGATAGAGAAATGTAAAAGCTAATACTTTTGAGTCTCTACTTTGGTGTGGTTTTGGCAAAGAAGTGTTATGTAGAGCAAAGCACTTTGGTACATGGGAGAAGTTTTATAGTTAGACACCAGCATATATCAACAAAAGTGCATCTTGTTGTGGATTTCTCAGGTTGCTCTGGAGTAATGAAGAAATGCTGCTCCATATTCTCTGTTAAAAATGAGGAATTTACCAGCTAAAAGAGAGCTATTGCAATAGAAGGTTCATATAGTGTAATTAGCAGGCTGTTGCACTTCGGGACTTCAGTTTTCAGGTCTGCTTTTTGGGTCTGCAGCCCAGACAGTGAAATACTTGGATCATCCTTTTGTAGCAAGAAAAGGAGTTTCTCTTGTTTTAATGTCTATAAGGGGCACTTTTGTAATAGGCTAAGATAGCTAGTAAGTTCTGGTCAAAAGCTGGGGAAGTGGATATTATATAAGATAAATGGAGGGTGCTGGGATTAAGTAGATTCCAAAAACGAGGAAAAAAAAAACAAAAGTATTTCGAGATTCTTCATAAATTCCTGATATCAGCATGAGAGGAAGTGGTTTCAGGATTATGTAGCACTTCTCTTGCATCTTTCAGTGGCTGGTCATCTCTTCATCTCTGAGTGTATTGACAAGCACTGAACAATTTTTCAGTGCTGCTGTACCAGAGCAGAACCGCAGGCTTCTTTCATATATTCTGGACGTTCAGTGGGGATTTAGTAAATGGCAGAATAAAAAAGTTGCAGATAGTACATGTATAAACAATATGATTTATATTAAACTCTTGACAAATTCTAAAGCTTGTTGCAAAATAGTCAAAGATTGTTTTAGCTGTAGCATTGTAGAAATACTTTCTGAGAGGTACAGCAGTATGTTGTACTCTTTGGATGTTGTGTACTGTGTTAGGAAAAAGTGTCCTCTATAACAGACAGGAGAGGTTTTTTTGATCTCCCCATGTCCAATTTCTCACAATGGGCAGGGGAGTACACATCAGAATTTGATTAAACCGTGTTGGTCTTTAAAGTTGTTTTGTATATGTATCAGCAGGTCACCTCATTAACACTTGGACAAAGTACATAGTAAGTTTGTAATTAAACATCCTCTTCCTTCCCATGGAAATCAAATACAATCATAACTTCTTCCTTCCCTGTATTTGTTTATGCTAAAACATTGTTGTTGCCTGAATTATATTAGTTTTGGTACATACTTCAAATGAATTTTTTATCATTATGTTCCAGACTGGACAAATAATCATCATACATGTACTTATTTTATGTAGCACAATGCGATGATACCTGAGTTGAGCTAAGTTGCCTCAATGAGCTAATGTAGCTGTTCTGCTCCTACTAGCCATGTTTAGCCATCAAGAGATAGCATAAGTATCTGCATAGTACTACACTGTCCCGTGTAAATACTTACCTCTTCATTTGTTTAGCTGTCTGCTCAAAGTTATGGGCTATCAAATAAGGACAGACCTTCTTTTACAGTCTTTTACCAGCATAAATATCAGCATAAGAAAGACTGAAAGTTGAGTGTGCCAGACATAACGGTCTACTTTAATGGTAGATGGTAGAGATATTACCTTCCCCTGCACGGTCCTCAAGGTGTTGTTAAAATCTAATTTCTGTACTTAAGAAATGGCAACTGCATCTTCAAGGATGGCCCTGCATGGCCCCAAACACAAGCGGTGTGTTAGCGTATCTGCATGGTTATTCATCTGCCTGGAACTGGAGACAGTTGGAGTGAGGAGCATGCCTTGCTGTCATGTTTTGCTTTTTCATAGCCATGGATATCACTGGTCATGAGATTAATAAAATTAAAATTAATGCCTCTGGCTTGAGAAAACTCTCAGGTAAACTATGTGTGTGATAAAAATATTTACATTTTTAGAATATTTCAACTTCCTTTTATGAAGACACGCTGATACAGTTCTAAAAACATTTTTTATAAATGTATAAAAAGTTTTCATCTCTGCTAAATTCTATTAAGGTGGATTAAGTACATTTGTTCATTTGTTCTTTCTTTTTATTTCTGTTTTTCTTTCTTTCTTTTTTTCTACTAACCTCAATGTTTTAGTAATTCTGGAAGGACCTCTGGATTAATTTATTATTTGGCTATATTGTGCTTGGAATCAGTGGCTCACATTTTAACTTTCAGTGGCAGAAAGAGCTCACACATTAAGCCTTTATGGGCACAGCTGTATCAATTAGATTTTTCAGTTTGAATTATCTGTATGTATTTAGTTTTATTTCATACAAATAGATGGCTTGCTTTCTCTACTTTCATACAGCTTTTAAAATCTACATTAGCCAAATAGCTTCTTACTTATGATCTAAATCCTGGGGAGTTTTTTTTTAGATTGGATACCTATAATTGAAGAAACTATTCTGGATTTTTCAAGATACAATGGTTCCTGAGTATTTTCTTTTAAAAGCTATTTTCCTCATGGGAAGTTTTGGTGGTTCTGCCCATTTCCTTTTTGCCTTATTTATGTAATTTTCTATATAGTATGTAAGTTTAATGTAGCTTTGCTAAGAAATAGTTCCTAATTCCTTAGATTTCCAAGTTCACACTTCTAAAAGTCTCTGTGTTATCAGAAGTGTTCCTAACTTTTTCCATTTCATTAATAATATAGAAAATATTTCTTAAACTAGTAGCAATTTCCAAACTGGCAGGAATAAACAAAATGTGAACCCTGTATAAGCTTTTGCAGTCTGGAGTTATTTTCCAGCCTTGGCCTGTTATGTGTTTCCAGTCATATGCTCTAAGGAACAGAATCCAGATCAGTTTACTTCCTATTACATAATCTAAGTAGTTGTCACTGAGACTTAAGCATTAGTAACTATTTCCACCCATGGAAGTCATGTGCTGCACAAGAATAGAAGAAAAATATTTTCCCACTGTGTGTGAGATGATGCTTCCAGGCCAGGATTTAGGCGAATATGCAGAAAGTACACTGAGCCATAATACAGAAGTAGAGAGGACAGCCAGGCGTTGGATTCTAATCTCAAGAGCACAGAGTAACTCTGATAAAGTTTACAGAAATTAATGTCAGCAGAATTTGAATTGGAATCTATTGCATCTTCATAATGTCAAATATTAAGCTGAAAGATGGATGCGAATATTATCTTCAGGAAAAAAAATGAATTTAATATTGCCACTTCCAAATTATATGTTTATGTAAAAAGATATGAATTTTGATTTGGAAAACCTTAACTAATAGCAGAGCCTAAGAGTAGACTAGCTTTTCCCATCGTTGATATTTTTTTCTCCAGCTTAGTATTGAGTGGATGATATTAAAATGAATATCTGTTATTATTGATAATGGAAAATCTGTTGCTTTGGAAAGATTATGTAATTTATTTTTCAAACAATGTCCAGCAGCTGTGCAGACCACTGCATTAACACTGGCTTGAAAACTTAGCTCTTCCATTTATAAAATATTACAATTAGGTGAAAATATAACTCCCTGTTTTAACAGCAGAACTGTTAAAACTATATATTTCAAACACACAGCTCCAGATTTACATGACTTCTGTTATTCTAGGTGTTCTTCTTTTTCATAACATTCATTCAATGTGAATTTTAAAGATAAGTCTGCTCACATACTGAAAAGGCTTATATTACCAAAAATGGTTCAAAATTGGTCTATGTAGAGTTAAAATAATAAGCTCATTCAACAAGTTGTAAAGCTGGTAACTACCATAGTTAAATATGAGGGAGTAGTACTAGAATTTAAACGATGGTACAAGTGGTTAGAAATTAATTAATAAGTGGATCAATATTCTTGCAGTACAGGGAGCCAACACTTTGAGTTATAAAGGAGAGATTTAGCTGAGCTAGTTTTTAACGGCACAACAAAGTTTTGTGTTGCGTTTTTTTTTAAAGGTTGATTAGTTTGACGGCTTATTTTTTTCTAGGTATGCAGAATTTTTCATCAACTTACTGTTAAAACTGATTGATTCTTCAGACCAGATCACTGACATTTTCAATTTAGCCATCAACATTTCATTTCAGTGCACTTCAAGTTGGGTGGAGTGCCAACCTCTTTAGGCTAGATATGCTATTGGCTGCTTTTTTGAAGTAATTAAAACAGAATTGCAATCACTTTGGTTGAAATTAATTTCATTTAACTTTAGTCGTCTAGGCATTTAGTCATCCAAAGTAAGACAGTAATTTACGTTTCCCTTAAAGTCAATGAAAAAAGGTAGTAACAGAAGACATGATGAATGGAAGTCCAACCCCTGACTGTGACTGTGGATACAGATCGTTCTTTCCCAGGAGAATGTGGCAGCACAACATAAGAGGTTAAAAAAACCGAAAAGCATGTAACACACACACCACACACACCCCCACCCAGCAGAACTCCAATGAGTTACAAATGCTGCATTAATATTATTTTTGACAAATTATGTTAGTCATCTCACTACTTACTCAGCAGTGTTCAAAGTCTGATTTAAATGATGTTACAATTCCAATGTAGTTTCAGTATAATTTTTTTTATTTTTCAGATGGGGGTTCCAGTTCTGTAAAAACCTGACTTTAGTGACTGACTTGCTAATAGCATTTTGGCCTCAGCCTCTGCTTAAGGTGTGATGAAATAGGGCCTTAGTGCAAATGGGATTTTAATTACCCTCTCACAGAGTCATTTATATATTTTTGCTTTTTATATGGCAATATCTACAGGGCTTACTTCTGTTTCAGTAATCCTATGAGTCCTCAAACAAGAAGAAGGAATTACATGACATGTGCCTTTATTCCAGTCCTCTTGGTAAAAGTGAATTACACCTTTTATTATTCCCACAGCCATCAGGAACTCACATCTGTAATCATCCTTGTTTAACTTGGTAAACAGCCTTTGCATTTACATCCAATTATGTGCCCAGCTGATGCTGTTGCTAAGAATCAGCCCCTTACAATTCCAGACCCTAAGAAGAAAGAAAGTTATTGGGATTGTTCATTTATTTTTATCTTACAACATATGCATTTCCATCCCTTCTGCTTCCCTCCACGGAGCCCGCCTCTGCCAACCTCCTAGGCATTTGGGAGAATGATATTAATATGCCTGCTTTGGATGTGTGAGGGGCTATTACTTTCCCACACTGTCTTCAAGTACATACTTGTCTTGTTATTGCTTCAGTGAGATGATAAGTATACTACAATATTGATTCTTAACTGTAAATTATGGATGGATTGAATAGCTCCATGTTTGTTTCATAGATGTGAATATTTAGAACTAGTTCCTTCATCTCCTCTTCAAGAAAAAAAAAAAGTTTTTTCTCTCAATAAGGTATAGCTTTATACTTAAGATACCTGTAGTAATATATTTTAATGTTGTTGACTATTATACTAATTAATACTGAAGTGAAATAGGCTTTAAAATTAAGTAAGACTGGTGATTATATGTATAAATTATTTTATTGTCACATAAAAGTCTGAAAAGCATTCACAGACATGGCCCTTTGATTCAAGTCTGTTGGAGAAATTTTGCAAAAGCCAGCAGCTTTCTGAAATGCTAGATAGCCTGGGCACATTTTATCAGTTTTACTCTTGCACAGGGTGTATTTCTCCTGCAGGTTAGACTCTGGTGGAAAAAAGGCAGTAAAGTCAGATTCTGAGCATATCATTCATATACCTGTGTTTCATTTATCACAAACCCCTCAGTGTCTGAATAAAGAAATTCAGACAAAAAGGAGACTGTTTTCCTCTTTCAAGGTTATTAGCCGGTTCTTTAAGGCTGAGTACCAGAGCTCATTAGGAGCTACTTTGCCTCCAGAACTGAGTAGTTAGAGTTAAATGCAGAGAACAAGCTCTCTTGATCCCTTCAGTCAAAGTCTTTCCACATCCTCTCTTTCTCCAAGTCAGAGCAAAACCTTCTCACAAAAATAATGATTTTTTTTTTTTCTCCAAATACTGAATATTGCTCATGAGACAATGACAATAGCTTGCACAAGTTGGTGAGGCAAAAACATTTGATGAGATGATATCCACTATCCTGCCACCCTGCTTGGAACTTGTTAAAGAGCTGTTAATAAAAATAAGAAAATTTAAATCTCTGCAGCTTTTAAGCAAGGATCTTTTATAAGAGTGTAATTTCTATATAGCTCATTATTTTACTAATGCTATCATGAAGTTGTTTATTTCAAATACAGCAATTTAAGTAACATTCGTTAGGGGTACGTTAGAGCAGCAGACTATTCAAATCTATACAGCAAATGTTGTACCACACCTCTGCTCCTAACTCAAGTATTAAGCCATACAATTAATCTGCGTTTGCTACTTAATGATCTTCTAAAACACACGTACTTAAAAAGCTCAGTCATAAGGACATTAGTTCACATCCCAGCTCTGCCACCGATTTGGGACAAGACAGGTTATTTAGCCTGTTATCATAATTCTTTCCCATGTCTGAAAGCAGATGATACTTCTCAGTCAGGGATAAGACTGAATTTGCTCAAGTTTGCAAAGCTTTTTGTGGTCCTTGGCTTACTGTGTGGAACTGGAATGCCGTACACATGTGCCAAATATTCCTACTATCCTACAGCAACTGGGGACAGATTTCTCACATACCAGCTCTTTAACGCTGGGACAAATGGCTGCTGAGTTAAGTGGTGATGGGGCACATTGAGGACAAGGCAGACAAAATGCAAGCAGAAAAGCACAGTTACTCTAATGTTGCAGAAAAGCAAAACTAAAACTCCCAGTAAAATCAGAGTCTGTAAACAAGAGAACAACATAACCCCTTCTCAGAAGAGTCTGTGACAAGATGTTGTATCAATAGCTGATTCTGGCAGCTGGTGACCGCAGAATATTAATGAAGCATTGGTACAAGAGCAGCCTGAACAGGTTGATCATGACTGACTGAAGTCTACAGTGCATGATATCAAGACACATTATCTGTCTGTAGCATTTGCTCTTAGTCTGACCTTGTTGCTTGCTTGCTGCTTTCTCTCTGTCTCCTTTTTTAGTTCCTTTCCCTTCCTTCCTCCTTCCCTCCCTTTCTCTCTCTCTCTTTTATTCACTAGTTCTCATTTGCCTAATTAAAGTTCAAATGTGCTGAGACCTATATAATAAAAAACGTTGCATATCAGATGTTTTAAAAGTGTCCTCTTGCCGTGTTTCTCTACTATTACTCATTACTTGACACATGCAGCTGTTAATACAGTAAGCTTTGTTCTTGTTCACCGCTTACATAAATGGGATTTATACAAGGGAACTAGAAGGAGCTTAGGAGAAAAATCCTTGTGCACAGTCTGACTCAGGGTATGGACAGGCTGAGCAGTCTCTCTGTGTCTCACGGAGGGAAGGGAGGCTGATGGCTTTGCTCAGGACGCACTTCAGTCACTATTCCGTTGCTGCTTCTCTGGGCGGAGGGCAGGCAGTGTTTCTCGCTCACTGCTTGCCTATAAAAGCATAGGTATGAGCAATGTTCACTCGCTAGCTTTAAGCACATGATGAAATTCATATGACTAACTAAAAACACTGGTGGTGACCTTTATTTACCGAAGTGCTGCGTTGTTTTTTTTTTTCCCTCCTGGTCATGTCCTTTTCATGAACATCATCACACATGCCTGTTTTTATGTTTTCTACCATATTTCTTTTTATTTTTCACAGCCCATGATAAGCTCTGAGAGCTCTGAGGAGGCATTTTGCTTGTCACTGCTTCATTCCTCACTCTTCTGCCTCTTCCCTTGTCAGTATTTATATCCATTCATCTAAAATGCTGTTTTGTTATGGTTGCTAATGGATTTTGCAATTGTCCGTATACTACCTATACTACCCAGATCTTTCTAGTTAGGCTTAGATTAGAGCTAGGTATATTAATGTGCTAGACTGCTTTAGAAGGAGTTCAGTTTCAGGGATATTAAGTGGAGATTTTACAGGAGAAAGTTGCTTTAGCTCCTGAGCAGGTATGGGATATTTGAGTTGGATTTAATGTTTCTGAGAAAATGAATACTTTTTTCCCCTTTATGCAAATATGTGTTTATTATTTTTTCCCTTTTCACCTTTCATTAACTGGAGCTAAAACTGGCTATCATGATCATAATGGAACGTCAGGGGAGCTATTATTAACTCTGCTCTGTGGGATAAACAGGAGGTGTGAGATACAATGATCCAGACTCTTCTCTGTGACAATGTGATGCCAAGCGTACCTTAGCAGCCAGCCTTTCACTGCAGCAGCAGTGCTACAGGCTGGTCATGCACTGAGCTTGGCAGCAGTTTGCCTCTAGGCTGAGGCACAGGAGCAGCCAATGCCCCTTTGCTTTTCTCCCTAATGCCCTCTTAGTTTTTTGTGAAGCTTTTGAAAGGAGGAGAGCACTGAACTGTCAGAGCCTGTTCTGCTGCCCTAAAGGGGTGAATATAATGGGATCTTTCCAAAGTGCTGCTGCCTTAGTGATGTTCAGGAACTTTCAGCATTTTTCTGACTGATATGGTGGCAGTGTTTTTTCAAAGTGGTTGTGTATTACTTTTAGGAAAAGGAGTGCTTCCTCAATAAATTGATAATCCCTTTCCATTTTCATGCAGAGCAATGCCTTGATGTTGTGTGGCATTATAAAAATTTATAATAAGAGATAGAAGTGTTGTCATACGAATATAAAATATGAAAACAAATATGCTCAAACCTTTGAAGTGTAAGAAAACAATCATTAACCTTTTTATAGGAAATAACCAAAAGTTTTCTCAGCAGCTTTCTGGGACAGATAACAAACTCTGTTGTTTACTGTCACTCAATTCACAGAAGCAGAGTTCTGCTTTCCATGCCAATTTGAGGTTTTGTGCTTTTGAAGGCAATCGATCATCACTATATGTACTGTAAGTTACCATGGGCTTTCTAAGATACTCTTCCTTCTAATGGGTCCTGATTCAGCAAAAGCAAACTGTTGTTTAACTGCTTTGCCAAAGTTAAGTCTCAGCAACCAGAACTGTCTCTACTTGTCCAACTTCTTATAGTGGCAGGCCCAGGTTTTCCTCACTGATGTATGTCGTTGGACTAACATTAAGCTGAGACTAGGATAAGCAGAAAAAAAATACATGCCAGAGGTTCTTTCTGGACATGCATATAAAAAGATTATGTGCTCAGTGTACAGAGCAATAGATATTTATTGCTGCTAGCAGCAAATCTGTATGATATGTTGTAGAAGCCAAACTACCTGGGCTTTTGCAGCCTTGCATAGAAGCCAGATGTTTTAGTGGTTGATTTAGCTGCTCTCTCAGAGATCTGCCAGTATCAAGGCAATGTCTACAGTCAGCTTCAGTAAAGTGGAGAGTCAGAAGTACAGTGAGTTTCTAATCACAGTGCTAGCCTAGCTAATCTGAAAAGCTATGCTTTGCTAGTTTTGTGGCATATATTGCATGCAGTGCTACGTGGCATTTAACCTGAAAGTACTCCAGGCACTATTCCAAGCAATTAATATAAGCTGACACAGTTCATTTTTAAAATTTTTTTTAAGGTAATCATATCACCCGCACAGCTAATGCAGTTTGCTACGAGAAATTGGAATATGCCGTAAGTGACATGGAAGAAATCACATAGAGACTTGCTGGTAATCATAAGCTTAACAGCAACCTACACGCTATTGTCATCCACAGTTTTTGATACTGGTGTGGCAGGAGACCAATCAAGAGTAATAAGTTACCTAAATGCCACAGAAAGAAACAGGGAGGAAGGAGGAATTTTCAGTTCATGCTGTGTGTGTAGGCTGGATTACATAGAAGAAAAGCCAGTGGTCTCCAGCTCTGTGTTTAATAATAAAGGGATTTGATAGTGGAAAAGTCTCAGAATTACACAATGGATTCTCCGTACTAAAAGTTTCCTAAAAAGGTTGTGCAGAATGTAGAAAGCTTAAGTTTTTAGATATCAGGATGATAATAACAATATGAAATTTATTTCAGGCCTAAGGAGTTTTGTGTGGATTACCTATGATTTCTTGAGCTGTCTGAATGTGTTGGTTGCATCTCTCAGAACCTCTATATCACCCTGGTGGCATCTATTATTGTAAATTCTAAATTAGAGAATAGCTGTGGAAAGTTTGTGAGTTTATTAATAAAGACTTTCTGATGTCTTCTGACAAGTGGAAACAGAGCAAAAATAGTACCATCAAGCTCTATCTTGCTTCTACAAGTAATGTCAACATCAACTAATATGAAGATTAAAAGTTTAAAAAGTACAATACTGAATTGTAATATTTTATATTTATTTTATGGATACACAGGGAATTATAAATCTTTGCTTAGAACCCACTTTTTAGATGTTCTCCTGAGATAAGCAAGAGGTATAAACAATGGTCAAAAATTGAGTAATGACAGGATTTGATAAAAAACTGTGTAACAAATTTATTCCTTGCTGTCATTGCAGATTATGTTGCTGAGGTACTAATAAATCTTGCTAACACAATAGCATTTAGTGATAATTTTTAGGGATTTTTTTTTTTTTTGCCATTGTTTCCTGTAAGTCCAATTTCCTTTTTTTTTTTTTTTTTTTTTTTTTTTTTTTTTTTTTTTTTAAGTATTGATGGGAGCTAGCTGCTACTTAGGCAAAACACTTTTTTAGGCAGTATAGAGGTCTGAATAAGAGATTATTTCGTGAAATAGGTGAGGCATTGCCCTTTCTTTGGATGTTAGGAAGTAACCACTTGGACCATCTCAGACTGTTTGCAATGATGGAGCAATTAAATGCACACATTTATATATATATGTGTGTGTATATATATGTACACCTGTATAAATGTATGTACACAGAAACTGAAAACATTGTGTCAATAGCACATTGAGATTCAGTATCTTTACTCACTGAAGAGCATCACTCCAATATTTTTCAGTAGTGGTATCTGTGTAATATAATGTACAGTATTATCTGGTCCAGTAAATAACCTATTGAAGGAAGCATGAAGTCTCATTTTAGCATGGTAATTTTTTTTGTCTCTGATTTCAACCTATGTAAGTTTTAACACCTGAATGTCCCTAGCTCCTTTAGCAGTCAGGGAAGCAAGGTAGGTGCCTACAAAGAGGAATTCAGGCTACCTGAGCTGCTTTCTTCAAGTACCCGTTTTTCCCTTCTGACTATAAAAATGAATGTGCAACCAGCGTAGCATTAGTTTAAGCACTGCAGGTAAATATTTTTCAGTTAATGGAATGGAAAAACAGATCCTTTTTTCAAATGCTGACAGAGACAGAGACCTTATAAAGACATCTTGACAAGAGGTGTCAATGTCAACAAAAGCTTGCTGTTCAGATATTTTGATCCCATTCTTATTCATATACTAGTAGAGAATCATAAAGGATGTTATAGGACCAGCAACAATAGCCAAGTGATTCACCAAAAATTAACCAAGTAAAGAAGTATCTTGAACTAATGCAATCAAGAGTGGAGAAAAAAGGCAGGTATATCCCATCACATTCGGGTCCCCTCTAGTGTAATTACTTCTTAAGGATGCATCAGCACTTGCACTGTGGAATGTACGTGTGTAACTGTGGAGGCCCCTGAACAACTGCTGGACCCACCTGGAACAAGGGAAGAGAAGCTGGAGTTTGTTTCTGCTTTCCCTATGCTGTGACTTTTGGCTTGGACTCTTTTTCACCACATTTTCTGATCAGAGCTAAACTTTCTAAGGGCAGATGTACTTTATAGAACAGATGCTGTTCTTTTTTTTTTTTAAAAAAAAATCTTTGAATAACATTTAATTTATACCTTTCTGTCATCTCAAAAGCTTGCCCAGTTTTATTAACAATACAGATGAAAATCACAGGACGTTTAACTACAGTAATTTTTATCTCTGAGGTTCAATGTGCACAACTTTTAATGTAAAATATGAAGCATTCAGTACTTCTGCCTTTTCTCTAATACTTCTTTTACTGTTCTGAGTACCAGTATGCTAACTTCACCTGCACACTGACATTAAATATTACAAAATATTTTACTATTCATTCTACTAACATGTTCCCTAGTCACTATGAAGATTATCAGCCCAGAAACAGCAGGAAAAGTTATTTGAATATCTTGTGATAGAGTTGTGGTTTTAAAATGCTGAGAATGACGACTCTGCGTGATATAAACACTCTTTGAAGCCATAGCTTCTCTAGAACCACTTCCTAAAAAATAGACCATTTAGACAATCACTGGCAGAATATGAAATAGCGACCAGGAAAAACATTTCTGAAGGAAATCACTCCATTGTTTTTACTGTCTGAAGGTGGTTTGATTCCTTAGCATTTGATGTGCTGTAAAGTGAAATACATGAGTACAAGGTGTATTGTTTACTATGAAGTGTGATATGTACATCTGTGATGAACACTCTGTTCATCATACTACTAATTAAGGTAACCTGAAAACATCTAATATCTGTCATCCTCATTAGAGCTTAGCATTCAACCTATTAATCATCACAGTGGGGTCAGTGGATACGTTAGAGTCTGTGCAGACGCTCTTGCTTTGGAGGCTGCAGCCTCTTGCAGTAATTAGCTGGCATCTGTGTTTCAGTAACAAGGTATTAACTTACCTTTCAATGTCTGAGGAAAAAAAAAAAGAAACTAATAAAAGGCATCCAGTAAGGAGCTAAAAGAATGTTAATTATGTTTATCACTTACTTCATACTTAGAATAAATGGCATTAAATTATAGCAGACCATCTGGCAATCCATATGGTCTCCTGCAGTCCTGGTTAATTCCAGCAAATAGGTCAATCACAGCATTCACCCCGTTAGGAAAGCACTAAGCAGAGGTGACAAATCTGATAAATCAAATCAATATGAAACTCTTTTGCTCTTTCAGTCTGGCATAATATGCACTTTCATACTATTTTTTATTGGTTTGTGGGGTTTTGTTTGTTTATTTTCTTAAGCTCTCTCTTTTCCCCTCCCTTATCTCCTGGATGTTTATTAAAGTTTACTAAAAAGCCATCCCAAAAATGAAGAGCCTGTGATGTGATCAAGGTTACAGGTATTGCATGCACAGCCTCTACTGTTCACTGTGCGTGAAAAAAAAGCATCCTCTGGAGAAGAGCAATAGTTCAGTCTCCATGGCAACTCCTTCTTCTGCCTCTCTTGAGTGGAGACTGTCAATTGTATTAAATTAAGGGTGATGGTTTTGTGATGGACTCCTACACCCAAGAGACTGTGACTGAGGCCACCAAACTTTTGTTACTGGAGGGCAAAAGCTGGGATAAAATGGGATTAGGGAAGTTATCCTGATAGGGCAATGTGTGTTTCGGGACATGTATGAACACATATTTATATAAAATATGTATGCGCTTAGTGTTCTTATATACATAAATTATATATATATTCATATACTTATAAAGCCATATGTATGCTCTAACACAGCAAGCATTAAGGAATTCAACAAAAAGATCAAATACATTTGACCTCACTTTCTCTCAGCTCATTCTTCTCTTTTTGAAAACTTCACCTCTCACTTTGCACAACGTTAACAGCCAAAGGTGATTAGAGAGTTTCTTATCAGAGCTCGATCTGTTTCCAGTAAAAATGTTTTCATTGCTTTCAGTGTAGGTTTGATAGGAGCCTTAGTGGCAGCTATGAAAGCCATGTGACAGGTCTGGTGATTTCAGACACAGCTGACCTTGAGTTTTAGATTTCTTTAGGGAAAAAGCAGTTGGTTTACTCACTTGTCTTCAACTCTTTCTCTGTATTTTTTTCAAGGATGATTTCAGTTTGGGAAATTTTTTTTGTGTGTTTTAATTTTTTTTAATAACTTTTTTAGTGCGACACTGGTTATAGAGATTATCTTGAGAGCTGATAAATCCTTCAAGCCATACCCAGCTGTGAAATGTGGGATAGTCTTGCTGGTTTGGAGTTCAAAAAAGAAAAGTAAATTTAAATTCTAGATTATATTTCTAAGTAAATAATTCAAAAAGCACCTTTGGACACCTTTGAAGAAGATAAGTGTAACTAGTAACCATTAACATTTTTTAAAGCAAACTTATAATTTAAAAAAATGCAGAATTTAATAGCTTCCTCTCTCTTCTGTATGCCTTAAATTATTCAGGTTTGAGGTTAAATATTTCAAAATAGTAGAAAACTCTTAAAGGATTTTTCAGGTGAAAATACAAAAGTAACCTATAGAAAAGTTCCCATTTTGACTTTGTCAAATATTAATTTGGAAAATAACATATCATATGGTATGTTCAAAATATTTGTGATTTTATCTCAGTGGGTGTTTTGGTGATATTGCTGTGAAGATGAAATGGCGTGCACAGTGGAGATGACAGTTGCGAAATTTATGTAACACAAACAACAGATGGTTATAGATTTTCACTTTTGGACAGGACCTGGGCTCCTACACTTTTTTTCCCTCCCTGGTAACATTTGCTTATTTTGGTTTTACAAATACTGACACAAGGAAATCGGTGGCCATGGGTAAGGAGATTGAGAAGCTTTCTTAAATTGACCTATGTCCTTTGTTGTCAGGGACAGGCGTTTTTCTCCATCAGAACATGCGAAGTGTTGAATTTTAATAACCTCATTTAGAGCGTCCTTGAAAGCAGAACTTATCAACTTTCCAAATGCCTCATGGGCATGAGGGAATACTCCACATTTAGCCTAAATTGTATGTAAAACATGTATGTCAAGTTAATTTGAGACTCATAGATAAAGGAAAAAAAAGTAATAATGAGTTGACACAAGAACAGAGCATTTTGAGTCTTACTAACAAAAAAAAAGATAAGTACAAAAAAGAGGTCTCAAGAGTAAAAAAAAAAATAGTCTAAATTTGCAGTAGTTCAGTTTTTAAAAGAAGACTTGAATGATAAGGAAACCTGATAAAGCCTCTGAAGGGCAATATAGCCACTTCTTACATTTCTTGGAAGGTTTTGAGTTTTAGTAAAACGGTACCTTGTAGGGCAGTGTTCTGTGGTAGCAATGGCTATTTTAAACAGACACCTTCCCTGATGTTTAGAAAACACTCTTTAAAATGGTCATGGGAAGAAAGATGAAAAAAAGCAGATCTGTTGTAGGTGGTTTTATACATTTTTTTCGAACAGGTTTGTCATCCTACCTACAGGAGCAAGCTGTTTTTTTACTCTGCAACTTGTTATGTATGGCTGAATAGATAAGATTTGTAAAATATTGTTAAATATTCAGTGCCTTTTGGGGATCCAATTTTGTCAAGATTTCGTGAAATATAGTTTTTACTGCCATCTATTAAGCCATGCTCAAGAAGGCAGTCTCAAAGTTAAGGAAATGTTGCCACTGAGAGAAATAAGGGGTTTTCGTCTTTTATTATACACTTATGTTGATTTTGAAAAATTGTCAGAAAGACATTACACAACAAAGAATTCCTACTGTGCTTCTACCAAGCTCTTTCAGTATCCAAACCATAGGTTATTAGTAATGATTTGATGCATATTATAGAAATATTCATTGTAACTTTAATTAACTCAAGCCCTTTACTAAAACAGTTCTCATTTACATACAAGCAGGCAATGTGGATTACATAGTGAACAATAGTTAAGAACTCTTTTCCTATTTTAGGCTTTATATTTGTGTTGATTTTAATTTGGTTTTATAGCCAAGACTTTCTATAAGTAAAGCAATCAATACTGAGAGCTTTTTTATCTGCAAAAAAGATTCTTTTTTTTCTCTAGCATTTAGTTTCAAGTAATGGGTCAAAATCAAACAATAATAAAGAACATACATCATAAAATACATTTCTACTAAAACTTTGGGTTTGTTTAAGAAAGATATCAAGGGATGAACTTAGGCCTTTGATATGTTCATTGAGCTTGTAAAACTTTGACGAAAGAATGCTTATTTTGTGTGTACTAATAATGTTGGATTAGTTCCCATATAGTTTTTCAAATCACGGGATCATACAATGGTTGTATTTGTGATGTGTGTCGCCTAATTCAAAGGTAATGAAACAATGGTTTAGCACAACTGGGGATCATGAGATACTTAAGCAGATACCAGGGTACTGTGGGGAAGGAAAAGACTATCTGCTCACGCTGTGTATACCATTGTAGTCACACCAACACTTCAAATGAAATAATAAACCTAGCACTTTACAAATAACTTTGTAATTATAGAATTTTACTGGTCCATTGTTTTGGAATGTCTAAGAACTATTCCCTTGTTTATTTTGAAGGGTATATTCAAGGGAAACAGAGTTGTACTGATATGTTTGGAAGATATTCTAAGCCAGTATCAAATGGCAACAGCTGAGATTTTTACAGTGATTCATAAAGATATGTAGATCTATAGTCATTAACCGAGGAAAGTGGACCAAGGACTTAGTGACAGATTTATGCTGATGCCAGGGGAACCACTGAAACTAAAGAATGAGGTGGTTTTAAATTGTCTTTTATGATTACTTTAAACACTCTTTGAATTGATTGTCTAGTTTTGAAGATTTTTTTTCAGAGATCACATATGACCCATAGATAAACATGTATACCATATGAAGAGTTTTTGATCAATCAGAACCTTTTCATCTAACAGTGAAATTCTATTAAGATCACGTATGTCAAAGAGCACAAACAACTGCAGCTTTAGTAGGTAATACATATTTTGTTGGTGCATACAAGCAAAAGAAAAGCTTACCTTTCTTTTCCACAAATTTTGGCATTTTTTTTTAAATTGCCAAGAAACAGTTGAGCATTTTCAGTGCAGTTTTACCTAACTTTTGTTTGTATGAATATGTACTGTGACTAGACAACCAAATTAAAGAATATGATTAAAACAGGAAACTGTACTGTGCAATAAGATGTTGATTTCCTCATCTAGTTCAAGTACTTCTTGCAATACTTTTCCAGTCATGATGCCCTATTTGGTTTCCTGTGTGCACTGCTTTGAAACACTTAGCATTAAGTGCTTTGGCTGTTAGAAAACTTTGACGGAAGTAGTGCTACCCTTACAGCTTTTTAACAATAGTAACTAGAGATTATATGGACAGGATTCTTGCATTTAGTCTTCCTCAACATAGACACCTACATCTGATCCAGTTGTCTAGACATCTTCTGTTGTCAGTTGTTAAAAATGGGAATTTCTGATTCATCGCTTCCTAAGTGAAATATCCGAAGCACATCAAATTAATCATGTTTTAGAAAGACTTATCTGTCCATTGCTTGCTAAAGGAATCTAGAGGAAGGGTTCGGATGTCTGTTTTGCAGAAATCTGAGGTGATGCCACCCTACATGATTGTTGCCCTGTACTAATACATTAAATTTTGCTCCCTAGAGACCTTGAAATCTAAGAATGTTCCTGTTAGAGATATGTGCCCATGGTTAATGATTTTGAGCATGTGCTGGTTAAGGTTTGATTTTCTTCTTTAATCTTCCTCTTCTATCTTGCATGGGTTGTAATTCTCCCATGTTTCAGTGATGCTGACTCAGTTGTACAGGTTTTGATACTGTTAAAAATACCTGGTAGTTTTAAGATTACCTATTAGCTTGTAAATCTTCTCTAATCTTGCCATGACTTTCCTCATACCTATAATTCCCTTTCTTCCATCTCCAGCTAAGAAAAAAACACAACTGGGAGAATAGCTGGTTTGTCTAATAATTGACCAAGTTTACATTCTTTTGTAGTTTATTATAAATTGATAGAAATCTATGTATCTGTTACATTTTTTTTTCTGTTCTGTGAATGATTTGAAAGTGGAATACATTTCAGCTTCTTTGCAACAAGATTCTCAAACACTTCCCTATTAGTATCAGCTGGCAGTACCAATTTTGTCATGTTACAAATCTTACCCATATTGCTCTCCTATGGAGGACTCCATTGCTTTTCCAGGAACAGAACTTAACTTGACTGAAACTTTTTCTTCTTTTACAAGAATGAGCTTCTCTGTCCCACACACGCCACTTCCAGATTTGCAGATGTGTCCTAGCTTTTATCTTCTTGTTATTTTCTACGTTGTAGGACATAACTTAATGTCAGGACTTCCCAAGGACTTTGCAATGGCTTTCAGGGTAGGACTGGCACAAGAGAAGGTGGCAAGTGTCCTGTTTGGCCTTCCCTAGAAGAGGAAGTCATCTTGTGTCCTTGGAAGTAAAATTTCACTTAGAAAAGCTTCAAGAGCAATTCTGTTCTTAATTATTTGAATTATTAGCCTGTACCCAAACAGCATAATTAATCCCTCCTCATTGTGACGCTGCTAAGCTTTGAGTGTGTGTAATTAAGTAGCTGAATCTGTTGTTATTTGCCTAATCAGAATAGTTGTAATTTCCAGAGCAGCAAGTACATAAACAAAGTGCAGGAGGTTTTACTTCTGGATATTCTACTTAAAGACTGTCTTGCAGGAACTATTCAATCCATAAGATATCAAGACTCTCTAACTGTTACCATGAAACATTTAATTACGGAACACAAAGTTTTAGAGCTGGTGAGAAGCAACATGACATTACTTATGGTGAAATAAGATTTTTTCGTTAGTTTACCAGGACATCTGCCCAGCAAAATGGAGTAAAATAAAAGAATTAAAGTAAAACACCTACATTATTGATAAAGAACTTTAGGTCATGTGTTACACATGGTGAATTTGTGGATATTCTTTGTATTTATAGCCGAATGTTCTAGAGTCACAGTTTGGCTAGTGACACTGGAAAAAATAAAAGATGACAGTAGGAAAACTTATAACAAATCCATTGATACGCATAGTGACAAATTACAATTTTCACTGATGATATTATGCTCTTACCAGAGACATGAAATAAGTGCCTGGGATTCCATTCCATATATGGGCACCATGGTGCTAATCCTGCAGTATGTGCATAATTTTAAATACTTTAGTGATCTCAGAGAGTTCAAAGTAAAAATAATTTTTTCACCTGCTTGAAGTCAACATATAGACCATCTTTATAGATTTATGTAAATATGTTTATTCATAGGTCTTTTTAACATCAAGATCTCTTGACAGTGTACCTTCAATGACTAAAGCGCTCCCAGAGGCACTCATTAAAATCTCATTTTATTTTATCAACCTTAAAAAGACATTATCCGTAAATGTTTCGTATCTTTTCCCCAAAATAAAACATAAATAAAATATAGAAGATTAGCTTTGAGGATTTACAGTATTTGAGCAAAACTGGCTGTATTTGCTTTAGTAAGGTAATAATTTGATTAAACTTTTGACTTACTTGTCAGTAACTTGTCTCTGCTTCAAAAATAAAAAATAAAAATCTCAGAACACAGTACAATTTGACCTAAGTCTCCTAACTTCAGTGTTAATTTATTGTATTCCATAGTGTTCCAGTGCTGCAAAGTGCACTGAATAGTGGAGAATCAGGCACCATGACTGTAAGGATTGTTCTGATTATTCATTGAAGCAACAAACCATGTTACAAAACACTTCAGCTAGTGACCTGAAATTGTATGATTCTCATGTGAGAAGAGAACGTAGTCAGTATTAGAGGTGGTTGTAAGGGGCTGATGACCTGAATAATAACTTTTGATTAACACATTTTTATTGTCACAGAAAATTACAGAAAGTCTAAAAAAAACCCAAAACTGTTTGACAAAAAAAAAACACACAAACCCCTCTTTCTGCTGGGCTGGACTTCCAGAAGGACTACACCTCTCAGAATGTGATGGTACAGTTCATCTCAGAGAAGATCCAATGTGTGTTTTGTGACTGCATGTACAATAACAAGCCACACTGTCCAGCAATTTGGCTTATACTAAATTAGCAAACTGTAGAGCTGCATTTTTTTAAGATAGTTTGGTAATGAAATGAAGTATAGTACCAAATGACCTTAAACAAAATGTTTGCAATTATTTTGAAAGACTGAGAGAGTTTGGGCTGTTCAGTCTGGAGAAGAGAAGGCTCCAAGGAAATGTAAAGAAAGATGGGAATAAACTCTTTAGCAGGGCCTGTTGTGATAGGACAAGGGGAAATGGTTTTAAAATAGAGGGAAGTAGATTCAGACTTGATATAAGGAAAAAAAACTTTTTACAACAAAGGTGGTAGAACACTGGAACAGTGGCCCAGAGAGGTGGTGGATGCCCCATCCCTGGAAACATTCAAGGCCAGGTTGGATGGGGCTCTGAGCAACCTGATCTAGTCAAAGATGTCCCTGCTTCTTGCAGGGTGTTGGACTAGATGACCTTTAAAGGTCCCTTCCAACCCTAACTGTTCTATGATTCTATGATTTTGAAAAGCTAAGAGGAAGAATTAGATCATGGGAGTGCCAGATAGTTGTGTTTTGTATTTATTTATCTGTATGACAGAAGACATTTGAGATATTTCAGAGTGACTTATTTGAAGAATTTTAATTCAAGTGAAAATTCTGAGACTTTAAATTTTTATTTCAGCTTGAGAATAAAATGGATGTTAAAGCATAAGAGTGCAAGGGTAGTTCTAATTTTATGTATTGTTCAGTTTATAACTGTGCAAAAAGTGTGCAAGGTTATATAAACTATTGTCATTATGATTTAGAAGCTTTTCATATTTACTTACTCAAATGTAAACAGTAACCTGAGTGCAAAGCACTTGACCCTATGCTCAGAGAAACAGAGCTGAAGTGGCGTATGGGATTAAGACAAGAACAAATTTGCATCATAGAATTTCTTCTGGATCATTTCTCCTGATGTTATAAAAAAATTACCTGACAAAGTGTTCATTTATACACATTGCCTAGATCAGTCAACTTTCTAACCAATTGCTTTTGGGTAAGATATATTAACACTTACTAAAGAAACATAGTTCCTCCTGTGGGAAGAAAATAATTCTTACATTAGTAAACCTAAGTAATATTCTCCTCACAGGCACACATATTAAATCCTTGCAGAAGCAGGTATATTTCATTGGATTATTTTAATATGTTCTGGCTGAAGAATATTAACAAAACTCCTTAGATGAAAGGTGGCTCCAGGAATGCATGAAGTTTAGGCAGCATCTGTAATACAAATAATGAGAAGCTTGTATTTTAATGGGCAGTAATTTATTTTGAATTTATGATGCATCACAATCATTAGAAGTAAGCTTCTTGACATTACTTGATGGAGGATAAAGTTTTTGCCAGTGGTGAGTTGTTTTATTTCTTCACACTAGTTGAGAAAATGCACCTGGTTCAAAAGCCACACAAATATTATCCTCAAGTGCCATAAGTGGCCCTTTACCAAGCTTCATCTTGCTTTTTGCAGCAGAGCTCAAATATTCCATGTTTAGGTACGCAGACCTGATCTAGACTTCCCCCACCCCTCCACCCCCCCAGGTGTATCCTCTGCTGCTACAAGGGAAAGGACTGTGTAGAGAACATTATGCATCTTGTTTCCTCTCTAGTCCAGGCAAAACACAGACGCCATAAAGACCTTTGCCCAGCTCCCTCTAAATATATTTATTTTTTACTGCTTAAGTCTCAGGCTTCCTCTACCAACTTTTCATTATTCTTTCACTACTTACTTGGTCATATTTTATGAAATGTTGTTTTCATTGGAGAAGGCATAGTTCCCCCACCGCCTCCCCCACCCCCGTTAAAGGAAGTAATCATATTTTGGTTAATTACAGCCCATATAAAGTGTATTTGTTGATCCAATCCACAAAAGAAATAGCATGTGACCCTACATAGAAACATCTAAAAATTTGAAAGACTCATCAAGTAAAGCCCTTTCCCTTGTAGATGGGAATCTTAAAGGGTCAACTTGATAAGAAATTCAACTCCAATGACCAAAATTATGTGAGTTGGGTATGGGAATATGCAAAAATAAACTGACATCCACTCAGATAATGTATAGATTAAAAGAATTTATCTGATTTCCCTTTCAATTCTATCGGATAGAGTGTTATTCTCAGGCATGTCTGTTTTGCTGTAAAAGTCTGAGGAGAAGCAAGGGAAAAAGGATGAGGAGAGAAGAGATTAGAACTCATTCTTAAATTATTGATTAATCAGTAAATATTTTCCAGAAGATTATTATTTTTAAAAAGCAGTTAAATTTTGAGTATCTAAAGTTTAACTAAATTGGAAAATGTTCTGATCTAAACCTGTGGAACACTTCCAAAATTCTGAAATTTTTCACTAAGTTGTGTCCAAAGATGCCACTTCCTCTACAGTGTAATAACGGCTACAGATTCAGGCATAGCTGAAATAAAGAAATGCATTGGAAGACAGAAAACATCACATAAACCTTATAACTATTGTTATCCAGAGGATAATCTTATGATAACTTTTTTTTGCTTTTAGTACTTTTGACCTGGAAGATGAGAAAGTCAATGTTACCTTTACATAGCATTCTATAATTAAACACATTTTCTCAATATGTGTACCTCTTATTTTTTAACTTGTCTGAAAACAGGAGAAAAAACCTCCAAATTAACTCCTCCAAGGATTCTCATTTCTAATTGACAATTGAATGTAGTTGTGCCTCCCTATCTCACACCACAATTTCTCAGTCTCCCCTTTTGCAAAATGTTGGGAAAATTCCAAATTCTGTACATGATATGATTGTATTAGTATACTGCCGTGGTCTGCACTTACACTTTAAATACCTTAGGTGCCAAAAACCTAATGAGAATGCTTAGTCCCCGTTTTGAATAATACCTTTGAAACACAAATAAATTCTCTTTCTCCTTCTCTTTCCTTTTCCCTCTTTCCTCTTCCTTCTTCCCTCCCCCTTCCCGTTCCCCCAGTAGTTGTGAACTAAATATTATTCACATATATTTACTACATGCAGTTCTTCAGATATGACCTACTTTACAGGCTGTAAAGGAACTTGGGAAATTCCCCCTCCTAAGCTTCTAATTGTTACGATAGAAAGTCATCATATGCATTTTATTGGATATTATTAAAATACATTTATAATGAAAATAATGATAAAATAATATTTTAGAAAGATTTTTCTCTAAAGTACATTTTAAGCTTTGTGTTACATATCTGTGAAATAGCAAATGCATTTGGAAATAATCTTACAATGTTATTGACAATGACCTAAATATGACTTCTCAGGACACTTCCAAGGTATAGATACATCCAGATTTATACTTCTCATTGCATATATTCTAGATGAGATTTAATGATCCAGTCATGATCCATAATTCGTAGTAAGTGGTCCATGGAAACATCCTAGGGAGTAGATTGAGTATTTTCAATTTGAAGTTCAATTATACAGTGCAAAATTGAGACTAGAAAGGAATATGATAAAGAAGCAACTAGGAAGAACAATGTATGTTGTGCTTTTTTTCTGAAATTATTGCCTGAAACAATATATAAGGAATTATTTCCAATTGAGTTAAATATACTATATATTGAGTTAAATATACTATTATTCTGTAAGAAAATAAATAAATTGTAGGATGATGTGCAGGGTTAAAATGGGATATTGTATAAACATTAATATGATGGACAGAAAAATCCAAATGACAATATTAATCTTAACTGAAGCTGGCTGAATTTTTCACAGTGAATGCATGATCTAGAAAAGTCATTATTTGAGTTGCAGAGAATATACTGTACATTCATAAGAACAACTAAATAGCCTGTACAAGATCTGAAAGTGTTTGCTATGAGTTTCTGCTCTCTGTGATGTCTGCTAGACTTCCAAATGACAAAGTATTTTTCTGCTTCCAGGAAAAGTAGCCAGAGATTTTTAAGAAGGTGTATAGAAATCATGAATCATAACAGGGAAAAAAAATAGGAAGTGATGAGAAAAGAACATTTATGAATGTTACGTTCACATGTGCATACACAGATTTGTAGAAAAGACTGTCATTACTCAAAGAGGAAGACAGAAGAAAAAGAAATATTTGCAACTAGTTAATAACATGTATTAGGAAAATGTATATGAAGAATTTAAATAAATATTTGCAAGCACTGTTTGTTTTTTTTTTCTTCCCAACAGTTAGGTCTGAGATTAACAACATATCCCTTGTTTTCAAGTTGCTATAATTGTAGTTGTGACAATGATATCTTGTAACTTCTGTCTTTATTTTCAGCTTACAATCTGCAACAACACAGAAAATTTTTTCCTTTGAAACAGCAGAATATACAGAATGTGTTTGGCAACCTGGTTCACACAGTTAGCAAGCTGTAAAAAGTTTTATAGCTAAAAATTGTAATCTGCTTTGTTGAGGCACAAAGTAATAAACACTAAGTCTTTAGTTAGAAATTTTCAAGTTCTGTGAACTTACTAGTGAGTTCAAAAGTTTCCAGGTGAAAAATATTTATAAATGGGATGAGTACTTTCTAGTACCCCAGGAAAAAAAACAACACATATATATCATTAGGGGTCCAACAACCAGATGAGGAAAAATGATGGATTTTTCTTTGAATGTGTCTTTATGTCCGGGTATAGCAGTTTTTTAGTAAGATTATTTTTGAGATACAAGAACTAGTACTAGAGCACTAGATAGCTATGAATGAACCTTTCATATCAGATTAATATTAATTTTCCTATCTTCTCCGAAAGTACACATATTAGATAGGATTTATTTTAATCTTTTCAGAAATGTGATGCTTCTTTCAGTACAAGTGCTCAAACACAGATGTTACCAAATTGAACTAAGTCTTTCACTTGCGACCGTCCACAGAGAAATAAGGAGCAGCCACTGAGATGAGTGGATAATACTTCAAGGATAAGACCTCTGGAAGAAAACCATTAAATATTTTCATTGGAACCTTTCTATACTTATAATTGTGCCTCCTGAAATTCCTGGTAAAATCCTGAAAAGATTATAAGTTTAGTGAAGTTTATTATATTAACTATTACTATAGAGAATTATATTTACTAATATTTATATATTAATATTGTTATCTTTACTGTATTTACAGAGAGGAAAAATGAGTAAGTCTTTGGTTTTTCATTTGAAGGGGAAGTAATGTTTAATGGTATAGGTTCATTGTGCGTGTCAACAGTAATATTATTTAGATGAAATTTGCAACACATTTTTTGTGTCTGAAAAGCTGCTTTAAATTTGGATTCATACCAGCCTACAAAGTCCTGAGGAGTTAATTGTGGTTAGATATGAAGCTTTAAAAATTCACTGTCTTTCTTCTGCAGGAACCTTTCATTAATTCTTCCAAATAGCTCATATTTGCCACTGAATTTTTTTAGTGTTAATATTGATACACCACATGACACTGCTTAAGTTGCAAGCTGCTTGCATCAGTTTTCTGAGAAGAAAAGAACAGTTTTCTGAGAAGACTGCGAGTCATATATCATGGGCTGGTGCTATTTCCAGCTATCCCCATTACAGAGACCCGCAAGCCACTTTGTGAAAAATATGTTCCTGGTGTTACAATGTCTCTATTTATACACATCTCTCTTATAGGTGTTTTGGTTCCATCTCATCATTAGCTTGTTACCTCTCTTGTTTTTTGACTTTTTCCAAGTTGAAAGATTAATTTTTGCAAATACCTACACATGAGCTTCGCTGTACTCAGTAATATTGAAGGTAACAGGAATACAAATATAAACAAAGTTTAGAAAATACTGTAATTTCTGCATCTGACTTCATTTCACAATAAAAGTATGAATGCAAAATTTGGGCAATTAATTTTGGGGCAGAATGTTTTTTTTTTTTTGTGGTAGATGACCGTAAACAGTTCTGAAAAGTGGAGAGTGTTCAGCAGCTCATAGATTGCACTCATTTATTTCTAATTAAATATTATCAAATTTCACATTGCTGATTTGAAAAGAAATGTCATAAATCATCTTAAAGTCTTCTGCTTTGTGATCAAGTGTTGTAGCCTTTCATGAAAAACACTCTGGAGCAGAGCATGCAAAAAATAATTCATATAAAACATTGGTAAAACATTGGTATCCATGTAAATAATGATCAGCATGGCTACTCCTTGATTAAAAACTGGGCAATTTTCCAACTTTTAAAAATTCATAGATATAATTTGTTGACTTGAAGCTAAGTTTTCTAAATTACATAGTCCTTAACTCTATATACATTCACACTCTAGCAAACAAGAAAAAGACCTATAAGCCAATCAATAGCTTTAATCAAAGTATGTAGTGCCCTTGATTCGTGTCTCTGATATATCATTGAAAAAAAAAGCCCAAAACCACAACCCTCTAAAACCCCAAAAAGATTAAGGATCTCTAATTTCTACAAAAAAGCAATACATTCAGAGCAAGCATCAGCACCACTGATCACTTATTTATGTTTCTTCTGAACATTTCAGGAAAAAGATAGCTCATATTTGCAGCTTAACCTATGTATTACTGCACTGAGCATGTCAGTTCGAAATCAGATGTAACCTTTCGGAAGGAGGAACCAAAATGAAGTAGCCAGTGTGTTGAGGCACTCTGCCGTCACTCAGGCTCCTATAGGTTACCACACATGATCACTATTTCTTATAAAAGTCCTAAGGAATATCTGAAGGTCAAATTAATCCTTATTAGTAATCACAAAGTAGAAACCTAAGAGAATTCAAGGATCCTTCAGGACACAAGTGAGAATGTGTGCATGCAGGGTGATGACACTGAGGAAATGTAGCTAGAGGAGGGAAAACAGTGAGCAAAGTGTGATGGATGGTTGAACGACTCACTGCTTACTACCCAGCATGCTGTGCTTTCAGCTGCTGAGCTATCTTAACTCATAGCTTAGTAACCTTAACTCAATGTTAGCCATTTCTTTTTGGTGATATTTCTTGCAAGAGTATTTTTTTTTTCTCTTTGCTTTCTGTCAAGGTTACTATATTATCTGAGTTTATGGAATCAGTGCAGCCAGTTGTAAATGTTACATGAAATGGAAAAAAAAAATGCTGTCAAATACACAGAAGAACTACACAGAAATATTTACAATTGTTGCACTATGTTACCTTTGTTACTGTTACACAAACACATAGGATATGTCAGAAACACAGATTATAAAAAGAAAGAATATTAAATTTATAGTGCATAGTTTAAGCCCTCTATTCATTTACACAAAAATAGCAAACAGTAAATTTCTTTAAAAAGAAACTTGAATGTTCAAGTTATGTTTAAATCATATTAGCACAATAAACATCTTTTAAGGGGAAAAAGTGATTATTTCTTCTTTAAAAAGCATCTCCTTTTAAAATCTACTTGTTATTCAGTTATGTAGCCTTTTTTTATTACTTTTCATTTACAACAGTATGGCTTGGCAGAAGAAGGAAGATTTAAATGGTGATTGAAAAGTTGAACTTGGAAGTGAGAGGAAAATATGGATTATTGCTACCTTTGTTATTGTAAGAAATAATTAATCTCATTTGTGAGCAATATATTTCCTCTGAAAGTTCTTCATATTCACTGAAGACCAATGAAAGCAGCTTTCTCCTCATATTTTGCACAGTACAGATGTGCAACTGAATGTTCTGCTGAGCCATCAAAACAGAATGTAGGTGTCACATTATAACAGGCTTTGTATAAAACATCATAAACAGCTCCCAAATGCATAAGCCAGTCTCTACTTACATAGCTGAAAGGACTTTTTCCGTCTTTCCCTTGACATATGATGAAGAATGTAAAAAGCTGAGGGTTTTTTGTTTCTTTGTTGGTTTGTTTTGTCTTCTAAAGCATTTGTATCCTGCTGCACAGCCCTTCCTGAAACTGTTCTTCAGTGGCACTGGTGACAGTTCATGTCTTACTTCTTCTCACAGTCTGATCATTTGCCTCAAACAGAAAGATATAAAACAAGAATACAGCCAGGAGACTGTTAGCATATTATGATAATAGTCTTAAATTTGGTTTAGGGAGTGTATAGTCTTTTGTGGCTGATGGTTTCTAGGTGCTAAGGGAGAGATCAGAGTAAATATTCTTGTGCTTCCTGACTTACCATCTGTGATATAGTTACTTCAGGCTTCAAGAAAGTAGACTCAGAGATCCAGCGGTCCTTTAGTGCATTAATGTGCATTAATGTATAGCATGATTTTGGGAGTGGTACAGTACTGAAACAGCATAATCTTCCTTCTACTAAAATGAAAAAAATATGCAAGGAACATAGATACATGCCAGCATGTGAGCATTGCTTAAGTAATTGTAGAAGCTGTTAGATGTGAAATGAAATTTGTGCATGGCTATTCAATAGAGTTGGAATTTATGTAGATTCATATACGTTAAGGTATGAATATGCACCATTTTATGAGACTCCGAAACCAAGTATATACACAGAGGTCCTAAGAAAATATTTAACCTGCTGATCAGATTGGAAGGGTTCCTAGATAACTTAGTGTGTAAGCTTAAGCTAACTTTATGGCTTAGAGAACAATTAATATTTCCCACATGCACAAATTTTAAATCAAAATACTGGAATATACTAAAAGAAAACCCAAAATTCAATGAAACTGGTGGTAAATACACATCATTAACTGAAAGAAAACATCTCAGAGAATATTATATTTAAAGGAATTTTAAAGTCATGATACCTTCCAGATTTAGGTCATTTGAAAGTACAGAGCTCAGGTGCATCAGACAGCTTTGTCTTTCCTCCGGTATCTTCATCTACTGCCTACTTATATGAATATATCCATATTTGACCTCTAGCTAACAGGTCTTGTAGGTGAGGCTAACATTGCGTGCTTTGATCTGAAAAACCGTTCCTGGCTTAACTGCCATAGTTAAGATCCATGAAGGTCTAATTTTCTTGTTGCTCATAAGGAACTTTTTGCAAAATGATCTCCTTCAAAGGACTATACTATGAAACTTTCTGTATCTGCACACCCCCTAAAGGTCCTGATCAACCAAATGCTAAAAACAAACTGCTTCCCCAAACCCTGAAACACACAAGAGTCTGTCTCATTTTCCTGTTCTACAGGAGAATGAAGGAAGGATTGATCATAGAATCATAGAATGGCTAGAGTTGGAAGGGACCTTCAAAGGTCATCTAGTCCAACCCCCCTGCAAGGAGCAGGGACATCCCTGACTAGATCAGGTTGCTCAGAGCCTCATCCAGCCTGGCCTTGATGGAACAGTATTAAAGAATATGTTATTAATAGTCAGTACTCTTCTGGGGTCAATATTACAGCAGAGTTCATATTTGTTCTTGATTCTGGTTGGAAAACTTTGACGGTGTTGTGCAATACTTTTTTGAGCCATGGTTTTATTTAAAATGCTAACAATACAGCAATATTGCACAACAATCTTTTTTAATGTCATTCCTCTCTTTCCAACACTTGATAGTCTGCTATGTGTGGATTTATGTCATCTCTTTAACTTGATCTCACACCTATCCTTCTGTCTTTGTTTAATGAGAAAAGAAACAGGTTGCTAACAGGTCTATCTACATCATAACTGAGGTATTTATGTAAGGCTACAATTCAAGGTGCTGCCTGTAGTGAATAAATGTGTAAACAGTATGGTCAAATATTTAACTGCTATTATGTGTCTTTCCTACATTTTTTTTCTAAGGTTCAGGAAAGGAACATTTTCACTAACGCTACATCAAGGCAACATTTATTACAGCAGTAATTTGAGGGGAGGTCAGGATGTTAACAAATACTACACAAATTTTTCATTTACAATTTTGTTAATACTTCCACTTCATCACAGGAAAAAGAACTTGAAAATAATTTTTAAAATAATTATTTTGGTATCTTTGAAGTGAAATACTGTGATTAGTAATGATAACAATGAAAACTTTTTTTTTTTCAGAAAATTGCCTTTAATTTAAATTATTTTCAAATATATACATATGAGTTGATATAAAGATTACTTTTTTTTACTTTGAGTTAAACAAAGAGTTCAAGTTAAAAGGTGCATTTTGACCCAGAGGAAATATTTGTATTGTTCATGTATTTCAAAAGGCCTTTCTTTCTAATTCAGACATGAGCCAAACTGCTGATTATCCAAACATAGTTCTATAAATTAAAAAAATGTGATTGAAGCTATGCTTCAGCACAGTTATGAGACCACAAGTTTATTAAGACAGGGGAAGTAAGCATGATATATCTGGGTGGTGTTTGGAGTGTGATTTGTCCGTCCTTCATGTTTCATTGCTTTCTCCATATGGCCTCAAAGGAGAAACCCCACCTCGTCAACTGTTCTGCTCAGTGGTTCCCCCCAAATGGAAATAAAGAAGTGTTAAGTATCTCATAATATAAGCTGTCAGTGAAATGTTTTAGTGCTTCATATGTGATTTAAAGTCTTTTAATAAATCTCTGGGCTATTGTGTATTTGGTGAGCCATTCCATGCTGTGGATTTTCAAGTCTAATGGTTTCAATATATGATTATGCTTAAACTGCAGTTCAGTGAGCAGCAGAGCCTGGTCTCCTGTGTTTCTATGTCTGTATGATGAGCCCTAATGCCTTCAGTCTGAGCATCCTTTATCTTCCCAGTAAAATAGTCACCCTGTTTATCCTCTATGCCCCGACCTACCTTAAATGGCACAGCTGTCTGGGCAAGAAGATAGATTGTTTTTACTGGTGGAAAGCTGAGTGTATTGGCCAGTGGCTGTGCTGCCTGGACAGGGAGCTCCTTTTTTTTAAAACAGGTGCTGCCCTAGAGTCCTTGTAGGCCAAGCGATTTAATGAATGTACAAACTATAAGACCTAAACATCACTCATATATTTGCTTTTCAGTCAAGTTAATTTCAAACTGACCTCTGGGTTCACAAGGTATTAGAAAAGACGGACAGGCACAGGCCAACACTATTGTACAAGCTTATAAGGAAATAAGCTAAAAATGGATCATTTGGCATATGCTTAAGATTTTTGTTGTTAATATACAAGTAGTAATTAACATTTACAGTATAATCATAATAATACTTTAATATATTTGAGGTAATTCAGTCAGTGGAGTTTAAACACTGTACATATGAAACTACACTTCTAAATTTGGTTGGATTTGGCTTTTGCACATCTTGGAGTTTCTCACATTTATTCCTTTAGATATTTATAAACAGAGAGAATTAAAACTGTTACCAGTACAGTGAATGATTTGCAATGAAATGAGATGTCTGGCATTCCACTTTATGCCAGGTGCCTGCTTTACCTTGAGTTTGAAATATATTGCTTTTTATTATTTTTTTTTTAATTTATTTTTGAATTGGTTAAGTTCAGTTATTGCAAAAGTAACATTATTTGTAATGGTGTGGGCCAAATATAGTGCAGTCAGATGGTATGCAGGTTTACCTAAGGAGCTTTGACAACCTCTTAATCTTGATATGTAGCACACCATCTATTTTAGTCATGGTCGTTTAAAAAACATATAATGCATGTCATGCTAAAATGCACACTAGCTGTTTGTTTAGTATGGATGTAATTATGCCATAAACTGAATTGCAGTTGAAACTGAAAAATGGACCTGTAGCAATATTTTTAAAGTTTATAGGTCTTTACGCTAAACCACATCTTAGATTTTCCCAGACAACCTGTAGTCATCTTACTGCCCATTAACACTCCTTTCTGGATGAGGTAAGGAAAACAAGCCTCAGGGGCCAGAGGTTTTCATTCTGATTTGACAGAATTTTTAAGTCTATGTGTAGTTTTAGGTAGGGGTACAGGACATGCTACAGTATTAAGATTAGTTATTAGTTTGCTTGCCTATTCCTGCTTTGTGCAGTGGAGTTTTGATATCTATCTTATACTAAATTCTTCAGTCCTTGCACTTTCAAAACTTCCATTGACCGATCTCAGTATTGATTGTTTGTGAACTGTAACAATCTCTCTTACTTGTCTGATGTCTTTAATCTTTTGATCCATCTCCATGACTAATCAATATTTATACTGTCATGGAGGCGATATATCCACATCCAGGCTTATGTGTCTGCAAACTCACAGAGTGTGTTTGTAAGACAAATTGGTTTAGAAGCAGCTAAACATTTTCCGGGATGGAAGAGTAAGGCTTTCCAACATATCCTAAACACAGAGACATGTATGATGGAGCTACCTGTTACCTGTTAATGTATTTTCTTTCTACCAACAGGTCCCATAAGCAGCATTTTGGTGAATAAGTATGGTAGCCGGCCTGTGATGATAGCAGGAGGTATCCTGTGTTCACTTGGTATGATTGCTTCCTCTTTCTGCAATAGCGTCCTGGAACTTTATCTGTGTATTGGGGTTGTTGGAGGTAAGAGTTCTGTTTAAAAGGGATTATTGTATTGTATTGTATTGTATTGTATTGTATTCTATTGTATTCTATTCTATTCCATTCTATTCTATTCTATTCTATTCTATTCTATTCTATTCTATTCTATTCTATTCTAATTTTATTACTTCTAATACTATTTTACCAATGAGCCTTACTGATCAAGAACTCATTGTGTGAGCCATTGTACAAATGCAAACCAAGAAGATAGCAAGATCAGTTCATTTCAACTATCTGAACTACCTAATCCTTTAAATTAGCTGGTATGCAGCTAAATTATTTCTTAGGATATTCAGGAACAACTGGTGATTTTATTCAATAAATGCTGTATGTATGTACTGTTCCACACTGCACCATAATTATAGTATAAAAGTTGATTGGCTCATGACAGCACTTATTACAGTCATTTGTGTAGAATCTCGCATTCATTCTTTCAGCTTTCAATCATGTTACACTTCAAATGGAGTGGCAGAGGCTAGCAGAATTCTAGTAAAAATGCGAAAGCCAGTACCAGCTTTCTGTAGGTTTGTATATGCATATACCATCACAGATAAGTATAACAACTTTCAGTTCAATAGCTTTCTGTTTAAAATCCCCTACGGTCAATCCCCAAATAAAATTATTCATATATCATCAAAGGCCTAGATATTGCCTAAGGGAATGAACTAAAGTGATCATAAAACCAATAAATTAAATAACCTTATCAAAAGTTGTGGGTTTGTTGTTTTTTTTTAAACTACCTCCTCAGAATAAGGAAGGCAAGTGAGGTGAAATATTGCAAGTAATGAATGAATGAGATAATACTTGTTCCTATATTCAAGCTTGTCTTTCTTTATGTAGAGACTAAAGGACTTTGTTCAGTGATTGTTTCTTAAAGCTCTTATTTTTGCATCCTAAATTTGAGACTTGCTGAAAGAATAAAGTCAGGAATGTGCCTGTCAGAGAAGAAAGGTTCTCTCCTCTGCTGTCAAGCAGATGCATGGCTACTTAGACCTTATTGCCTAGATTTCTTAATACAGAGAGAAGACCTAGAGGGTTGGCTTATACACTCAGATGATGTGGATGGGTGGTCTGCTCCCATGCATGTCCTCTACAACTCTTCCACCTTTAATAGTGACTTCTGTACCTGAGGAAGTGAAGCTGAATGTGTTCCAAAATAATTAGCCATTTTAAGCTCCACTTCTGTACACAGGTTTGATCTTAAATAAGGCTGGAAATAAGAAATTAGGAGATTTAGGCATTTAAATACACTCTGCATTCATTGCAGCTGAGGTGACATTTAATACTGTGAAATGAGCCAAAAGAAAATTGCATTATAGCTTAGTAAATATAAAAATGGTGAGTCAAGGCACTGATACCATCATTCCTCTGTGATTCCCTTGTCTCTGTCATTGCTGAAACCCAACAAGGAGTTTTGGCTTTTAGTGCAGTGCTGCAGGGGGAAATGGCAGAATGCCACCATGACATAGTCTTGGCATTAAGACACATAAGCAGCAACGAAGCTGTATTTTGTTCTCTGATGCTAGTTGATTTCTGTCTTCATTTGGAATCAATGGATTAGATACTGATCATTTTAAAAACAACTTGGAAGAACTGTGATATGTTTTTTAGTGCATTTAATGCAATTTAAGACCTTTAATAATACTGTCTTTTGTGTGTTGTTTAGGTCTGGGTTTAGCATTCAACTTACAGCCTGCCTTGACCATGATTGGCAAGTATTTCTATAAGAAACGTCCCATTGCTAATGGATTGGCCATGGCTGGAAGTCCAGTGTTTCTGAGCACTTTGGCACCTCTCAATCAATTTCTCTTTAATGCATTTGGCTGGAAAGGAAGCTTTCTCATTCTGGGAGGACTTCTTTTGAACTGCTGTGTGGCTGGCTCACTTATGAGACCTGTTGGACCGAGAAAAGTCCCTCCTGTGAAAAAAGATGTTGAAAAAGGCACAGGAGATTCTACCTTGCACAAAAACAACAAGTCGTCTTTTTGGCAAACTATCAATACATATCTAGATCTGTCCCTCTTCAAACACAGAGGGTTTCTGATCTACTTGTCAGGAAATGTCATTATGTTTATTGGTTTCTTTGCTCCAATAGTATTCTTGGCTCCTTATGCCAAGCACAAGGGAATTGATGAATATTCTGCTGCTTTTTTGCTATCTATCTTAGCCTTTGTAGATATGTTTGCTAGGCCTTCAATGGGACTCGTAGCAAACTCTAAGTTTATCCGGCCAAAGATTCAGTACTTTTTTAGTTTTGCTGTCTTGTACAACGGTGTCTGTCATATCTTGTGCCCTCTGGCAACAAATTACACTGGCTTGGTGATATATGCTGTATTTTTTGGGTTTGCATTTGGAATGGTTAGCAGCGTTCTTTTTGAGACATTGATGGACCTTGTTGGGGCTGCCAGATTTTCCAGTGCAGTTGGACTTGTCACCATCGTGGAATGTTGCCCTGTGCTCATAGGCCCTCCTCTAGGAGGTAAGAATCTTTTCTATTCCAGTTTTTCAGACATTACAGCATAATCTTGCAATTTAGTATTGAATTAATATAAACATTATTCTTAGTGTTGTATAATGTTTTCTATGTGACTAGGAATGTACTGTGGCAGCAGTGCACTGCATCAATTATCTTTACACTCTACAGCTGCAGATCCACACGACAACCTAAAGGCATACATTGTGTGCATGTGCAGTAGATAAAAGCATCTCTACTGGCCCATAAATCCATGTGATAAATGTATATTTTCCTGATAGCATATAGTGCTAACTTTGCAGCCTTGATTTACATGTATTCAGCTACAATTTGCTCTTTGCCAACACAATTCTTACTCTCTTTAATTGGTTGAATCATCTGGTCAGTTTTTGTGAAGATCTCACAGTGATTTGCAGTTTCTAATGGCGGTTAGAGGAGCACCCACGTAAATTTAAAATAGCAACTTTAGTTTGCCTTAACACAGAGGACTGACATTTCTAGGGAGACGGAACCATCAGGGAGGTGCCAGAAACGACAGGGGCATGCTCATCAGCCTAAGCAGGGCGCGTGCCTGGTGAGATTCCAGCACAGTGCTGCCGAGCATGAGCATTGTGCCCTGGCACGATTTCATACCACAGCCTTGCTCACCGCCAGTCCTTTAGCCTCTTTCTATAGCCAACAGATGTGTGTAAAGCAATTCAGAGTGTGAACCATCCTACATTGACTAAAAGATAGTAATGTTGCCATCTTCCCTCTTTTGAGTGTAAGGGGAGCTTAAAGGTGTATAGATTGGGCTACATTCCTAAATTTTGGGCTTCTAGCACCAAAAATCATGAAGAATCTTGTCCAAAGTGTTTTCTGTTTGATAGCTTTTTAATCAGTATTTAGTAACACTGTTAGTAAGTTTTATAATCTTAAAATGATATAAGAGACTAAAGAAATAGATGCTCAAATCTTATTGGAAACTATCCATTAAATGTGTGTGTGTCTTGCAGTGTAAGCCCAACAATATAAATGTATAAAGATACTGAGATTAGTAGCCTTGTGAACATACACTGTACCCACATAAGAAGAGCCACAAAAGACAGCAAGATTATATGTGTCTAAAACCATTTCTAATTATCAAAGTATTTTAGGGATTACTCTCACTATTTGTGTGAAAATAGCATTGTTGAGTGAAATTTTAAATATGCCGAAACAATTCCACTCACTTTGGTGCAATAATATTTGTACAAGTAAATGTTTAATAGTCATCAAGATATTCCATATTTCCCTCATCTTTTAACGTACAAATTCATTCTGGTAATGGTAGAAAGAAATGTATTCTTCTCACACAGACTCTTCCTATGCCACCTAGTGGGAGGACTGAGCCTGTGACCACTGGAGTCCAGTCTTTTCAGTCAGATTCTGAAATCAATATTAACTCTAAAGATATTAAATTTAATACTTACGAAGCAATAGCATATGCAACTATTTCTTTTTCTATATATTCAAAAGCATGTGTTTGTGCTATAAATACATAAATAATTGATTGTTAAATAGAGACAACAAAGGGGATGAGCACATGGAAAAGCTAAATTCCTCTTTTAACTAGTTCACATCCTTTAAAATATTACACTGAAGTAAACTTAATGTGGAATTTAATTTTTAATCATCAGTTTTATGAGATTGCTGATCGATAAAAACCAGTAAATTGTACTATTTACGTTAATAGGTGAATTATACAGTTGCAGTGCTATTTTAGTTTTTCCTAATACTACACTTGTGGAATTAATAAAAGACTAAAAAAAAATTAATGGCTTGTAAATGTGTATCAGGTGAATAGACTCACATTATGGCTCCAACCAAGTAAAAGCATCTAAATACATACTAAATTGAAGTCTGCAGGTTATCCTGTGAATTTCAATGATAGTGTAGCGGAGTTCAGAGCTAAATAGCTGGATACATACAAATGTTAATTTGGCAGCTGGGAAAATTTAGAAAGAATGGCTCATAAAGTGGAAGAACAGTTATATTTTATTTTCCTTGTCATGACCAAATTAATCTCAGAAATGTGAATGCAATTTTTGGTACAGGCTTCAAAGTTCAAAACTCAGCAGTTGAGCATGAAAGCTGAAGGGACCAGCCTTTCTATCTCTTTCACCAGTCACAGGAAAGTAAAAATGAAAAGCAAGAAGTTGATGCACTGTGACAGCAACCTAAGAAGGCACATACCTTTTCATTCTGTTGTCTGTATGCAGCCTCCATGAGTGTCAGACAGTCACTCCAAAACAATAGGAAACAAAATTAGGAGGTGAATAAAATCATAAGACAATGAAAGAATGAAAATGAAAGAACAAAGAAACTGTCAGTCATTTTTCGTTAAGCTTTACTTACTTTGTTCTTCAATATTTTATCATTGTCAGTGATTCCAATGACAATTGCTAGCTTGAGTAATACAGGTTTCATTAGAGTTCTGTTGTATGTGTTAGACCATTTGAACACATCGAAAATGCTTTTCTCCTCCAGTTTCAAAGCCAGGCAATATATAGGGACTTCTCCTAAGGAAAGATCTGGCTTGTACTGGATATTCTGTTCTAAAGACTCTTTTTCTCTCTTCTTGTCTTTGTATTTCAGGTTGGTTAGTGGATGTTACTGGTGAATATCAGTACATGTATTTTGTCTGTGGAGTGATTGTGATTGTGGCCAGTATCTGGTTGTTCGTTGGCAATGCCATTAACTACAGGCTTTTGGCAAAAGAAAAGAAACTAGAAGATGAGAAGCAGAAAGCACAGAAGAATGCTGACTTGAAGGAAACAGAACCCTTAACAAACAATGAGAATGAAGATGTTGCCAGCAGAGCTGATAAAGCTCTTGAAGATCCTTCAGAAAGAGAAACCAATATTTAATCTGCAGTGTGACTCAGAAGGCAACAGTTTTGACTTCCATTAGAAATATGTCTTCAAGACACAGGCCAGGTTTTGTGGTAATAATGATCAGTCACAACATTGGATGGGAACAGATTTTTGCCCCGTGGCAAGGCTCTAAGTTAAATTACTATCTACAGTTTATTTATTTCAGTGATAGAAAATTGAAATTATGGAGGTAGTGACTCCATGCAAATGACTCTGGACAATCAAGAGTCAGGTAAACCAGACTATATATGAAGCCTTCCAATGACAAATAGTTTTGTTTTAAAAGTATATCTAATGCAAAAGTATCTCTTACTCTTTTTTGGGAAGATACTTTGTGTTCATCTTTAGAGTACTGTTAAAGTCTGTTGAAATAATCTACCCAAACTGTACTTACCACTAATATTAAAAAGAATATAAGCTCAAAGATTTGTTTCAAAAGAGACAGAATACCTGAGTGAAACACACTGAAACTCTTTTGTATGCCCACTAAATCAAAAATATATTATGTCTGTATAAAAAATTATAATATGGATGTAAAAGTTAATGCTAGAAGATGAATAATTGGTGGGCACCATCTCTAAAATACAATAAACAGGTGAATTACAATATATTCCAGAAGTTGTTTCCTCCTGTGATAGCTGACTACATTGTACTTCAACATACACATTTGAACACAAAGTACATTCAGACCTCACTATTTCAAACTAAGCTAAAATCTACCTGTACATGAAAGGATTTAAAAACAAGATTTACATTGCTAACAAGAGTGGCAACTAGTTTGTTTGGTTATGTAGTCCTGTGTGGCTAAAGGAGCTGAAATGGACTGTGAAGCCTTCTTCCTAAAGGGACTAGATTCAGAACCTGCTGATGTTAAAAGGATACTTACCCAGGGCTTTTGTGGCCTGAATCAGCTTCATGGCAATGCCTTCAAAGATACTTGGGTTTATTGGCAAGTCATTAGTTGTTTGATGGTATGCTGAGAGGAGATTTAAGGTCTAACTTCAGGTCCTTGCAGACAGGTAACTTAATACCAGTTCTCACCTCCCTTTCCCATGTATTTAGTGAAAATTCACTTCTTTTTTTTTGTGATGTCAGTTCAAGCAAAATTGCTTCAAGGCACATTGACAGTCCCAGTCTGGAAGCATCGTGTTGACGTATCATTTTTGTGCAGGATATTTGGTCTTGTGTCTACAATTTCACACAAACACTTGTATCAGTTAAAATGTACACAATTGTTCCTTTTCCTTTAGGCAAAAGAAAGCATAAGTCTACCATTTTACTTTACAGAAATCAGCATTGCACTTGAAAGCTAAAAGGGCAAGCTTCTGAAGGTATTAAGTGAAAATATTTCTGTCCTATTTGTAGGTGATGAAAGGTGCTATTCATTTTGAGATATGCATATAAATGACTCAGAAATTGTGAAAATTAAGAGTCTGATTCATAAAACATTTATGCACTGTTTATGCAGAATACACATACATTCAATTCAGGGAAAAGAATACCATTCGTTTTAGTCCTCTTTTAAATCTCAAGGAATTGTACATGCATTGGACAGATAGCTAGCTGTGTTAAACATATTTGAAGCACCAATAACAAAAGAAAAAAACTAATAGTAGAATCTAGAAAATATGTGAGTGCTTTTAAGAAAGAGTAGTGGTCAATAGTATTATTGTCGTCGTTCTAAAAATTTAGTAGTGCTTGCTTCTATTTTGCTGAATTATCATATTATATACTATGAACTTCCATAGTAATGCTGAACTTTTTCATTATCTCAGCACCAGTTTGGGAGAGAAGCATCATGAATCTACTCGCAGCATGGTACAGAAACCTACCTTTTTACCTAATTAAATACAGGAAAACCAACACCTTCTACAAGTCCTGTAATTTTATAGACACATCATCAACAAGATATGTTCATTTCAGAGTTTTGCAAAAAAAAAAAATATGGGTTACATGCTCAGATTTGTGTAAAGAACAATGATTTAGTCCCAGTAAAATTACAGTTCCTCTCCCAGCCTCCAGTATCAAAGAAGAAATACATGCATTGCACCTCCTTCCGAATTGTATACCCCATGAGGTCAATACCCCATGAGGTAAAAGCGTTGCTCTGGTTTTGGCTATAGAAACATACAGGGTGAATTCCAAGAGCCGTGAAGGCCCTTTTTGCCCAGAGCCAGAAAGTGATGAGGAGTTTCGTAGACATTAAGCTTTCATGCAGTGAGGAATATCAGTTTTAAATACTGAATTGTGAAAGATTAACTGAAATTTTAACTAAAGAGTAGTCATCAGGAACATCACTCTGCTCTTGACAGCAAGTGGTAGAAAGGCAGAAATTATCTGAAAAGAGATGAATATAGAGACTGAACCAAAAAGACTGAGGCAAAATTCTAGGTGCTTATTATTTCTTTGCAAAAAACAGCGTGATTAAAAATATAGAGTAGAAGAGAAGTGTCAAGTTTTGACTTAAGTCTGTTCAAAGTTGCTGCTGAGCAAATAAGGGACTCAGAAGAATGATGATTAAAAAGGCTCTCAGGAAACATGCAGACAACTTCTATGCAGGATCACAGAATATGATGCAACATGGCATATAGGAAATAAGGGAAAAACAAGGTTCCTTCTAGCCATAGACACATTTGACCACCAGTAACAAAAATTATGTTGCTATCTCAGAAGAAATAAAGATTTATATAAACACAATCCTCTGCAGAGCTACTACTCTTTCATCTCTGGTCAATTATGTTAAAAAATAATAGGAATGAAAGAGGTGCTTTACCACCACTCACCAATGTACAATTCTTAATCCCATAGGGTAAAATGTTGTTGCAGGCAACCAGAGCGATGTAAAGTATGAACTGAGACAAGTGAAACATTTCCTTACACCGCTTTCGTTACTTTTCCTAATAACACTGGCAGTAAAATAAAATAAAAAAAAATAAATCAGAATACTCTTGATATTACTGAATATTAAGGAAGCTAAAATCTGGAGATGAATGAAGAAAATTGGAACTACATTTATGCACAAACTGCCTGTAATTAAAAAACTGTGTCTTCCAAATAACAGGTCCTAAATGGGCAATTGCCTTATATATGTAGCTCTTATTTCTAAAAGTAATAATAATAATAAATTACCTTTAATTAATTCTATACTGAGCAGCAAAGTAGCAAAATGAATATAACTTTTCTTCAAATCCCTGAATATCACTCTTGCACTGAGCTGTAATTTGTACTGCAAATCATTTCATCGTTACATTTCTGCTTTCAGGATAAGAGCTGGTTATATACCATCTCTCTAAATCCCCCTGGTTTCTTTTAATTACCTCACTCCCAGTGTGGACCACTGCAGGGTCAGGACTAAGAGATGCCCCTGCCCTACAGTCAAGAAATGTACTCTCAAATTTCAAAACACACCAAATGCATCTGTTATGCACTGTGGAGTCTGTAGTCTCTGTCAGTCAGTGCAAATAAATCCTTCATTGCTTTTAATCTCATTTATACTTATATATATTTCATCCTCTTCATTTCTCTGCCACGGTATCACTGAGCCTAATTATCATCTTGCTCTTATTTGATCAATTAAGAAAAATAATGTGAAAATTTTAAAACTAGTAGGAAAGGGGATAATATCAATAATATTTCTCCTATTTAACATTGAGGTTAAATTTCAGGTAGTTTCAGAGTAGATATCTAGATACTTTTATCTCTTTAGGATTTTTTGAGATGATACTCTCTAGCTACCGAAGAGGAGTTCTGTATTGCCCTTTCAAACTCCAGAGAGACTTCTCACCAATAATTCTCAGTACTTCTTCAAGAACATATCAAAGGTTCACTCCTCCCATCTCTCACCATTGAACTGTGTCTGCAAATGTTGTTAATTCTCGATTTCCATTAAGTTCACAAAAGTATCTTTTTATATGAAATCCAGTAGCATAAGTAGTCAGACTACAATCCTTTTATTTCAGGACTGTGATCTGTGAACTGTTTTGACAGAGTTAGGGAAAGTCTTATTCTATCTTCAGATAGATTTTTTTTTTTTAATGATGCTGTCCTTATGAGACGAAGTTCAGCTTTACTTACTGCTGAAGTGAATGGCAGCAATTTCACTGACATCATGATTCAAAATTCGTATGAATTTTAATAGTCATTTTGCATATCAGCATCCAGTGTGCTTAAAAAACATTTGTCAGTGTGTACATAATTGCTCTTCCCAGACAACTCTCATTACTCTTGAAGGTTCCCCACCCCCACCCTGTTCTCCATTTTGATGTAACACAAAGAAATTGAGCCTTGCATGTAGTGACTTTTCTTAAATGCATTCTTGTTGTTCTATTTCCTCAAATGCTTAAGCAACATTTTTCACTCTCTACGTTCAGATCTGGATGGCTGTGAGTATTAGTGGACAGGTATTACTCAGATACATAATAAGCTACAGATACCACATACAGTCAGATCTGAGGCAGTCATCACAATTTCACTAAACAAAGACGGCGACCACTTTTATAGACAAAGATGCTGTAACTGATAGTGGCAGTTTTGCCTATAATGAAATTGAATCGAGGCAACTTTTGTTAGTTTCTCTATAGATGACTATTTTTCTACTCACAGAGAAGAATATAAAGGGAATTTTTAAATAATTATTTTCTGAGATGACATATAAATTTTAACAAAGCTGTCTGGATTTTTTTGGAGGTGGGTGCTTTTCTGATATTTTTGCATATATATATATAGAAAGTGTTTGCATGTATTATCATCTTCTTGATCACAATTTGCATAAGCATTGCTATGTAATTTCAACATAGTTTGCGTGTTGTTGTTTTGCAGTTCAAATGTTTCCTATCATCTACCTCTCAATTGAAGTTTGGAGACTTGCACAACCCTGGAAGAATACAGTTAACGAAAACCATAATAATGTAACCTGTACGGGCTATTAGAAAGTCTACCAAATATTTAAAGCTACTTACAGTTCTATTTTTAAGGCAATGCATATTTATGACCAAATTCTTGTATGAATTGGCATAGCTTTATTAAATCTAAAGATTTAACCCGTACTGGTGTAGTTTTTACTTCTCTAAACTGAACTCAACATGTGATTTAGATATCCAAAGTCTACTGCCTTTTCTGTGAGATGCTGGCCCTCCTTTCTTTTTTCTTTTCTTTCCATTTCTGAGATAGTGGAAGTAACTAAATGGAAACACTACATAGTTCATACATCCAAACAATTTTTTAAAATATTACAGAACACTTTGCATTTTTCATCCCTGAAAAAAAAAAAAAGGTTATCTGGTTTAGAAATAATACAGAATTTTAGCTTAACCCCCCATTTTTGGGGGAAGTTGAGGGAGATGGTCACAAAATGCTGGACTGAGGCCCAGGAATGATGATTGTTCTTCATATGCTCTTTACAAAAACAGAGATGATTGTTTTTTCAAAGATACTTGTCTTTTTAGTCTGCAAACCATTCTTGCCTTTTAGGACCCAGTAAAAAGTCCACTGAAGCCATCATAAAAAAACCAGCTTTCAAAGTCGAAGAGCTTTATCAGACATTGGAGGTGATGTGGCTTCGGTGGAGACTTCAGCCTTATTTTCTCCATATCAAATCTCAGGAGTATCAGATATGACACAGCAAATGCAGGATTTGCGGCAACTGGCGATTTAGCTATGCCTGCATAATATTCCTAATGAATCAGTCCCTAAATTAACGCACAATATATGTTATTTTAATAGCCTATGTAAATAAAAATATCAAACACAAACTCTGAATGTAGATTATAAAATATAGATGATATATTTAAATAAATATACAAACAAATCTGTTTAACCTCAAAGGAAATTATCTATTTCCTTTCAAGCCTTCCTTGAGCAGTTTATAATCTTCATTTTTGTTATTTCCAGAGAAAATGGTTTATGTCTTTTGGGAATGTATATATGGATTTATATATAAGGGAAAATATATACATATGTGTGTATGTGTGTATATATGTATTCCCCTATATATAAAACTCTAATTTATATATATTATATATATATTTATGTATATATAAAATATATATAATATCTTAGAGTAAGTTGCATACTGTGCCTGATAAATGAACCATATTTGTAAGCAGATAAAAGACTTCAGCAAATGACGGAAAAAATTAAAGGTTTTCTACAATAGTATATTTTATTATTTTTCCATTTCTGCTGGTTTTATTTATATTAGAAATTCATTCAGAAAACTGCAATACTACATTACACTAATATTACAATCATGGCTCCATTCAAAGTGCCGTAAGATCACTGAAAATTTTCATTGTTGTTAGACTGTAAAACCTACGTTGTTGGTGGAGGGGTTGGTTGGTTGCTTTTGCTGTGAAAGTATTGACTAGATGATGATCTCTGAACAGACTGCAACATGTAGACTGAGTTTTCATCTATTGTATTATGTGTGACAAAGTCATATGAGGTGTTGAGAGACATGATATTATTGTAAATAGTATGGAGAATAAGGATACTCAAGGCCTTGCAAACAATATTCCTGTTAAGTTATAGAATCATAGAATGGTTTGTGTGGAAGGGACCTTCAAAGGTCATCTAGTCCAACCCCCCTGCAAGGAGAAGGGACATCTTCAACTAGATCAGGGACACTCTCCAGAACACTAAGCTCTAAAATACTGACAATTTTTCATACCTTTTCTAGATTGTTTTTGTTTTTTTTTTTTTCTATTTCGTCTGCAAGTAGTGAGCCAGTGAAAAGTCTGCATTTGTCTCTGACTCTTTAGAAGTTCTACCTTAAAGGTCTTGTTGAACCTCATGAGGTTCATATGGGCCCACTTCTTGAGCTCCATTTCTCAAGCTTGTCCAGGTCCCTTTGGATGGCATCCCATCCCTCAGGTGTGTTGACCACAACACTCAGCTTAGCATCATCTGCGAACTTGCTGAGGGTGCACTCAGTCCCACTGTCTATGTCATCCATGAAGATGTTAAACAGTATTGGTCCCAGTACAGATCCCTGAGAAACACCACTTGTCCCCGACCTCTTAAAGTTATTGAGATATTTTTTCAGAGTGGTACATAAAGTACTTATATAAATACCCTTCCTGAAGTGTGACACAGGTGCATTTTCCACTTACAGCCTACTTGGAAAGTTCGCCATATCTGCAGTCTACCAACAGAACTTGGTGTCGCTATGCAATAATTAAACATGCGGTAGCCATTGTTGTTGACTAACAATTTTTTCTTCCTTTTTGTATTTTGCAATACTGTACGATTTTTACTTGAATATATTGGCTAGATTTTTTTTTTTTGACAATCATTTATTAGCTAGAGGTGCTATTTATGTTCCAAAGAGATCTGAGTGAATGATAACATTCTCTTACTAGATGCCAAATCCTTTTTTTGACCTGACAAAATTCGTTGTTCATAATGTATATTAACACTGTTAAATGCTTATGCACTGTATTACATTGTATTTAAAAACATACATGCTCATTAACTTCTATTCCAGGCTTGTACTACTGTGTAATATGTCAAGTTTGTCCATATATATTTATGGAAAATGACAATGAAAAATGTGTGTGATGAACAATTAAAAAAAAAAAAAATAAAATTTCCATGTAAAGTTTCTGAAAGAATGTAAATGCTCTTTTTTTTTAGACATTTTAATAGTAAGTTATTTAGACTTTGAAAGTGTGCAAATATTCATATGTTATGTGATTCACTATTCAAATGCAACTAAGATCTCAAAATCACTTCTCCTTGCATACAGGAACAGAACTTGACTTCCAGTGTGGGAAAGATACTACCAGCAGTAGAACATGCTACCATGCTCTTGCTATTCCTAATTCCACCATAATTATTGTTTAATCTCATACATTACTCAAATACCATCTGGACACCCAGGATTTTTCCCCATTAGTCTGATTGGGATGTTTTTCTATATGACATGTACATGCAATATAATTCATTTATCACTAATACTCATTTTCATGCTGAAGAGAAATTTATCCATATGCCTTAAAAGAGTGAATATAGATAACTATTTCTTATAATCTTTCAAAGCATTTCCAGATGCTATGTATTTGTCAGTTGACTTAAGGTTATGCTTACTTGCCCTGGTTAAATTGATGTTTATTTAGAGAATGTGATTGGATATTTAAAATCAGAAATATTAAGGAGATATTAGAGATAACATTAATATTAGTGATACTAACTCTTTTTCATCCTTACAACCCTACATACCTATTACACAGAACACAATAAACTAGTAGGAAAAAAGGTGTAAAAGATGAACTCTTGAATAAGAAAGAAAGAACTTTGTCTATGAAACCAAATGGTCTTTATTTTTAGATTTCTAATAACTGTAAAATCCACTTTCAAATAACATTATCAATAATCTTATTAATATGAAAGTGTTGCTTCAGCTACCAGATTATATATAGATTTTGTTTAGATTCTAGCCTCTTGTAATATTTGCATTTTTTAATATTCTTAATGTTTATAAATCATCCATTTTCAGGCATTGATGAAGCAAAAAGTAAAAATAATGTTAAAAATACATAGTGGTAAAATCGTCCCTTTGGCACAGTGAACCACTTTAACCCCACACAAAGACATTATTGATATCACTTGCATGCCTAAAGATATCTTGCCTCACTGAATCTGATTATGTGACTAAAATTGCTGATTAATAGACACTGAATTCAGAAAAATCATACCTATTCCTGAGGTTTTGTATTTTAATAGTTCAGTGGCAAGACAGATAGAGACCTCAGTCTGTAGTTTGTCTCTAAGGTCAGCTGTTACTATGTTTTCCCGCAAATGGTATTTTATTCTAGTAATGAGCCCTTTTAACTCTACTGGTTATCCCAAATTGAGTCAAAAGGTTATATTTACAACTGCGGCTCAGCAGTAATCACGTCCACAGTTTTGTTCTTCTGATCAATGCTTAAAGGCGTTGCCATTCAATAAAGTTCCTAATACATAATAAGTATATATTATAATACATATAATCTAATTTTATCCCTAGTAGTATCATAGAATTATAGAATAGTTAGGGTTGGAAGGGACCTTTAAAGGCCGTCTAATCCAACCCCCCTGCAAGGAGCAGGGAGACCTCCAACTGGATCAGGTTGCTCAGAGGCCTGTCCAACCTGGCCTTGAAAGTTACCAGGGATGGGGCATCCACCACATTTCTGGGCAACCTGTTCCAGTGTTCTACCACTCTCAGTGTAAAAAATGTTTTCCTTAGATCTAGTCTAAATCTACCTCCTCCTAGTGTAAATCAATTACCATTATCCCTTGTCTTATGGCAACAGGCTCTGCTGAAATGTCTGTATCCATCTTTCTTATAGGCCCCCTTTAAGCATTGAAAGGCTGCAATAAGATCTCCCTGGAGCCTCCTGTTCTCCAGGCTGAACAGCCCCAACTCAGCCTGTCTTCATAGGAGAGGTGCTCCAGCCTTCTGATCATCTTCATGGCTGTCCTCTGGACCTGCTCCAACAGGTCCATGTCTTTTCCATTCTGAGGGCTCCAGAGCTGGATGCAGTACTCCAGATGGGGTCTCACCAGAGCAGAGTAGAGGGGCAGAATCACCTCCCTTGACCTGCTGGCCATGCTTCTTTTGATGCCCAGGATATTATTGCCCTTCTGGGCTGTCAGCACACATTGACAGCTCATGTTGATCTTCTCAGCCACCAGTACCCCCAAGTCCTTCTCAGCAGGGCTGTTGTCAATGCCTTCAACCCCCAGCCTGTATGATACCGGGGGTTGCCCCAATCCAGGTGCAGTACCTTGCACTTGGTCTTGTTGAACCTCATGAGGTTCATATGGGCCTACTTCTTGAGCTCCATTTCTCAAGCTTGTCCAGGTCCCTTTGGATGGCATCCCATCCCTCAGGTGTGTTGACCACAACACTCAGCTTGGTGTCATCTGCGAACTTGCTGAGAGTGCACTCAGTCCCACTGTCTATGTCATCAATGAAGATGTTAAACAGTATCGGTCCTAGAACAGACCCCTGAGGAACACCACTTGTCACCGACCTCCATCTGGACACTGAGCTGTTGACTGCTACCCTCTGGATGCAATCATCCAATCAATTCCTCATCCACATGTCTCCAATGTATATAGAATCCTAAAATCTTACACATATTATTTCAATGAAAGATAGAATTAAATGCTAAAGTCTGGAAATGATCAATTTAAATTTGAGTGCTTTTAAGCAGTAGTATCTATGCAGGGGTTTCTTTTGTTACAAAAGTTATGAATTTTAGTTCTTTTGTTATATCTATTTTTTCTGAATTTAATTCTATTTATTCCTCTTGGAAATTTTATAACTGTAGTTAATCAAGCTTATTTATTTCCTGTACAAAACTGTTACAGATTTACTGTGACAGCAGAAGAGTTTTGGTGCCATCTATATTAACTATATACAGTCCCAGTCAAGTCTTGTGGCTTTTCCCCTTCCTACTTCCCTTTCATATAATTTTTCATAAACTGGAAATGCATGATGTATTTGAACACTTTATTTCGTAGTTTAACCCCACTCAGGACCAAGCTATGCAGTCTCTGGCTCGCTCTCCCTGCCTTCCGAAGGAATAGGGGAGAGATATTGTAACAAAAAGCTTGTGGTTTGAGATAAAGACAGGGAGAAATAATTTTTTATTTTCTGAATTTAATTATATTTATTCCTCTTAGAAATTTTGTAACTGTAGTTAATCAAGCATATTTATTTTCTGTACAAAACTGTTACAGATTTACTGTGACAGCAGAAGAGTTTTAACTAACAAGTTACTGTTATGGGCAAAACAGACTCAACTTGGGGAAAACTATTTATTTATTATTATTAATAAAACCAAAGCAGGATAATGTGGAAGAGAAAAAAACAACTTCCCCCCACCCCTCTCCCTACACTTAATTTCAAATTATCTGTACCTCCTGCCCCACCCCAAGTGGTACAGAGGGGAAGAGGGAATGGGCTGTACCACAGGCTACAGGGGAATTCTGGCCAGGAGCAGCATTACTCCTCCCCCTCCTTCTTCACTGACCTTGGCGTCTGCAGCCGTTCCTCTCACAAGAAATTCTTCGCGATCAGCTCAGGCAGATGCCTCTCAGGTTCTCTTCGCATCTCGTCTCTTCTCTTCTCTCAGCTGGGCTGGGCTGGGCAGGAGGCCAAGATGGCTGCCTGGCAGGAGGCCAGAGAGCGAGGGCCGCAGGGTCCACAAGGCTTGCCTCCCCATCTCTGCTCCTGGCTTCTGCTTCATCACTTTTTTTTTTTTTTTTACTTTTTTTTCCCCTTCTTAAATCATAGAATCATAGAATGGTTAGGGTTGGAAGGGACCTTCAAAGGTCTTCTAGACCAACCTTCCTGCAAGGAGCAGGGACATCCCCGACTAGATCAGGTTGCTCAGAGCCTCATCCAGCCTGGCCTTGAACCTTTCCAGGGATGAGGCATCCACCACCTCTCTGGGCAATCTGTTCCAGTTTTCCACAACCCTCATTGTAAAAAATTTTTTCCTAATATCTAATCTAAATCTATCTCCCTCTATTTTGAAACCATTACCCCTAATCCTGTCACAACAGGCCCTACTGAACAGCCTCTCTCCATCTTTCCTGTAGAACCCCTTGAGATACTGGAAGACCTCTCTAAAGGTCTCCCTGGAGCCTCCTCTTCTCCAGGCTGAACAGCCCCAACTCTCTCAGCCTGTCCTCATAGGAGAGGTGCTCCAGCCCTCTGATCATCTTTGTGGCCTCCTCTGGACCCTCTCCAACTGGTCCATGTCCTTCTTATGTTGGGGACTCCAGAACTGGACACAGTACTCCAGGTGGGATCTCACGGGGGCAGAGTAGAGGGGGAGAATCACCTCCCTTGACCTGCTGGCCATGCTCCTCTTGATGCATCTCAGGATGCGGTTGGCCTTCTGGGCAATATGTCATCACAGAGGTGTTATCTCTGTCACCAATTAGCTTGGCCCTGGCCAGCAGCGGGTCCTCCCTAGACCTGGCCAGGTCCCCCAAACAAAGGGGAAACTTCTAGCAGCGTATCACAGAAGCTGCCACTGTAGCCCCTGCTTCTACAGAAAACCGGCACACTCTCATATCTACAAAATTGGAATGAGAAATTTGCTTCTTAATTTAAGACAGGTAGAAGTACATCAGCAAAATCTGTTTTGGTTTTATTGCCCTTATCAAAGTTCATGGAGACCTACGAAATCCATGAACATTTAATAAAACTCTTTATGCAGTATTTGAATTCTCAGCACAAAAACCATGTGAAATATTTAGGAAAATGTGTTATTCAAACATCTTAATCTCTCAGTAGTTTCTGTTAAAATAAGTTTAAACTGAATACTAATAGAGAAGATTTGTCTTACATAACCTGGTTCAGATATCTGCAACTTGTATATGCTTGTATTTTCCACAAAATAACTATTTTCAGAAATGGTCCTGTAGAACCCTAAAGCTGTAGCTAGATACCACAAAGAAATGGCAAATTTTTCTGAAATATCACACACATATCAGTTTTCACTGACAAGGAGTTTATTTTAGAGGAACAGTGATTCATTTTGCCAACCATCATAATATACTTTGATTAATAACTGCAATTCCAGTTTGGCCTGAATGATAGATGAGTAGCAGTTAGGCACTGTAATTATTCAGTTCAATCACTGAACTGAATAATTGGGGGAAAATGGTTGAGATTGAACTGAAGGGTTTCTTTTCATCACAGAAGAAGTGTTTCTTTGCCTTAATTACAAAACAAAGATTTTCAATTCCATTTTGGACCTTCTGAATGGAAATAAAGGGAGAGTTGAATACTGTTTGTGAAACAACAGGATTCAGCAATGATCACATTATTTATCAGACATACAGTGAGACAGATTCAGTTCTTTCTTCTGCCTGACATGAATGAATGCATGATCCCGTCTTCTAAAGCTGCTGGGGATTCAGGAGTGAGTTGCTGTCCTGGTGATAATTTTTACTGTTGCAGAGACCAGCAATTGTTTGTTTCATTTTGCATGGAGCACTCCAGCACCTGGACTATATGTCTTCCAACAGCAAATATTTTATGCAAAGTGAAAGAGTATGAATAAAAGAAATTTCTAATACCTGCACACCAGAAAAATCCTACAGAAATGTGTTTGGGCAATATTATAGAAAGTGCATTGGTTTGAAAAGATAGAGTATCCGTAGTTATTGAAAGACTGAAATAAATTAGATTGGCATTGACAATCTCCTCTTTCTTTTTACTCAAGTATCAGAAGTCTCAGTTGATGTCCACTGCAAATAAAAGTTTTTATTACTGGGTATTAATAAAACCCACGGTCAGCTGTTTTGTGTTTACATGGACACTGGATTTGTTATATCAGATATACAGTCTGAGTTGATTGAAAATGACTGCCTCACAGAACTAGATACTTGTCTTCCCATCCTCAAACCCAGAGCTGTGGAAGTTCAGTCTGGATACAAAAAAGAATTGAAAATGGGAAATAATGCTTCAAAGTAACAATTATTTTCCAAGAGAGTTAATTTTGCTAGCAATGTTTTTCCCACAAGTAACAATGTTACTAAAACAGTCTTAATTCTGAGTTCCATTGAGGTTCATTAAAACAAGTTTTTGTCTTAAAATTAATCAAGTGAAAAGATACTAAAAACTTATTCTTAAAGTCTGCCTTAACAACAGCAGCAGCAGCAGCAACTTGGAGATTCAGTGCATCTGGCAGAGGGTGGCAAGTGCGCTGTTAACACAAGTATATAGTCCCAGGGGCTCAAAAGTGGGACATACTTAATTGCCCTCAAGAATTTGAGAACTACTTTAAGTTCCACAGGTGGTGCAGGGCATCAACGACAAGCGTGAAACACCTTGGAACCATTTACAAGTCTGTTTTGTGTATCGGTTAATAACTTATTCCCACATGTGTGTCATGAGACTCAGCAATGTGTTTTCTGTTTACCAAAGCAACAGTCTCTGAGAGGCCTCCACGATAACCTTTCTCTCACCTTTCTCTGAGTGCAGACCAGACAACTAACTGTCAAGCCTGGGGTGGAAATTGCTTGCCTCACACTTTTTGCACATTCACCAGATTGCAGTTAAGCATCCACAATATACAACAACTAAGCGATGTCTTGCTTCAGTGCAAGAAAGTGCTCAGTTCAGGGGCTTGTCTCACTGGGTTACATCAAGAAGTATCTGTTTTGAACACAGTCCAGGTTCTTCCTCACTCTGCCCTAAGCCATGTCAAGGGATGACCATGAAAATTTTAGACTGAACAGTTTGTGTCATTCTTTCTCTGGTGTTTATAAGCTTCAGAGTGCATGAATATAATCCACAGGGAAAATGTAAAGTTTTTGATTTGAGGACTTCTGTTTCTGATGGATTTTGCCACAAACCTTAAGAACTTCACATGGGACTCATCAAAAACTTTTGTGAATAGATTTTTCTACTTCAGAATGTCTGTCCTTAGCAGAGTTTCTCTACCAAGAAATTTTCAGTCATTTTGTGGAAAAATATATTCCAGATTAATTTTTTCTGACCAGCACATATCACTGTGAAAATTCTGAGCAATTAGGTACTGGAAGTACCTTTGGGTGGGTGGAATTAACACACAGAAAAAAAAACCCTTCAAATATCAGAAGTCTCAGAAAGGACACATTAAGGAGTCTTTCTTCCACTCCTGAAAAGCTTTTATCTTTTGATACAGACTTCATGGGAAAGCTTGTATATTTATATAAATAAAAATAATTTAAAATGCACGATAACTGGAATTTCTTTCACATCTGTGCTACGGATTATTTTAGAAAATTTCCAAGCAATTTTCTGGACTGATTTGTCTCTATTTTCCTACATTTCTAAGTATACAACAAATTATGTTTAGACACCTTTGCGAAGAGAGGTGAAACCTACAAATTCAAGGTGTAACATCAGTGATTACTAATATTTTTATGTTCTCAGAGCACATACTGTTTTCCTTGTCACCTTTGTAGCAGCTGAAGAACCACTTCTCCCGTTACAGAATTGCAAGCAGTAAGTTCTCAGCATGAAGTTCTTAGCATCCTTGAAGAAAAAGTACTACACAGCTACTCACTTTCTAACACCTCCGGCCTAGAAATAACTTCATAGGGCAGCAAAACTCAAAGCTACATATTAAATTTAAAGCAACTGTTTCTCTACTCAGTTGCTTATTTCTAAGAGGAGTTTATTACCATAGGAAATAATAGATATGGACATTTGCAACAGTGCAATTGGGTTAGATGCCAAAGAACATATAAAGATTTGTGAAGCTAAAAATATAAAACAAGCACCAGAGTTTCAGGAACAGTATCTAATCTGTATGAAAAGTCATCTTGCTCACAGTCACCATATGTCCTTTTTCTACTATGAAAACAAGCACGGGTAAGTCCAGCCATTTACCTCTACATTGTATTAATTGGTTAATGTTATACAGCTTTGTGGACCTGCAGAAGATGTGGAGCAAAGGGAAGGTCGACAACAGCCTCCTACTCCCTTGAGCATTCCTAGGTGCTTTGTTGAAGCACAGCCAGCTACATCTTTTTCTCCATTTCACAAGATAAGGCATACTCTATCATAGTTTCCAGTCTGGAAACAGGATGCAGCAAAGGGAAAAGGCTGTTTTTCCAGTAACCTGCGAGTAGTGTCTACACTAAAAGCTAGTAAGTGGAGTCTAGGAGCTGGTTCTTATCTAGTTAGCTCTTCTCTCACTTTTCCTTTAACGAGGGCTTTTCAAATGCACTGTTGTGTCTCTCGAAATGCACTGTTATGTCTCTCGAAATGCTCTCTAAATGAAAATATACCTGATTGCTGCTCAGTAGGAATAATCTTACTGTAATACGGTTCTTCTATTGCATGACAGGTTTTGACATATTCTATTGTAGCAATTCAGTGAAACATCTGCGTCACAGCAGCCACTTGCTTGAAGATGGAGAAGTAGGTCATTTACATCTCTTGTAAGATATCATCCATATCATTTCTGTTGTATTTGCTATCCTTAAGCCTGGCTAATCTACATGACCAAACAAATAGCTCTCTAAACTGTATCATATTTTGCTGTTTCCATCCACCAGAAAGCAAGAACTTCCTGTACAAAGGTGAGCAACTTGGAAAAGGGTGTGCGTGAGGAGTTTCATAGGCAGCATAAGGACTGCTGAGCAGCACTTCAAACTAGCTTTGCACTCCTCATTAGTATGGCTACAAGGTGAGAGGAGAGAATGGAGAGGTCTTCTAGCCCCACGTGCTGTGTTTGCTTCAGCTTTACCAAACTATGTGTGTCTGTACATGTGACTGTGAGGCAGTCATAAATGAGTTGCCTGTTGGGACTGCAATGAAGATAGTGTATTCCCAGGATCAGGAAATAAGCTGTTCTCCAAAGCCTTCATTTAAACAGTGCAAAGACAAGGAGAAGGGAGGAAGGAAGCAATGAGTGCAAAAGGACATGGTCAGCTCTATTTGTTTCTTAGTTATTGTCTGATTTATGAAGTTCAAAGCATAGTAGTCTCTTTGCTACTCTTAACAATAGTGTTTCTGAAACTTTGTGAACTGCTGAAAATCAGAATCAGCACGCTATCTTCACTTGCATTACATGACAGTGACCCACAGGTGCAATGCAGAATTTCTGCCTGCTGTGATGTAACTCTGAATGGCACTTTTTATTTAAAACAGTTAATAAGACTGTTGAAGAGTTGAAACAAAGAAACCTCTATGAAGTTAGTTTATGGTCTTCTACAATTAACCTTTTAATACAGACCAAGAATGGACATGCCCATTCTGATGTGCATCCAAACCTAGCATTGGATTTACAACTGGATTCCTGAATCTGTATGAAGACGTGGGTCTTCATGGAGCTCTGCAAACTTCAGTCCTGTCCAACAGTTTTGTTTCTTGGCTGCAACCTGTTTTAAATGAGTTGGTGATGCTCAGCTGGAGACATCAGGAGCAGCTTTGAAAATACCAGCCATATATTTCATTGGGCAAGTCCTGCCGTTGAAATCTACCAGTTGAATAGGCAGGCAACAGTTCTGGAAACTGACTATGACTGTGATGAATTGCAATTTTAAACTGATCCCCAGGAACTTGTCTAGACATATACACACATATATATATATGTTTATATTATAAACAGAAAAAAATAGACAAACATTTGTAAAAGTTGTTTTATCACATTTGTATACTCATTTTATTTAATGTTCAATATCTTGTAAGTGTCCCTAAAGACGAAAGAAACTGAATAATTTGCTTCAGAAAGTCGATCCTTGGTCTCTTTTACATTTAATGAATATAGAGTTATTAAAATGGTGAAGCAAGATTTCACCCAGCAGTAAAAAAAGTTCTTATCCAAATCAAACAATGTAAAATCCCAGTACTGAATAGAACTTTCATATCTCTTCACTTTCATTTTGCTTAGCATGTAACGTGTGAAGGTCCTTAGGAATCTGCTGTACTGAGTATACACTTTCTGTGGAGCTGTCCAGGTAACTTTCACCTGAATTTCCATTTGATTAATTTAAATTTTAAAATATATTAATTATTAAAAAATGTTCCATATTTCAACTTTTAAAGCTTTTCTGCTCATAGGGAACAATCCTCATTTAATTCAGGTACTTTCTCTGTGTTCATAATTAACTGTCTATTTTATATTTCATCTCCTCAAGCTCTTCTGTTAGGAAGATTATTAAAAAAAAGAGCATATATGAAAGTGTCAGAAACTTAGTCTGCTTGCACTGATCAGTAAATGAGATCTATGCTTATAATCTGAGTCATCAAGAGAATCTTCTGAGAAGATTAAAGAAATAGCCCTGAAACGTTCTGGTAATCGAAATCAAGTAAAGTCAAAAAGCATACTTGCTGCTCTCTTCATGAAATCCATACTTTAACAAAAGAAATGAAAGGGATCCTTGGCCTTCTCAGACTTCAAGACTGCAGCTTAGAATTGAGCTGAGAATAAAAATTTGTGTTTAAGCCTTTAAAGAGTGATTCAAGTCTTCCCGTAAGAAACTCAGTTGGGACTCTACATCTTTTAAAATAGTTTGAAAAGGCACATTCAAGTACAAAAAAAATTGTACCCACTACAAGAAAAAAAAAAATCCTATTTGAAGCTCATAAAAGGCCAGATTAATATGCTGAAGCAACTCTTTATGCATTGCTCTGAGAATTTTCAATTTTATGGCCATCTACAGCTTTCTGATGCTTCAGTTTGTCTCTGTTTATCTCATCTTCCAGTGTGTTGCATTGTAGTAAATACCTGTGCAAAGTCAATAATCCTCTGGTTCTGATTCTTTTATTTCCATGACATTATGGAAAGCATCACCAACGTGACTCTCATTTAACAATAGCTTCCTTGCAACCCTAGTGGGATATGCTTTTCCATGAAATTTCTTGGCTTATTTCTGCTAGATATTTGTATTCAACACTGTGAGGGAAAAATAAATTGTTGATGGAATGCAAGAAATAGTTTAAAAAATGAGATTACCCTCCCAGAATTAAATGAGATTTGACTGGTATATAAAAGAGCTGTGTCACCTGATACTTGACCATTTGAGGAGCTCACTATTTAAGTCATACATCATTTAGGGCATTCCAAGACTGGTGCTAAGAGCTGTGAATTTGTCACAAATAGTTTGGGGAAAAATGAGAGGATTTGATGTGTCACATGTCTAAGCAGTGAAACTGATTGACTATATGCAGAAAAGTGAAAGCATGGCTTAAGCAAAAATAGATCTAAGTAGAACTGTATCCATAACATTTTATTAAATAATGCTCTTTGAGAACCCTGATGCTCATCTGATGTAAATTACCACTACTGCTATAATTTTGCACAGCACAAATGTAATGTATTTTTTTTTAATGATTTTTTTCCTAGGTAATTACACTTAACTAAAAAGAAAAAAAGTAACATTTACACCACAGGTTTTATGAAGTTTGAAAAATTCATAATAGAAAGCATTCCAGGAAAATAAATGGAGCTCTTAGTTTCCATGAGTTCAATAACTAAATCCAATGTTTTCATTAGAAATACATTAGCTACATGATAGATCTGATTTTGTATCCCTACGCACAATAAAACTAATGGTTATTTGTTCATGTATTGTGCTATTGAACTAGTTTTATGCTATTTGAAAATAACTCTCTACTAGTATACTGCTTGTATTTGATACATCAGCCATTTGACACATCAAATAACTTTTTCTTGTCATTAATTCTAGAGGGGAATTTCTGCTGTCCTTAAATATCTAAGTAAGGTGATATTAATTGCTCTTTAGAGATGCTATCTCTTCCTGCACACTGTGACTGTGGAATATCTCCACCTCTCCCTCACTCATTTTCTCCCAGTAAAATTAATTTTTTTTTTCAGTGTTCAGGTTTCACTGAAAAAGTACAAATAATTGTTTGCATCCATCATGAACATAAAAAAATCAACAAAAGCCTTATCAAAGTGAAAAAATCTATAGGAAATATATTTTTAGCAAGTGGTAAAATCTAGTATTGTCGTAAACCCAGTTCACCCTTGGGATAGAGCTAGATCAGACTGAAGTTCATAAATATATTTTTCACAGAATGCTGATCCTGGTGATGCTATGCACGAATCAGTCTTCCTAAACTGTTTTTACTCTCACCAGGAATGGTCTAATGATTTTGGAGTACAATGATCACCAGTACCGATGTGATAGCAGAAGTCTAGTCTAGGAGTCTTTTTCTCTATAACATTAGTGGCAAGCAGAGGAAATGATGTAACAACCTACATATTGCTCCTGTATCTTGTGAAGATCATAATGTTTCAAGTCTTACTTTCTTCTCGGCCTTAACTGGATTCAATATTAATATTCAGCAGGCTGACTGGAAGTTTTTATATGATATACTGACTTATTCCTTTTGAAATATTAAACTGAAGTTCTACTATTTTTTTTTTCAATTTTACTATTCCCCGTAACTTTACTAGGGAAGAGGATGGCTGTAGATTCCTTATCTTATTACAAATAATTCTAAAATTCAAGATAAGACATAAATAGGACTACTGAAGAGTAATGACTACTGCAGTTGCTTTTGTATTTTCACATTAATTAAAGTACATATCTTTATATATAACACAATATCGAATGTAAAAATATGGAAATTAAAAAACATCTAAAAAATAAATCAAGCTAGAATTCATTCATCACTCTTATGTAGTAAGAAAAAAATATGTACATTTTCTGTCAGTGTTGTTTGCCATATCTTAACTAAACAACACACTGTTTACAGAGAAAATTACTGTTGATAAAGCCAATTAAAGCAATCACAATTAGGAACATTTAGACCTGGACTTTGAGCTGACACTCCACTTCGTTGGCTATGTCTTTGTCCTCTTTAACTATGTTTTTAAGCTCAGCAACAGAAGATACAGCTGGGGACACAGCCCACACGTTCCAGCTAGGCTGGGAATGGTAATCAGGTTCCTAACATTTTTAAAAACCAAAGCAGCTGTAATTGAGCTAATACATTGATAATCTAGAGACAAAGCCATTAGAACAGCTGTCCAGGGGTCAACAAATGAGAACTGCTGCATCCCATGTGTTTTGAAACTAATCTGCCTAATTGGTTCATGCAGTCTCACTTCAAAGATGTACTTTTTTTTTTTTTGTGATAAAAGACATGTAATTACCAAGTATGAGATTGAGTTTGCCTTAGTGAGGAACAGAAAGAAAATCAAAACTGCTTGACACCATATCTAGTCTTTTTGTGACTAAAGAAATTACTGAAATCTGTGTGACTATTTCAATCTTTTCCAATTCGTAAATATTCTTCCTTCTCTCCCAGTTGTGTTGCTGTGCTTGCCTATCTTTTTTTTTTCTTTAATTTTGGACTTCATCTTCCCAAATCTACAAGCGTGTGCTGTTCTTTACTGTAACTCAGAGATGAAAGGAAAATAATGGTAATTATTGTTTCCTCCTGATCATCACTAAGAAAGATTCTGCTGAACCGAGTATAAATCAGTAATTTTAAAAATCTAAAACAATTCAGGAATCAACTCATATATATTTTTCAAATCAGAATCAGAATTAAGATCTTTTAATTTTCTAGTTGCAAGGTTTTTTTTTTTCCTAGTAACTAATTTTCTTTTCAGTTTATTCTTACGCATCTTCTACTACAGAGTTCTTTCCAGACCTCCTATCCTACTGAAGTTATTTTCTCTGCAGTCAGTGATGTTTTACAGAGTGTGAAGATACTGAGTTATTTTGTATTTGTTTATTTGTTCTTATTTTCATTGAGCTAACAAAATAAAATTCATAAAGTGTAACTTTATCAGAAGTTTGTTGCAAACAAAGTATCCTATTATGAAGCAAAATGGCATGTTTATCTCCTTCAGATATGTAGACTATGCCTCATGGAAGAACCATCTTTGCACAGTAGAGCATGGATACAGGATGAGCTAATGCTGACAGCAGGAAGACTGAAGTGCTGGTTGATTTGTTGAACTTACATACAATAACAGGTGCTTAAATTTGTCCATTATTTAGTTTGAGAAAAATAACATACCTAGGCCAGATTGAAACACTGCTTTGAACAGGACAGTTTTACGTATTTGGAGGGAATAAAAAGGCTTTTTCTTTCACTCGTTCTTATCACTTGTCACTCACACATGTGAGTGACTGCAGAGTGGGCAAGAACTGAGGAGTTTGAGAAGACAGAGCAAGGATAATTCCTGTCTGTGTACTGTGTACTTCGCTCAAATCCCTACATTAACAGTTAAAAATCTCTTTCTCATCACTGGCCTTTGAGTTACCCCTCATAATTTATCAAAATCAAACCCAAAAATAAGTAATGAATTAATCCTTATATCTCTTAAGGTAATATGTGCTTACAAAATACAATTTACTGTCCCTTTGTAATAATCTGAAAGAAGTAAATCTGAAATCATTACAGAATAACATGTGAATGTACTTTACAGCTTATTGAAAAATATATATATCTTCCTAAATAATAAAAATAACCTTTGTTTTTGATTAGTATGACTAATGGAACACTCTCTCAGATGCAGTTCTCAACAAAATCCTAAAAAACATCACTTACAGAAAAGTAATTTTACTAGAAAATCCTTTTATTATCTAATTAATGAACAAGAGATCAACTACCTCACATGTAGTGAGGTTACTTCTTTAATTTTAGTGATCTATACTTACACAAAACATCTGTTGCTTTATTCTTAATCTTCTCTCACCTAATTGCTTAATTTTAAGACTACAATTTTATATGAAGATATTTTTTATTTTTATTACTTTTGTGGAGCTTTCCACTGATCTTCTTTATTTTAATTGTTATTGTTGATTCTAATCAGCCTCTGAAACATTTGGTATAGTGGAATCTGAAAGCTTTTGCCTTTAATTGTAAGAATAGCATACATTTACAGCATAAATCATGGAATACATGTAAATATATAAGCCAGAAGTACAGAGTTTATTATAAAAAATTCTATGCGCTAAAAAAAGCAAATACTTTAAAAAATAATTCCTAGCTAGAAAGGCTATAGAGAATATCTGTTCTTGTCTGACACTTCAAGGAATGGGCAAATGTAAATAGAGGAAAAAAGAATGTTAATATTTCTAGGAGTATTATTTTATGTTCCCGGGAGGTTCCACGTGGACTCTCAAATATAAGATCTTGATTTACTTTGGAAAATGTAGTCTTACCAATTGCATTTGAAGAGGACAAGAAAAATCACTTTGAAAACAGGACAAGAACATTGCATTTGCAAACTATATTTCTTCTTTTAACCAATTTAAGAAAGCAGCCTGTAAAGGGTAAGGCGTAGATACTTCTGTACTTGTTAGCCAACTTAATTTGTGGAACAATAAAGAGATCTCAAATCTGCTAAAAAAGAGAATCTTATATGAGACCTTTACAGATTCATATATACTTGTAATTTTCTCAGGTTGGACGAGTTTAAGAGAAATAGAGGTTTCAGGCCAGCGTTCTTCAGGTGCTTCTGCAGACCTTATCTATGTTAACCACAGTCTGATCTCCTGGGGTGCTGTCATTCTTATGGCCAAGAAGAAGCACAGAGGTGTGATGGCAAGAGAGATCCCAAGCTCCAGTCAGAGACAGGAGACCCCACTCCATCCTTGGGGCTGTCCCAGGGCAGTCTCAGCCCCATCCCAGCGCAGCCTCAGCCCCATGGCCAAGGGACACTCAGCAGCAGCAATCAGCAGGGAGGCTCTCTAGATCAACCCACAGACAGGGCACTGCCTAGTGTATAGGACTTGTTGTGGGGTGCAGGGAAAAGCATTTCAGAAGTTACTATAGGATGTTTAGGGGAGGAAATTAATGTATGGAATGCGAGGGATTGAGGTAGTTTGGGGAGGAACAAGTGTGGGAAAACAGAAGGAGAAGGGGAGAAAAGGAGACAGTTCTGTGCAAACTGGTGCTGGGATGGACGCCTGTCTGGCCATAACTGCACCCGACCAGCATAGTCTGCACTGGCTTCTCACTAAATTCCATATCTAGTGATTTTCCTGGGTGCAGGCCTCTCTGGAGCGTGTGCCTGTTTGGGGAGAAGGAGCTGGTTGCCAGTGCCAGAGGTGGACTACTGGCTGGAGGCCTGCCTGCCTGTGATGCTAGCACCTGGACAGGCTGTTGTGCGTGTGCGTGCTGTGTGAGTGTATGTGTGTCAGTATGTGTATGGCAGCTGGAAATCAGAGTGACTACTGGTCTAGGCTGCATACTGGAAAGACAAGGGATCTTTGCCATGGCTACAATTGTCCTGATGACGCAGCAGTGAGATTCTGAGAGGCATTCCAGAGTACAGGTCCTGACATTTATCCTGACAGTAGTTAAGAGCTGTTAGCAACTAGGGATTATGTGACTCATTCAACTTCTAAAGACCATATTTGCACATTTTTCCACTTGGAGACAATATTAGTAGGTTCCATCATATGAATAGAACCTCATTTAGTGCTATGGAGCATCTACAGACTCTTCTGAGTAGGGAAGTAAATATGTACTTAGTACTTTGAGGTTCTAATCACTAGGATGAGTAGGGTAGGTAATAGTAAGAATCCTTCCATTCACAAATGCCTCATTCCTGTAAGTGTAATTAGACATGTGGAAAAGTTGTCTATAGATCAACTTAAGTGTCCTTTGGATTATTTCTATAGTCTTTAGAATTCAGTAATGCTTAGGCAAAATTCAAGTCCAAACCTATGTGCATGCACCATAGCCAGAAGTGCAGAAATCAGGGGAACTCTCAGAACAAAGAGTATAGTTAAAAACACCTTTACATGTGAGGAGCTACTGTATGCAGATTCATTACAGTCATTTTGGACTTTGGTAAGTCATCTAATGAATATTTTTGTTCTTTTTCTATAAAGATTAGTATTACATACATGCCAAGTAGACACTATAACCACGGGATCATCCTTTCTTTTTGTGGTGTTTTTTTTAGATAATGACAATTCACTTGCTTGAAAGTTGCGCTTTAAAGCTGAAAGCAAAACAAAACAAATCCTGGAACTTTTTGTTATTATAGTTTTCAATAATTCAGAAATTTGTGTAAATATTCCTTTACTACCATTTATAGATTACAGGTTATTGTTAATCCCATGTAACAGTTGTTTTCTTTTTACTTCAAAAGATTTATATATAACTCATCCTGCATTTTTTCATCAACTTAATTTGACATCACAAATTGTAAAGTGTAAATAGTCAAGATCAGTGCTGAAAATTAAATCTATGATTTTTTGTTAATTTGTCAGGCTTCTGAAACAGTGTGGGTATTCAAAATTATTATTAGGCCAAAGCACAAAAATACATTTTGTGAGCAGATTTATTTTCATTAGACATTAGACCCTAGCAGTTTTAATCAGAATATGTTACAAGATACAGCTTTGTAGATTACTAGGCAGGAAAAAAAAAAGTTTCTAAGTGTCAAAAAAATTATCTCCTTACAAAGGCAACAGCAGCACAATAAATCTTAAAATGAGATCAATCATTAAACCGTTACCTTCTCAAGATTTTTTATTTCTGATAGAAACCTGATCTGATTTTTTTTTATCAAACCAATCCATAATTTGGATAAACCCTGGAAGAGACATCTAATAGCTTTTATGAACTACCTAAAACTTTAAACATTAAATCTTCATCAACAGATTCAAATATTATAAATTGATGTAGAATATACACTTGGAGTGGGTAGAAATAAATACAGCATGCAGATAAATTCAGGAAAGAAATGGTAACTACTGTACATGCTATGTTGATAAAAGCAATAAATTAATTGTAAATTGATATGCAATTATTGTAGAAATTTAATGTAATAGGAAAAGAAAAACTATCCCTTATATTTCTACATTCATATAGAGAAATGCAAGAGCTCATCACCTGTGTCCTTTCCTGTCCAGCAGAACATGTAAACATGCCTAAGTATTTGTAAGACCAGTATGACCGGCAGGGTTTTTGAAAGAAGCTTTGTTTAATGGAAGACTAAGAAATATAAAAAAGGGTTACGTGCACTTCTTGCATATAAGAGTCATTCTTAAGAGAAGTGGATTTTAGTCACAAACATTCATAGAGTCATAGAATGGTTAGAGTTGGAAGGGACCTTCAAAGGTCATCTAGTCCAACCCCCCTGCAAGAAGCAGGGACCTCCCTGACTAGATCAGGTTGCTCAGAGCCCCATCCAGCCTGGCCTTGAACGTTTCCAGGGATGGGGCATCCACCACCTCTCTGGGCAACCTGTTCCAGTGTGGGCAACCTGTTCCAGTTCCCTCTTGGTAAGCACCTCAAGGAAAAACAGAAGAAAGGAAAAACTTGAGCAAGCAAAAACTGTTAAAGAAGGTAACCATATCTTCCATCAGTTAGACTCACAGACTTCCTTGTAAAATTGATTGTAAGCATACAACACGTAAATCAACAACTTGGTAATACAGTTGAGAGCCATTCACCCTCTAGCAAGTTACTCTGCGGTCACCACTGATTTGCCACTTCTTCCTGAAAAAGCTTCCATTTTCACACCTGCCACCACCATGTTCTTCCCTGAAAAATGAAGTCATATTGTGCTTTCGAAGTACCTCCATGCTCCGGACTGAATTCATGGGAGCACCTAAAATATTCTGCTGAAACAACACGTTTTTTACATGTAATCTTGCTTAATGTTTGGGTTGGGTTTTTTTTGTGACTGTATCCAGACTTGATTCAAGTATCTTAAGACAGAATTATACACACATAAAAAAAAAAAAAAAAAAAAAAAAAAAAAAAAAAAAAAAAAAAAAAAGAGAGAAAAAGAAAATATCTCAAGTATTAGCAAGTAAATATTTAATTTGTGCTTTTCCAGTGACATATGAGGGCATCACACTGGCTAACCAATGCATTTAAAGCCTATAGTTGACATTAAAAATGAAGGAAATTACTGTATTTTCTTTTTACAAAAGAATATTATTCTGACTTTATTTCCTCTCATTATAGCATCAGGTGGATAATGCAATACAAATTTATATGCAAAATGATCTATTCACTTTCTCAATCTAGTAACTATATCTTCCAGTGTAAATCCAAGGTACATTAAATGACTGAAGTTTCTGCATGTTTCAACTGGTGAAAAGAGATCAGTTACAATGGGTTGGGTGGTTTTTGATTATTTGGAATGCATCAAAATATTTTATATTACTGATTTTCTTGTGTTTCTCTGTGAAACTCGTTGGTATTATGGATAATTTCACATGAGGTACATATAAAACCAGAAACTGACCACACATCCATATTTCCCAATATTCTTTCTGACCTTTGTAAAATGTGTATTTTCAGCTAGCTTTTCCAGTATAAGGGTCAGATTTATTGAACTACAATTTCTGAGAAACCCGCGAATACTTTTATAATTAGGGTAGCTTTTTATTGACTTATTATTTCATACTGAAGTCAACTTAATGAACTGACCAAACATGTCACTGACTACAAAATGGCTGTTAGTAGTTTGACAATGAATTCTTATAGCTTTTTGTGGAAAAAAAAATCTGGTTATAGTGATTGCTACTATTAACATTAGTGATTTCTTTTAAAAGGATGCATATTACAATTTGAAACAGATTCTTCATTAACCACATGAAAATATCTTCTATGAAGGCAAATTTTTAAATGTCTTAATAAAAAACACCGGGCAAAATATATTATATAAATTTCTGTTTTGTCCTTATTTTCCCTAAATAGTCTTTGTTTTCCTGAGTACTATAACGTAATCATCTATTGACTCTTCAGTCTCTTTTGAGATTCTTCTAATGTATTTTAAAAAATAATTTACTTGCTTTTGATGTCATTACTAAATTGTTCATAAATAGCTTTTTAGATTCATATATTACATTTTTGCATTTAACTTTATAATCTGTGTACTTTTATAGTTCTAGACAGAAATTCCAGTCTTTGTAGGCAGACATTTTAGTTTTAAGATCATTTACACTTCTTTTTACTCATGCTGCCTTTATTTGTGGTCTTGTTAAAGATGGTTTAGATTATTTTTGGGGGTTGGTGTCATTAAACATTCTCAGTGTTACATGCAAGCACATTACTCATTTTGATGCTCCTTTAAAATTCTTCCTCATTTTCCCATAATTTGTATCTTAGAAGTTAATCTACAATGAAGTGTATATTTTTGTTTGCTTTTCAGTTTTATGCAGCTAACAGTTTTGTAAATTGTGCTCACTAAATCGTTATAAACCAGTTTTCAACCAGTTTCAGTATACAGATTTGGGCTTTGTGATTAACTGCTTCAAGTAGCAGCCTTTTACTACTGAACTAAATTTTGTTATTTATCCATATGAATAACTAGATCTTCCAATTATTATTAGAAATTCTGTACTTTAAGCTTGCCAGATGCACAATCACTTGGCTAATACTTAATATTACACTTTCTACTTATCTTTGGAAACGTACTCCATTATAGGTTTTAATACAAATATAATACAAATAAAACGCATTCATGATACCTGACCAAGCTCTCTTTAAGTGGCAGCACTGTTTCTTCACTACTGGGTCTGTTTTGGTTTTCCTATGCATTTTGTGCAGTGGCAGTACAATATTTTGCCATTTGTGTTGTCATTCAAATTGATTACGGTCAATATACCCTGCTTAAAGTGACTTAATTTGCTAAGGCTGTTCTTTGATTATTAAAATAACAATGACCCCTGAGGGCACCCACAGCCCTGACTGCCCTTGCCCAGCCCCTGGTATTCCTGCCATTCTACATAAGTCCCAGGACACCACTGCAGCCCCCTGGGGACATCAGTTTCTACCCCAGTGATGCCACAGCAGGGCTGGTTGGCAGCTCTGTGGCACTCTGGTCATCAGCTCTGGGGTCAGACCAGGTCTCTCACGCTTTATCCAGTCAGGTTGTGAAAACCTCCAAGGCTGGAGACCTCATAGATTACTCAGACCACTGCTCTATTGCCTGCCTGTCCTCACAGTGAAAAATCTTTTCCTGTATCCAGTCCCAAGCTCATCTGTTTCAACTCGTGCTTATTGTTCCTCATGTCTTTCCATGCATAACTATGAAGACCTCAGCTCCATCTTCAAACTCTTGTAATAGGCTCCAGGGGTGTGCTGCTACATCCCCTCAAAAGCTCCTGCTGAACAAGTCTGGTCCCCTCAGCAGTAAGATGATGTATGATACTGATCTGTCGCTTTTCCACCACACTTCACCTTCCAGTTCCCTATAAACTTCAAAAAGTTTAAGTATCGGAAGGTCTACTTTGACTGGGGCATTGGGGTCCCTCCTGCCATTACTTCTCTGTGCTCCTTTGCCACCATGGGGATGAGCCTTTCATGGTTTGATGGATCCTGTGGGGCACCTGGAGGAACTGGGCAGGGTGGTATTGGGATTCCTCCAATCATGGTGTTCCTCTACACTCTCTTGTGTGTTGGGGGGCTTTTGTCATGTTACCTAACAGGGGACACTTTGTGATAAGGATGGACAGCATTAGATGCATTCACTTCTCCATATAGAATTCTGTCTGTGACAGTATTGTCAAAAAATATGTGACAAGAAAAATCCCACAGAGGTCAAAAGTACTTTCCAGTTGTCACATAGAGCTATGAAAGCCAAACTTTCTTGAGTCAATTTGCGAGCAGTTGAATGATGCAGCTAACTCCATTGATTTACATATTTTTACTGTAAAACTCTGCAGTTTTCTAAGCAGAAATATATTCTCCAAATCCAGACATGTGCAATGCTAGGGACTAATGACACTGTCAGTCAATACATCTTATTTAATCTCTGGAAGCCTTTGTTCACATGCTGTTTTGGTTTACAAATGAAAATGAGAGAGATTAGTGTTTCCAACTTAATCATTCCTCATAGCTACATCAAAAGACCCTGAGAAGACATTTGTGACTGTTAGCCTTTTACTGTGTGTCCCAAAGATGAATCACATCCCAGTTTCCATGGCAGAGTCCTGTGGTTATCTTCAGCAGTGCTTGCATTCTGTGGCAATGTGCATTGCAAAACTTGTTGAAATTCAACTTTATTTCCAGAAGTACTAAATCCACTGACATTAGAAGTTGTAACAGCAAAATAGTTCGACTATTTTTTCTGCATACTTCATTAAAAACTAGTAGTTTCTTGATTAAATGTGATTAAATATGGCTTAATGTCTTGTTGTGGAGTTTTAAGAGATACAGACTACACCAAAGATAAAAGTTCCTGAGAGTTGTAGCACTGAAGTCAAATAAGCAAAGTTATTTTATTGAGAAATAGTAGCTTGACATGTCTGTAAAATTTATAGGAATGTAATCGTCTTCAAAACCTTCTAGGAGTTGGAGAAGGAAATTGCATTTGATATAATGGGAAACATTTGTGATTTTTTAATGCAAGGCAATGTATTCTACATGCATGCCATCGAGAAACTTTTTCAATCTTCTCCTGCCTTTGGGATGACACTCCTGATGACTTTTAAAATGAGAGAAGGCGGCTTACTCTATATTGGGGACATTGGAAATACTTGTATGCTTCTGATGGAAATCTGCTGTTCGTTATAAAGTTTTACTGGAAAGTTCATTAGAAAGTTTCTTTACATATTATCTGTTTTACACAGTTACAGAAAACAATTTGATTTTGATCAAATCACATTTATATGTGATTGTGTCACCAATCTATAAATACAAAAAAATAAGACTGGAGATTACGTATTTGTAACAGATTTCTCTGTCCCAAAGATTTTATGGGTTTATTTGTTTGTTCAATATACTCTACCTTACAGTGGAGTGAAACAAATACATTTTACTATGGTGATCTTTTGCATGTAGATCAAATATAACCTTTGACTGCCATATTTATGACTTTAAATTGCTCCTGAGAATGAAACATGAATGCAAAACTCAGATTTACATTTGGTTGCTGATAATATTTTTTTTTAAAAGATGTGCATGTTTGCATAATAAATGCATTTTATTTTTAATCTATATTTAAAATATTTCTTTACTATGAAATGATAAAACTCATATATGACTCACTAGCCATTGTAAGATGCTCACTGAATCTGAACATAAAAATGCAGATAATCCATTTTGATTAGTCAATGCTATATCTGAGTGTCCATAGTCAAGATCATTTTTTCTAAGCACTTGCAGGTGAAAATGTAGAAGGAAAAAAAAAAGATAGAAGAAGATGGGGTCATAAAGTTTCCATTTTCACTTCCATAGGAAGTTGTAATACTGATATCTGTCTATGATTTCAGGCTAAAACTCATCACTAATCCCATTCAATTGCTAATTAATCTTTCTGGAGACTTTGCATCCAGAGAACATCTACTACTCCAAAGAATGATCTCCTAAGCTAAGAATTACAGGTCCTGTTCATGTAATATACTGTACTGAAGTTGGTTTCTCTTTTTAAATCTTACCGAGGGACAGAGTTAGTGCAACTACTAAGAGAGTTATCCTGAAAATTGTTAACAAGAATTAAAACACAAACGCTGTTGTATTTATCAATTTGTTGTTGTTGTTTTGTTTGTGGACTCCCTCACAGTTTTAACACCACAGAAATAATTAAGGTATCACTAAGCAGTAATATCTTACTGTTCATTTTTTTTTGCTTCCTTCATCAAAAACTTCTGAAATTTCATAGCTTTTAATTTTAGTGGTGTTTCATTCCACAACAAAACTTAGGTTAAAGACCTAGAAAAAAAAAAAAAAATAAGGCAATCTTTTCCATTTAGAACCAAAGAGGGGGAAAAAATCACCTTCTGAGCTGATCTCACAGATTTAAACATCTGAAAACAACCACCTCCTTTTCTTAGACTTTTAATGTCTACAGATCCAAACCTGACTAATATTTGGAGATAGAGTTATGAGAACTATTCCTATAATTAACATTTAATAAACACAAAATAAATCATACTAAGTAAAAATAATACCACAATAAACTGTTGGATGAGGGAGCTTACCCTACTATATCCAGGTTCTAAAAGGGCTATAAATAAAAAGCAATTTATTGTATTACTTTCTCTATTAATTCATCATTAAATTCTTTTTTCTCAGATAAAATTAAGTCTATCCTAAATTAATAGGTACGTTTCTTGTTAACTTTAAAAAAAAAAAAAAGATAAAAATCTTTGAAAAGGATATTGGAATAATACTTTATTTTTTCTCATTAAATAAATCAGGGTCAGGGCTAAGAGCTGGATTCTGTAACAATTGCTCATGGCAGATTCTGAGAGTTCTGTTTTAGGGAGAGAGAGGCTCCCTGTATCATGTAGGGATGGAAATGAAAGATTCAGAACTCCGATTGTCACCACCTGAGCAACTCATAAGGACTGCTTCTGGTGAACTGTTAGTAAATGGAGTGAACTAATAGTGTATGAAAATGTTCAGACTCATGCCCTTCTCCATGGCACAGGTATATGGGAAGTACCTTTGCTGACTGCTTGCCAAATTCTGTGTGGGTTTGCCGTTTGAGAGGTAGAGTTTAGATTTTCCTCTCCCCAGCTCTTCTTGACATTTGCTTCCTATTTGTCTGATGATTCTAACTTTTCTGGTTTGGCTCCTTTAAGCACTGCAGACAGGGGACCAGTTCCGTGTGGGCCAGAGAGCAACAGAAAAATAGGTGTTAAAAATTCTTGGAAATACTACATGTAATTTTGCATTGGGTCATTTCCATCAGTCAGCTTCCAGCTGTGAGCAACTTAATATACCTGCACAGGCTTCTGGAATATTCCATTTCTTTCCACTCTTGGGCTATTTTATTATCTCAGTTACTAAAAGAACACCATATGCAGCTTTTTGTCCATTTCTTCATCCCAATGCCAAGGCTGTTCAGTTCTGATGTTAAGGCAGAAATGCCAGCTAAGTTGCAGCTATGGCATCAGCACGAACACCTTGCACACTTGCAGTTTGCCTTGAACTTGCCCTTATCCAGTTGCTGAGCCTGGACTGAGATCATGGTTTCAGCTACAACTACAACTACTCATGGCTTTTAGAAGAGTTTGTAAGGACAGCAGAATCTGATATTTTTTTTCTTTGCTTTTATATAGAGGATCAGCCATGGTAAATTCTATACATTAAATTAGGAGATTTGACTGGTGCATTCAAAGCAGGAAATGAATGAAATAACATAGTAAATTTTGTCTGTGTTTGTTGGATTTTTTGCGGGTTTGTTGTGGGGTTTTTTTGGTGTACGAGTTTTTTTTGCTTTCTTAGGGTTTGGGGTTTTATTTGTGGGGGAAAGGAGGTTGCTTTTTTTCGGGTTTTGTGTTTATGTGTGCTAATGCTGCTACAGATCCAATAAGAGTTCTGAGTACAAGAGCCTGCACTCATACTGATTTTATTTCATTTGAAAATGGCAGGCTTTTGAAGCTTTCTGTACCTAAAAGTGACATCTTTCAAAGAGAGAATCGAGATGCCAGACAGGAGCACTTGTTAATGTTTACTATTCATTTTTCATAGCAAGAAAAAAGAGCACAGAGGAGTTTTAACACTATCATCTATACAAGAAGATACATTATTGTACAATGCAACTTGCTGTTATTGCTGGTATTACCCCGAACAATGTATCCATTATCACTTTGTAAAGGGCTTCTTACCCTGTTATCTTGCTTTGAGTCTTGCAAAATGTACTTATTGCAGAAGGCTTTATTACTCAACTTGTAGTATGCTCCCACTTTTCTCAGTCTTTCTTTCATCTGAAGAAAACAACAGTAATGTTGGGGGTTTTTTTTTGCTTGAGGGACAGAGGGGTTGAGTTATTTTTTATTTATTATATATTTATTTTCTCAAAGGTTTTATTATTGCAGTGAGTTTGAAGATGAAAAAATAAATGTGATGTGAGGTAAAAAAGGGGGTTTTGAGGGCATCTTATCTCATGCTCACCTTGCTGCAGAATGTAGAATCATAGAATCATAGAATCATAGAATCGTAGAATGGTTAGAGTTGGAAGGGACCTTCAAAGGTCATCTAGTCCAACCCCCCTGCAAGAAGCAGGGACATCCCTGACTAGATCAGGTTGCTCAGAGCCCCATCCAGCCTGGCCTTGAACGTTTCCAGGGATGGGGCATCCACCACCTCTCTGGGCAACCTGTTCCAGTCCTCTACAACTCTCATTGTGAAAAATTTTTTTCTAATATCTAATCTAATAATGTAGTTATTTCTCTGTGTTACTGAAAGCATCGGAAGTTTGTTTTAGCTGTCAGCACTGCTCTACCTATTTTACCTTGTTGCCCTACTCGCCAAATGTATTTGTTCTCACAGAGAAGCTATTATCTCTGTTTCACAGTTGACCAGCTAAGGAATAGCATACTTTAGGACAGACTTAGGAAAGTAAGTAAGTGGTAGAGTAAATTATTTTATACAGGCATCTTAATGATCAAGTCCTTTACCACAGAATCACAGAAGAGTTTAGGTTGGAAGGGACCTTTAAAGATCATCTATTCTATCCTTTCTTCTGTGGACAAGGACATCTTTCACTAGATCATGTTGCTCAAAGCTGCATCCAACCTGACTTTGAACATTTTCAAATTTACCCATTTGCATCGTACAGACTGATGATGAAGACCTTCTTGTCAGTGTATACCCCATCTTCTACACACACATAACAATCCTCTGCTGAAACTGTTACTCCTGTTTACCTTATTATTCATGGAAAGAGAACAAATTATATTGAGAAAGAATAAACAACTGAGGCAAAGCAGGGTTCAAGATTTCATATGTCTTGCTGTCAATAAGCTTCTGTTTCTACAAAGCATGCTTGGTTTATTTTGTTTAGTTAATTACATGAGTTACCAGAGATGGATCTCAGATGCTGTACCAGCAAATCCATTGCATTTGGACATTATACTAATTGCTGAGGTATGCCAGGGTTCAGTGTATCAGGTTGCTAGAAAGTAAGCTGGAATCATCACGCTCGTTTTACTTGTAAAAATCCAAGCTGGCAAGAAGCTGAAACAGCACAGTAATGAGAGGCATTTGCCTAATTAGCTCAGTAGCAGAATTTCACTAATTTATTTTAAAATTTAAAAAATAACTAAATGTCCTAAGTTGTGAACCATAAGCATTAAACACTTTCCAATTAGTGATTCATTTAAGGGAAGTGCTTTTATAGGACTTTGTATATGACTAAGGCTAGTTTTTTCTGTGAAGAATATTTTAAAATTCTGTCAGCATCCTTTGAGACAAAGTATTCAGAGCAATGTTATTTAAATGCAGCAGCAGAATGTGGCCCAGATTTGTGACTTAGGCCTTCTGCATCATTGAAGAATCATAGAGGGGTCATAGGACAGCAAGGAAGGTCCAAGAGAAATTTCATGGAAATTCTGAGGTGTTATTGAAAATGTATAGCTGTTACTTACCCTGCTCAGTTACAGTGTTTATGTTCAGCCATAGAAGAATCTAGGCTGCTCTGAACAGCACAGGGGGCTCCTAGGAATCAGGAGGCAAAGCACAAGCTTGGTTTCATGGTGGCTCTGAACTACACCCCCACGGTGTAGGCACCTTCTGTCCCCAGTGCCTTGAGGTGGGCTGGGGTGCTCCCCTTTTACTAGGCAGGTTGCTGCAGACTACTGCCACTTCTGAGGGGGTGGTGAGGCAGCTTCCTTAACCTTGCCATGAGCAGTGTACATTGCAGACCTCATGGTGGGGAGTGCCATGTGGGTACACACCGCTTCCTCTCCTCCGAGGAGTAAGGGCTTTGACTGATCCCAGCCAGGACGAGAAAACAATCACCTCTCAGCAGCCAGATAGCTGACTGATTTTTAGGTGTTTTAAGGACATGGGCAATGGAAGAAGAGTAAAGAACTATCCTAAATTACAAAATATTGCCTCAGCCTCTATACTGAAAGTAAGTAAAGCTGTGGCTGAGATTGAGCTGATGTTATCTCTTGCTAGAGAAGAGTCTGGATTCTGTATTATGTCCTAGATTCTTGTTCTGGAGCTTTTGTTTGGGTTTTTTTTTAGGTCAGTACTTTGTTTTTCTCTCCCCCTTTCTTATTTCATCAACATCTTTGATATGCAAAATCAACTTCTCCTACTTAGCTGAAGCTTTGCAACACTCACCATAGCTTCTGCTTAATCCTTTTTTTTGTGCCTGTGACTACCGCAGCACCTGCTCTGTCTTCCTATCTTTGCGTGGCTTTGTATGTGTGTATGCATGCAGACTATTTCGATCTATGTTAGTAGTAGTATGGATTGAATAAAAGTCAGAGGTTAAATATTCTTTATTACAGAATCAAGTTTCCTTTATAGTTCCTTTTCTGACAGCTGTCTCAACAGGTTATTTTTGGACACACGTAGCATCTCAACTTCATGTCTGCATCTAACTTTGATTTAGCAGATAGAAAAGATGTTTGCCTGAAGAGACAATAGAAAAGGCAGTTTTACTTTGCCTTTCTGTACTTGCAATGACAGATATTCACAGCTCTCTGCAAATACAATTTAATGGTTGTCGTTCTAAGATAAAAACTTTGTAAAAAAGTTATAAACATTGTTTTCTAAATTCCTGTTTTGGAATTTAATGACCTGCACTTCAGAAGATGAGATACTAATGAAAACACAGTAGGACAGTATGATAAAGGATTCATCAGCCTTTATATTGTTGGTTGAGCATTACACAAGTCATAAGACATTGTGTTTATCTGTTCCTATGACTCCCTTTCCTCCTTTCTTCCTGGTTCTGTACTTCTTTCTGAGCAAAGAACTGTATCAGCTATTTCTCCTTCCCAACAGCTCTTTGACTAGTCAGAGTAGTCAGAAAGCCCAGAACCCATTACCTTGTTTCTGCACAAATGTGGTTATATAGAGTGCATGTTGTGCAATGTCTAATCTTTCAACTTGTCTTGTTATGTAGCTACACAGTGCACTCTTTATTTGAAGAACAAATGCACTCCAGCAAAGGACCCTTGTGTGCACAGGATGCTCCTCACATTCCTCCTCCTTTCTACTAATTTTTATTGATTGTTTTGTGTCCTCGAAAACTAAGTTACTCATCTTGTTGTAACACATGCATTTCAGACCACCCGAGGCAGGTACAGAGTAACAAAGCCAGTGTTTGTACTGTGACATATACAAATTGCAGATAAAATATCTTGCTTAGATATTCTTGTAAACAAAAAAAAAAAAAAAAAACCACGCAAAAATACATGGCATGAATGCCAGTGGGAAAAACTATCAATCTCACAACCACAGGTGAACTAAAATAAGAAGGTATTAATCAATAATTTATGTAAATCTCACATTATCCCTACAGTTTATTACATTTCACTAACCTTGAAAAAAGAAGCATTGAGTACTTGGTTCATCAAAAATATTAGGATAAATTTGATTTATTTTCATTTTTTTTCCTTCGCAATTTATGAGAGTTTGTTCTGCTAGAAAAGTAAATACTTGTTTTTCTGTCCCCCACATCAAGACAGCATCAAACTTTTCTTCTCCTTAATTGGCTGATGAATGATGTCTATAAAATCAAACTTTCCTTGAATCAGCAGGTTTCTCAGTTTGCTTGCTGCATGAGTGAATAAGACTTTAATGATTCCAGCCAAATTATTCCTTTCAACAATTGAGTGGAACACTTTACATTGCTCCATTTCTTGCCACAACAGTTTTCTCTGTGGGGAAAGTAATGAATCCCTTTCAGGTCAGCTTCACAGAGATTTTCTTTTTCTTTTTTTTTTTTTTTTTTTTTTTTTTTAATTATGGGGACTTTGAGGATTGGAAGGTGTGGGAGAACATTTCTTTTCAACCTGAAATAGACGGACTCTGCAAGAATTTCAATAGCTACACTCTTCAGAGTTAAATTACTAGACATATAGTTTTGGTTCTTTTAATATTTTAAGAAAATGAAAATAAAAATTTAGGAATGGACTGGGATCCAAAATTATACCCTCAGTCAAGCATTATAACTTTGTGAAATAAACTATACCATTTCTAACAACCCCATGTCAACCTCCAAAACACACATGGACATCAAGGCTTCAGCTTCATGTGATTCATTCTTGAAGATTCACTTCTATTATTCCTGTGACCTGCTAATGGAGACAGAGCTGGAGATGGTTAAGGTTCCCCAGGAAGATCTTAAGTAAAAGCTGGCCTGCAGTGTTCATCCAAGTGCAGATTTTTTAGCAGTAAAGTTTCATTCTCAGATTCTGACTATTCTTCAAGTGTTTCAATTGAAAACAGGGAGCCTTTTGAAAAAAAAAAAAAAAAAAAAAGAGGAGAAAGCAACATAAACTGCAGATTGTAAATCACTGCTTCTGTGGAAGACTGCCTGTTGCTTATTAGCACTATGAATTAAATGTCTAATGCATTTTTGTGCTTATCATAAGAGAGTCTGTCACAGTAAATACAGTAAAGTTTTCTAACTTAAAAAAAAAAAAAAAATCATTGTCAAGGTGGCTGTGTGGCATCAAGAATCAGGAAAATAGAATCTGAACACCTATATATGGATTGAGCCAGATGGATGCTTGTCTTACAACAGCCACAATCAAGTATTAGTCATTGGGGAAGCTACAACTGCCTGGAGTCTCTTTCTTGGAGTCAGTCCACATGCATTGTGTTGAGTACACCAAAAATTAACAGGAGAGAGACAAAATAGGAAAAAAGCTTCTAACTGCAAAAATAAATATTTTGTTACGCTATTTCAACTAATTTCATACCTGGAATGCGTGACCTCAGGAAATTTAGCTGTTGTCTCTGGATCTGACTTCATTTCATGACCTTGCACTGAGACAGCACACTCTCCTATATGAGTCTCTGTCCTCTAATATTCAGCAGGATCTCCAAAGAGTGATTCAGGGTTTTGCAGGCTTGTCAGGGAGCAGGTACAACAAGCCAATGAGAAACAGTAGGCAAAGAACACATCTAACGTGATTTCCAGGGCCTTGACAGTTGATTAAGTGCTGCTCATTAGGTATCTCTTAGCTGGATTTTGGAATAGTCATATTTTCCTTGAAGAGGAAAATATTCTGCTTTTGAGCAGTGGAAAAACTAGAGAAACTGCCATTAGATAAGAGTGATGGGAGCTCCATTGGTTGGAGAGAAATCAGACCCTCAGTTTTCACTTATAGTATTATTCTCAGTTATAGAATTATAGAATGGTTAGGGTTAAAAGGGACCTTCAAAGGTCATCTAGCCCTGCAAGACACAGGGACATGCCTGACTAGATCAGGTTGCTCAGAACCTCATCCAACCTGGCCTTGAACATTTCCAGGGATGGTGCATCCACCACCTCTCTGGACAACCTGTTCCAGTGTTCTGCAACTCGCATTGTAAAAAAAAAAATTCCTAATATCTAATCTAAATCTATCTCCCTCTATTTTGAAACCATTACCCCTAGTCCTGTCACAACAGACCCTACTGAACAGTCTCTCCCCTTCTTTCTTGTAGGCCCCCTTGAGGTACTGGAAGACCGCTATCAGGTCTCCCCGGAGCCTCCTTTTCTCCAGGCTGAACAGCCCCAACTGTCTCAGCCTGTCCTCATAGGAGAGGTGCTCCAGCTCTCTCATCATCTTTGTGGCCCTCCTCTGGACCCTCTCCAATTGGTCCATGTCCTTCTTATGAACAAGAAGAACTTGAACAAGCTGCCTTTCCCCTGCTGAAGGCTTTTCTTCAAGTTCTGCAAGATTTATGGGGCAAAAATAACAATAAGCAAAACCAAGTTAGATTGTATCCCAGTGGCCCGAGGTAACCCTGGGTTCTGGTCTCTTGGAAATCTTTACACATATTGCTTTGAATAAAAATATGCAAACACAACCCTGGACACAGGAACAAGAAGTTAGTTATGCTGTCTCTTCTGCTGTTACACTCTTGAATGTAACCATCATGGCTATGAAATCCTGGACAACTGTGCTTTAGAATGGACTTGACCCCTTTTCAGTCGTCTTGGCCTAAGTGTGACATAATCAATGCTTCTGTACCTCTTCCAACCTGTCTTTGAATGTTGATGTTGTTTACAAAAACACTGTATGGTTTAGATGGTCATATGCAGTAGAGTGTCTGGGAGCCAGCGGGTAGGGAAATTGGGATCCAAAACTGGAGTATTCTTTTGATTAGAGAATTAACAGGGTTAGATGGCCTGGAGAGTATACTGTCTGAATTTAGCCCAATTTAAGCAGATTTTAGACTGCCTGAATTTTATACTTTGCTTGTTCCAACTCCAACACGGAACATTCTGTAGCCGTGTTATTGGCTGTTTCTCATGTTGCTTACTGAATCCTATATTAACGTTAGCTTGAGCTTCTGAATTTTATTGTTATAAAATAATAAAAAATCATAACTGGAGTATTTAAATTGCCTTCTCCTGTCCTGGGCCTGGAAGCGTTAGGAAGGTTCACAGGAGAAAAATTCAACACTGCAATGGCTTCAGTTCAGAGAGGCATTCCTAATTTCTGTTAGTTAAACTGAATGACTTAAGCTGGGACTTAATCTATGTGACGGAGGTAAACACTAACACATCATTCATACACAGCAGCTGTCCATGGGTCAGAGAGGTAGAGGCTTTTATGCATATGAGTAGCCCTACCACAGGCCTTACTCTGAAGCAGTTTTTTCTCACATTCTTAACTTGAGTTTTACACTTTGAGCTTTACAGGTACTGATAATATACCCTTGCAAATGCAAGTTGTTTCAAATGAGCAAAATCGGAGTTTCTTGCTACATGACTAATTAGCATAAGCAATCTCTTGTCTCATAGCAACCTAGATCTGGTGATGAACACCTGCCAGCCCAGATGGTTTGGGGAGGAATTTTCTAGTTTAATAGAATAAAGTACTGTTGCTGAGCTACCTCAAACTATTATAACAAGGATTTTGCAAGAAGTCCGAGAAGTGATTATTGTGAATTCTTAACAAATAAGCGTCTCCAAAAGCGTCATGTTCAACTGTCATCACTTGTCAAGGCATGGCTTTTAAATAATGTGTGGCTGTTATATCTTATTCTGTCAATGTGTGCTAACAATAGTATTGAATAGATATAAACCCAGGAATACTGCAAAACCAATAGAACCCACAAAATTACAAAATTTGTTCTTTCATTATAATATTTTCTTGTATTAATTGCAGTTTATAGTTCTAAAACACTGTATGAACAAACTTAATGAGTTCTGATGGAAGATTTTTGTAAAATTTCAGATAAGTGTTCATGTATGTTAACTCTCAAATATTTATTGAATTGGATCCTGTAACTTACAGCAATAGTTCAGTACTGGTATGTGGAAAACTCCAAAATATATCTGTGTGCTAGAGATATTGTTGCAGCAACATCATAACTCATTGCTGAAATTCTGATCTCACTGATGTCAAAAGTAACAAGACTGCAGCCACCAAACATGGAGAATCTTAAAAATACCAACAATTTTTCATGTGGCCTATGAATTTTTAGAGAAGTTAAACTTTTCTTAAGCTCTTTCCTTAATCTTATTTCTTAAGCTTTGAAGAGATGTTGTGGTTTTGTTTAGTGAGGGGGGCCTAAGATGGCAGCTTCTGTAGGAAACTGCTAGAAGTTGCTCCCCTTTGTTCAGTAGACTTGGCTGGGCCTAGGGTGGACCTGCTGCTGGCCAAGGCCGAGCCGATTGGTAGCAGAATGTTCCGTGATAACGCCTCTGCGATAACGTGTTTAAGAAAGGGAAATTGGGAAAAAAAAAAGAGAAGAGAAGAGAAGATGTGAAGAAACTGAGTGGGGGCAGAGGCCTAGAGGCAGAGGCGTGGGCCTTGTGGACCTTGCAGTCCTCACTCTGTGGCCTCTCGCCAGGCAGCCGCCTGGGCCCGACTCGGCCTGGCCTGGCTGCAAGAAGTGGAGAGGAGATGAGATGGATGATGTGAAGAGATCCTGAGAGGCTTCTGCCAGCCTGTTGTGAAGGACTTTTCTTGTGAGAGAAACAGCTGTAGACACCAAGGTCAGTGAAGAAGGAGGGGAAGGAGTAATGCAGCTCCTGGCCAAGATTCCCCTGCAGCCTGTGGTGATGACCATGGTGGAGCAGGTTGTCCCTCTGCAGCCCATGAAGGTCCACGGAGGAGCAGAGATCCACCTATGGCCTGTGGAGGACCCCACACCAGGACAGACCAATGCCTGAAGGAGGCTGTGGCCCCATGGAGGGCCCGCTGGGGCAGCCATTCTGGAGAGACTGCACCCCATGGAAATAACAACCCATGCCGGAGCAGTTGATGAAGGACTGTAGCCCATGGGAGGGACCCCACTCTGGAGCAAGGCAGGAATGTAAGGAGTTCTTCCCCTGATGAGGAAGGAGGGTCATAAAATAACATGTGATGAACTGACCGTAACCTCTGTTCCCTCTTCCCCCCGTGCCACTCAGGGGGGAAGGAGGTAGAGATAATGTTAAGCTCAGGAAGAGGGAGGGGTAGGGGGAGATTATCTTGTTCTCTGTCTCATTATCCTGCTGTTTTTAGCAATAAATGAATAGTTTTCCCCAAATTGAGTCTGTTTTGCCTGTAACAGTAACTTTAAGGATTTTCTTCCCGTCCTTATCTCAAACCTCGAGCCATTTTTCTTATATTATCTCCCCCTATTCTCTCGGAGGGCGGGGGGAGTGAGAGAGAGACTAGGTAGTCTGGTCCCGATTGGGGCTGAACTACTACAAGAGATTAAGAAATATCTCTGAAGACAGTAATATTATTAGTTTTGGTGAAATCTCTGTATCATGGTCCCTTCTGCATTTTCCTTCTGTCACCAAATTTAACTGAAATTAACAGATATACTTTTCAGTGGCTATACACTTTGCTTCAGTTTTAGTACTATATCTAGAAAACAAAATATTTAATAGTACAGAGAGGAAGCAAATTACTCCTGGGAATTTTGTGTACTCTTTTTTTCATCTTAGGTTTATCTTCATGATATTCAGTAATCAATTTTGGTGCTTAATTTTAGAGATGGTGAGGCAGACCGATGATAAAAATGCTTAGAGTTAAAAAAAATTCTTACGATTGTCCCACTTGCCCCTGTATCTCCTCTTCTTTTTATAAAACCCTTCAATATGAAATATGAAGAGCTTATTAAAAAATACTAGTTTACTCTAAAGATCCAGAAACCACTTTGACAGGCACTACATATGCTAACATATTCACAAACTGGAATTTAGCAGTTCAAGTGATCCCTGAGTCAGAAAAAAAAATCAGTTTCAGTTTGGAATTCAAGAATTGACTTAGCAGCATCAACAATAAAGGCCTGTTTTTTCTCAATAGTCTAAACAGGGATCCTTGAAAAAATATGTAAAGTGGGAAAGGTTTATGCATCAATTTACATTTCCTTCCCTGATGACATCAACACTTTAAACTTCATATGTAAGATTTGAAATTAGTATATTTCACCATTCAGTTACCATTCATTGCAGACCTAGTGTAAAATTTAATCTCCTAACACAATCCAGAGGTGCACCTGCTAACAATCTTCAACTGTGAAAGAAAAATAGATCAGATCATGTTCTGTAAAACTTGGCCACTTAGGACTGGAAGAATAGTATCTTTATAATATCACAGAGAAATCCAGATTCTCTGCAAAACACAAGCATAGCACAAGGCAAAAGAAAGACCTACACTAACAAAAAAGGTACAGGAGAAGCTGGGATGTGTCAAACTGCAAGAACAGCTCAGAGCATTTATGTTGGAAGGCAGAATATATATTTTTGTTAAATTGCAGAAAATAAGCATGTATGTACATGTAGTGTGTATACACATATACACACCTACATACATATGCATACGTATTTAGCATACAATAAAGAGAGATTAAGATTAAGGGGGGAATAGTCAGAATAGGATGAGATAGTTTATTTTGGATGACAGACCACATAGTTTAGGCAGGTAATATGACCTATTGCTGAGATTTCTGAGCAGATCTCCATATCTGATCTATTTTCAAGTTCTGTATCAGGTAAAAAATTGATCTAGAATATGAATTTTCTCCTGAGTTGAATGGATTGGCAGAATATCTAGCAAGAAATCTGTTATATTAGTATATGGGAATTCTTGTATAAGTGACTAAGTATATACAGACATATATACATATTGTGAAACTAATGTGTATATGAGTCAGGACTGCCAACATCATCACCTTTCTAGTTCAGTACAGTAGAGCTGTAGGATAGCGGGGAGAGGCTACTGCATTCCTAAGTAATAACACATGAACCAAGAACAATTATTCTAGGAAGTAAAACTGGCATGGATATACTTAGGTAAAATAGAAGTTTTTTCTTCTATTGTAATTTTTAAACTATGTTTTTCCTTCCTTCTTGATTTTTTATTACAGGTGAACATTTTTGTGTACTATCCGTCTCAGCAGTTGCTCAGTGCTTCTGTCTGGCCCCTGTTCCAAGAACTGACAGTTGCCTCTGCTGATCATCGGCTCTGCTTACAACTTCTCTTCAGAAATTTTTCCTCTTATACTGCAATATCATGATATTTTAAAGTGTCTACTCTCTCAGATAAAGGGAGAAAACAGAGCAAAATAAAAAACACCCAAGTGCTTTCAGAGCTACATTCAATTTCTACATTCCTGTCTTGTCTGCTTGGAACTTGTTAATATTATAAATAGATGCAGCAAGGCAATTTGAAGTAAGAGATGAATTGCACTCTGTCAAGTTGCATGAGACATAAGGGTATGCATTTGGCGTACTTGTGGGGAAATTATGAACCATTGATTTGAATTCTTCAGCTAATGGTCAAACTCCCAGAATAGCATGATTTGTAACAACAGTAAGAATTAATACTAGTCTAAAAAACACTGCAGTAATTTCATTCTGTATCCTGTTCCTTGCTATTTTCATAATAGTAATTGTTCTGGAAGTGTGAAGTGTCAGTTGTAAATGATTATATCAGAAATTGCATTTGATGCTTCCTGTGTCATATGTTCCATTCTTCAATTAATCAGCAATACAATCAAGATGCAAATTAAGGCCTATCTATGGTTCATTCAATGTAGACTATATTCTCTTTCACATGAGATCACAGAACCAAATTCTGAGTGTACACTGTTGAAGTAAAACATAATCTACCTAGGATCTTTCGAAAAGAAGTTGCAACAATCTAGCAAAATGTATTTTGCTTGTTTGAACAACAACAAAAAAAAATTAGAACAGACGTAAAAAAAACCTAAAAAAATACACCTGTAAAGAAACTGAGTGTTCAGTATTAGAACATGAGTGTTGTGCCATACCTATACAACCACATTATCAAGTCCAAAAATCAATGCAACTGTTGTCTGTCAGGTTCAGAATGAATTCCTGGGGCCATTTGTAGGAACAACTTCCTTTTTTTTGAAGTTTATTTGAAGTTGTTACTGTGTAATGCAAGCTGAAAGTTGTGGCCACAAAATGCAAGATATTGACTTAATTCTATCTTGGTCTCCTTCCCCACTAGTAGGAGGATCGAGTTCTCTCCAGGATCAACATTGTTCTTAATGTTAAAAAGAATATGATGAACAATACAAAATCTGTTAGGAACGTCCTTTGGAATTATAAATCAATCTATTTGGCAAAGTTATAATTTTGGGGTTTTTTTTATATTTTCTTTCCACAAATGTTGGAGAAATGCAGTTTACTGGCATGAATGCTGTGGAAAGCAGTGTTAAATTACCTTTAATATTTGTGCTGAAGTGGATTGATCTCTCTTCCAATCAGGGAACAGAAATCATTCTTTCCAATTTAGGTGGTTTCATTGCAGTATGAATATTGTCTTAGCATATTTGAGTTTAGAATCTTCTTAATTGATCCAGTGAGTGTAAAACATTATTATTGGACAGATACACTCATAGCAACACGACAAAAAGAAAACATCGTAAATTCATTCAGTGAAATACGTTAGTTAAATTATCCATTCTGCTATGAAGATATGAAAGTCTGCTTTCTGAAGCTTTCTTAACATCTGAATGGAGCAATAACTTAGCTGAGAAATAGAGAATGAAATTTTATGGATATGTTGTCTGACTCTGTAAATGAGGGCAACAAATCAAATAGAAAAATAATTAAAATTAGAGAAATTAAAAATTACTATTTGTTTCAATTATTGTTTATTTAAGCACCTCCTGTGCTTTGCCTAACATGGCAGGCCCTTCTGAGAGTCAGCATAAGAGTTACCTTCTAAAAGAATCAAATTAAAATATACATTACAAACACTATTGCTGTAACTTGAATGAATGTGGATGATAGCAAGAGATTATCAGGAAACTGTCATAGGAAAGGCTCTGAAAATCAGGAATGCTGATTGGGTGAAATTCAAAGGCATTGAAATTGTAATTTGAAGGACAAAATCTACATTTTTGTCTCATATGCATATCTATGCTCTGCTTCTTTGTTCTGCAACCAAATAAAAATGCCATGCAAGTACAGACTTGGCAGGTCTTACAGTGCTCCCATTACTGGTAGAACCAGAAATGCATTTACTTGAGTTTTTATTTCTTGCAGAATTTTTCAAGGAGGAAAAAGTCTGACAGCTGTTGAAAATCTTTCAGCTAACTATTCTGTAGCATGATGAAAAAAAAGGATAAAATCCTCTTCCTCTCCTTCCTCTTCATATTTTCTGAATATGAAGGTAGCACTGAATGGCTGCCTTCTGTAAGATCTAGATGTCTAAATAGTCCTGCTGATTAACATTTATATATCAATTGAAAATATGCAAACTGAGGTCTAGATCCATTGCATAAAGTCATGTCAAAGCTCCTCAGAAGAAGTAGGCCAAAATGCATTGACTGTTTCTGCCTGAGTTTTGGATTCAATCAGTATTCACTCTAGAGATACAACTGTAATTTTTCCTCTTCATTTTTACTGATTACTGATGGATCTGTACTGCAATCTCAGGACATCTGTCTAAGCGTGTAACTTCAAGCCTAATGATATCTGTTGGCTTAGAGACTGCAATGATTTATTATGGTCCTGCTTCATCGTGACTGCTGAACATAGTCTGGATCTGAGAAATCTTACAAGGTAGCAGGAAGCACAGTCTTTGCAGTGGAAGATATCCAAACTGAGTGCAGTCTGTAGAGATCAATTAATCATATTTGTTTGAGGCCAGAGCTCCTGGGCATAGTCAAGCTACATATATTAATTACTAGAAATAATCTTTGAAATGTTTACATTAAGATCCATTGGCAGCAGTGAATGACTGTACCCTTTATGCTGTTGAATTAACTTTCTGCTATAATACAAAGAGTGCTTAAAACATTAATGGGGAGTCCAGAAGTCCTGCAACCAAAGAAGACAAAATGCAATAACACTTAAATTTTTAATGATAGATAAATAGGAGGGAAAAAGTCTGTTTCCAAGCATAAAATCACCTTTCACACCTCACTTATATACAATAAATTGTCTAAACATGCACATATTGATTTGATTTCCAGTCACCATTCATAAGTCAATACTTTTTAATAAAATATACTTTTTTTTTCTACACTAAACAGTGTACAATGTCTTTATACCTAAGTACTGTATTGCAACTATTCTACAGGAAGGGATATGAGTACTAATAAAATTATAGAATCATGGAATAGTTAGAACTGGAAGGAATCTTTAAAGGTCATCTAGTCTTGCTCCAACATGTCTATGTCCTTCTTATGTTGGGGGCTCCAGAACTGGACGCAGTACTCCAGGTGGGGTCTCACCAGGGCAGAGTAGAGGGGCAGAAGCACCTCCCTCAACCTGCTGGCCACACTCCTCTTGATGCAGCCCAGAATGCGGTTGGCCTTCTGGGCCGCAAGGGCGCATTGCCCACTCATGTTGAGCCTCTCATTCACCAGCACTCCCAAGTCTTTCTCCTCAATCCATTCTCCACCCAGCCTGTATTTGTGCTTGAGGTTGCCCTGACACATGTGCCAGACCTTGCACTTGGCCTGGTTGAACTTCATGAGGTTTGCACGGGCCCACCTCTCCAGCCTGTCAAGGTCCTTCTGGATGGCATCCCTGCCCTCCAGCATGTTGAGGGCACCACACAGCTTGGTGTAGTCAGCAAACTTGCTGAGGGTGCACTCTATCCCATTGTCAATGTTGCCGACAAAGATGCTGGACAGAGCCAGGCCCAATACTGACCCCTGAGGAACACCACTCATCATTGGTCTCCACTTGGACATTGAGCTGTTGACTGCTACTCTCAGAGTGCAACCATCCAGTAACTAAAGCCAAATTCCAAACTCCTCCTACTCTGTCAGTGAATGAATCAGGATGCAGAAGATACTTACACAGAATCCGCAATAAACAAATCTTAGTTATCAAAACATTCCATTCTTTGCTCATGGTTGACAGGAAAGAAACCTCCCTTCATAAATGTTACTTAAACGATTCAGAAAACTTACATAAGGATCTCGAATATTGACTGGATTGAAGTTAACTTTGCTACCTCATTCACTCCTACATAATCACAGGAGAAACTGCATTCTTCTACTTGGTTCTTCTCACAGGGCTGCCTCCTACTTCTCCTCCATTTTGTAAATAAAATAAATGTACTTAAAGATTTTAAATTCTACCCTAACTTGTCCATTATTTTTCTCAAATTGTGGCAAAACCACTTTCTAACTACCCAAGAATATGCCATAATAATTCAGCATGATAATACTGAATTATTATTATTTGATAATTCAGCACTATTTGAAATTAAAAAATTATTGAGGAATGGAATACTATATTTCATGTTTTAAGTAAAAACACATTGCAAGGGAAGCTAGTAAAAAAAAGAATCACAATATTCCTCATAAAATCAATTTCTAAGTAGTCGAGTACTCTTTTATTGTGCTTTTTTTTGGACTTTGAGTACATTTAGCTTGGCATCTTTTCTGGCTGTTGCTGGTTTGAATATGGAAAGTTTCTTTGAAATTCAGTGAAAATCAAAGTTATAATACTGTAACTGCTTCTGTGCACAATATTTATTATCACTGACTTTTCCGAATTATCCAAAGGTATCTCATAAATACTTAGGCAAGGAGCTCCAAACTTTATTTGTCCATACAGTGACTGGGGACAGTCACTACTGAAACATTGCAAGATAAAATGACAACAGCAGCAATGATAAAAATAGCAAGCCCTGAAGTAGGTTTGTCTTGAGCTGCTGAAATTAAGGTATTCCAGGGTTCCTCTTAGAATATGAAAGTAAAGCTAGCACAGCTTCTGAATTTGGAGCTAGAGCATACTGGGGTCATTTGGGCATTGGACATGATGATTTCAAATGGAAGGTAAAATTTGCAAGCCATAAATAAATATTTCAAATGGAAGGTAAAATTTGTAAGCCATAAATAAATATAAGTGGCATAATATATAAAATTTAAAATTAGTAATTCAGTGCCACTGAGCTCAAGAAATTCCCTAGATACATATACTGAGAGAAATTCATAGTAAGCAGCAGAAATGGAGAGAATACAAGAATCTGGAAATAAAGTGAAAGGACAGGGCACACTAAGTAATATTTAACTGGGGTTTTTGTGTGTGTGTGTATTGTTACACAAACAATTTCATACACTAGAAAACATCTCAGCAAAAATACTGTTGGTCTTGAGATGTACAATTATTTTCTTTTTGGGCCAATGTATTATCATGACCAAATCGGTATCCAGCAGAACTAGCACTCAGGAAGTAAGCAAGTTAAAAGAAACTACGTAGGAAGTAAGAAAAAAATCAAGTCAGTAACTGAAGCAATGGAAAGTGCATTGCAGTAAGGTCATTTGCTATCACTATAATAAGGACAAAGGTGTGGAATATGTATCTGAAGATCTTTGTATTTGAAGAAATTGAAATTCATAGAACTTCAGTATGAGAAGTTATACTAATAAATATCTTATCTTGTATGTATTTTTTTGTGAGCTGTAGACTATTAACTACTGGAGATTGGAACAATTAAATATTTTCTCAGCTATAATGACAGTTTCAGTTATTAAAGTGATGCAGTCTGGATCTTGGAAGGATGAAAAATGCTGTATTTTGAAGGCACCTATAAAATGTCAATCTGTTTGCATTGAAACTATTCCAATAGTCACAATTCCAACATGTCTGTAAATGTTGATCTTACTGACGAAATGATTTAATATAAACACAAAGAACTAAATATGGAGGCCTTTTCTCGTTCTATTCACCTTCCAGCATGTGAAGTAGGTCTCTAATATATTATAACACATGCTCAGAATACAGTCAGGAAAAACATTTCCAAATGTCTAGAAGAAGAGAGAGAAAATAGCACTAACTCAACATATTGTACATTTCTATATAAAGAAGATAAGCAGAAGATTGATCTTCTTTTGGAGTAGGTATAGGATGTAGCATTTCTGAAGGGGGGAAGCTGTTGGGGGCACCAAGGGCCAGCTGCTCCCTAAGGGAGAGAAGCTGCACATGAACCCTACGCCACGGGACTTACCAGTTAGAGCCCATCCCAAAGTACCAAAGCAAGACAGCAGGGCAGACCTGGAGATTGTGGTCAGGCCCAACCAAGACTCTTGCTCAAAAGGCAATTTTGTGGTCATGAGGCAGATCCAAAGTTAAGTCATTAAGTTAACCTGAAGGAAAGCATTAGGATGAGATACAGCAATTTCCAGACAGATATATTGTGATAAGGCAGGGCTAAGGAATCAGTCTACAGGTCAGGATCAGGACCAACAGGACCCATGACCAGGTTATAGCTGAACTAGAGACTACCACTTTCCTGTTATAGCTCAGGCAGAGACTAAATGCCCCAGGCTGAGCTTAAATTGAGTTCCTGGGATGACTGGTGTAAGGTTAATTAGGGCCCTGAGAGGCATACTGGTGAAAGAGAAACTCCAGGTTAGTAGTTCTTTTATCATAGAGGTATATTTAGAGGATGTGTTTTGGTATGAGAAGTTGAGCTGAACAAAGTATTGGAATAGAGCAGGCAAAAAATCTAGGTGAAAATATTTTTTTTTTCTTTCAGTAGAATAGACCTAAGGTATTCAGAAGATGATTAGAACATCAGTAGAGAGATGTAAAACTTTATTTGTCTTTCCCTAAGAGTGAAAAATTTGTCTGTTCTACTAGCTGGGAAAGAAATGAGGAAAGAAGAAAGGTAGAAGTGGAACTTGTACACTGTTTGAGAATACATTTTTGTAAACCAATTAGCAAAAGCTTCTTTTTTCCCCATCTTTTACATTCAACAGATGATACAACAGCAGGTGCCTCCCTCAGAAGTGTGTAGTTTAACTATTAGCTTTGTCAAACACACTGGTCGTATTTCAAAAGGAAATCTGACCTGGATGAAGTACTGTGTCTATCTCTGGAGCTTGCAGCACAGGAAAGACATGGACCAATTGAGCGGGTCCAGAGGAGGGCCACAAAAATGATCAGAGGGCTGGAGCGCCTCTCCTGTGGAGAAAGGCTGAGAGATTTGGGGTTGTTCAGCCTGGAGAAGAGAAAGCTCTAGGGAGACCTTATTGCAGCCTTCCCGTATTTAAAGGAGGCTTACAAGAAATATGGGAGCAGACTTTTTAGCAGGGCCAGTCACAGGGTAATGGTTTTAGTCTAAAAGAGGGTAGATTTAGACTAGATATAAGGAAAAAAAAAATTACAATGAGGGCAGTGGAGCACTGGAACAGAGTTCCCAGAGAGTTGGTTAATGCCTCATCCCTGGAAACATTCAGGGCCAGGTCGGGTGAGGCTCTGAGCAACCTGATCTGGTTGGAGATGTCCCTGCTCACTACAGAGGGCTTGAACTAGATGGGTGACCTTTAAAGGTCCCTTCCTACCCAAACTGTTCTATGATTCTATGATTCTGAGATAATAGGGACAAAGCCAACAGCTGCAAAGCCAACATCTTTAAGGAACTGGCCAAAGTAAATTAAGTAAGAAAAGCTTTTTTACATGAGGTAGAGCTGCAGACTCTCAGGCCTCTAGGCACTTAGATCACTCTTGGTACTTTTGCAAAAGGTTTAACGAGCCAGTAAGATTGACCCTCCAGGAGGCCCTCCTTTAAAGGGCAGTAAATCCAGACTTCCTGCTGGCATTTTCATCTGGTTTGCACTGTCCATATTCTACTTCCTTGCATATCTTTCTTCCGTAAAACAAGGTATTGTAAGTTTTTGTCAAAATTGGAAAAGCTGTGATGTGAGGGTACTATTCCAGTCAGGCTGGAGGAATTGTAAGTCTAAGAAACTTCAAGGTATTGAAAGATAGTATGGGAGTGATAAGCATACCTGCTTTAAAATAGTGTTTTCAAGAGGTTATTTCAGCTTCTAAATTCTCTCAAGATATTTTCACATTAAAGCAACTTATTGTGCCAATTTTTATAGCAGTGTTGGTCCATTTTCATACTCACTCACTTCAGCTGAAGATGACAGGCTCGCTTTGACAGTTTTAATTAGTTTCCATATGTGATCTATTTGTACCATGTGGCTCTGAGATTTCTTTTATGTATGGAAAAAAAAAAAACAATTTAATAAATTGCAATTATTTACCTGCATCAGTTATAACATTCCCAAAACAGATGACTTTGACTTTTTCTTTGTTCTCTGTGTAGGGGTATGGTGGATATATATACATATCTATTGTTGTTATACATATTTAACAGCAATACAAACATATGTTACACATATATATGTATATAAAAACAATAAAATATACATACTGCTGTACATATATAACATATTGTTGTCTTATATGTGTATATTTATGTGTGTATATGTACTTATGTATACTGTTGTAATTCCAGATTGTTTGAATAGAGTTTTTGCTCTCTGAGCAATTGTATTAGAAGAAGAAACAATGATAGACAGGAGGTCAACTGAAGGATTTTCAACTGTTAAACTCAATTACGAGCAATGACTGAAATGAATTTAAAAATGTCTTTCCTGAAGGGTGAATGTACTCCGTTCTCCAGTATCTGACGTGACAGTGCTTGGAGGTCAGATAAACTGAGCTCTGCTTATTATTTCATTTGTTCGGGGACGAGTGGGGCTTGTTGTTTTGTTTGGGGTTTTTCTTTTGCATCAGTTCCCTTCAGTTTTCATGGGTGCACTAAAAAAACACTGGCAAATACAGAATAATTTTCTGTATTCCCAAAAAGAGCTGTTCATCTGTCAGGAGCAATTAACTTACAATACACAAAGCACAAAAAATGTTTTATTCAAAGATGCAACAATTTTAAATAGCAAAATGAAATGTCAGAGGACAATTTGGTATAAATTACAAGGGAAGAAACCAAACACCTATTCTCAAGGAAAAGTGATTTATTACTTTTTTTAAAACCCATAAAATTCAAATAAAAGAAAGATGTTTTCCTTTTCAAGTCCCTTCTCTGATTCAAAGTATAGGTGCTGACATATTCCCAATTATATAATTATCTGTTCTGCACAGTCTCTAGGTTTGTAGACTGCTTCAGACTGCTCATTATATTCTTTTTAAGTAATCAGAGTTAAAATATTTGCATCTCTCTACTGAATCCATAATTAAAAGTCTTTGGAATCTCTTCTAAAAATGGTGTTTACCAGCTACAATTAAGACTAAATGTATTGTTGGAAAGGATTTGTTTTTTAAACTTGCAGAGTAGTGTTCCCTTCTTTTACGAATCTTCCACTTGCAATAAAAATAATTTTAAAACTTAGAACCTGGCACAGAAAAGCACTTAAGCACATAACCTAAGTCTGTCACGATTCAGGATAACATATTAGCATGCTCATAGATTTTAACCCTAGAAGCAGTAGTTAGACTATCCAGCCTGATACTTCATATAACAAAACTGGAAAATTTAATGCAGTTATTCCTGTAATATGTTCTGTAAGATGTCTTTGACTAAAAAATAATCTCCTAGAAATCTAATCTTGACTTGATAACTTCAGGTTATGGTGTGTTCATCATTTCTGTATTTTTTACCCGTAAATACTACATGAAGGTAATCTTTGATTTATAGGATTTAAATATATATTAAAAATTAAGTGACTATGTTCTCTAAAGGGAAATATTTTCCCATGTGAAAGCCCTACATACGAACATTGCTAAGGGATCTAGATCATGCTAGCATTCAGGTATTTTCTTGTTCCCGTGAACGGCAAAAATTCTAGTCGTGTGAATATGGGCAAAATGGATCTTAAACTGTAGTGAGTTCAGGGAAAGACTATCTTTTATTATAAACTGATAATATTATGACCAAAAAGGAGTGCTAACATAATTCTGATGGAGACTTTCTAATAATTCTTTAATGCTATTAAGATTTTTAAGTGCATCTTATGATTTTTGCTCATCCACCTTGTAAAATTGACTTCTTGAAGTTTGGTAAGGTATATTAAGTTGTCAGGAATAAATCAAATAAGAAGTCTTTATTATATGCATAATTATGGAATACAAAAGGTTGGATTCTAGATATGATCATTCATCAAGAGCTAGAAACTGTAGAATTTTATAGAATAAAAGATGTTTTATACAACATAAGATGTTTTGTGTTATGTGATATGATAGTGAAAAAATCCATGGTTTTGTGTTTGGGTTGTTTGGTTGTTTTTTTTTTTCTTTTTCTTCTTTAGTTATTTTTTTTCACCAGCAGGCAAGGAAAATAAGTTTAACAAGAACACCAGTTCTGGTCCATTTCCAAGCAAGTTTGACAAGTTTCTTTTCAATTGATGTCAGCCTTGCCCTCAGTCTGTTGAAATTTTGTGTCTAATTTTATCACCATTTTTAATGACAGTGGTAGAAAGCCCTTAATAAGGGTGCTTTTACCCCTGTGGTCATGCAATTCAGTGACAATAATAAAGGCAAAAGTCTCAACACAAGGCTCACAAGCTTGCCTGGGAACCTGAGGATTCAAGTTTGTTCTTCACTGCCCTATTCTCTTCTAAGCCTATTTTTTTTTCACTTGCATGTATGACTGTAAAATTCTTATCCCCTGAAGGTTCCTATTTCACTAGCTTTTAGCCAATACAACTGAGAAGACAATATTACCCTAGGGATTCTCTGTAGCTATAAACTGGGAGAGTTCAAACTGTCAGAATATCCCACTTGCTTCACTGAAAGTATTCCAAAGGGATGCTGAGCTTTGATTCTAGCTTGCAGCCAACTGTAACACACACACAAAAAAAAATGGAAGATAAGAATTAATCTGTGGGGCTTTTTGGTTTGTTTCCAAAACTCAGAATAGGAAACAAATGTACAATAATTTATATGACACGAAAGGAAGCAAACAAACCTCCATCAGAATCAAACCCAAACATCTACCTCCCTCTTTGTCCATTGGTCAAGCTGGACCCTCACTCAGTCCCTGTATAGCTCAGCACATGGGTTCCTAGTGTATACTGCCCTCTCAAGAAGTATTTGCTTGAGGTAGAACATTGGCCTTTTTTGCCCATAATACTTTGGGGGGGCTTTGGGGATGGAGTTCACAATTTCAAGTTTTTTCTTCCTCAAGGATTAGTTACCCTTATTATGGAGGCATTCTGAATCTTCTTAGACACTCCTATCAGCTGCCCTTCCCTTTTTTAAAGATTTGTTTATTGGATCTAACAGAAATGCCTCATTTACTCAGCAGAACTACTAGCAAGCACTTAATTCTTTCAAGAACAAAATGCTCTTTTCCACTTTATTCAATAAACTCCACCGTGATCCAGCATTATCATTTCTCTGTTGGCAAAATGTTATTAAGAAGCAATCTTCTTGCCTCTTCTTTTCTGTTTCTTCCATTCAATTAATCAATTATTGCTTGTGCTGCTATAGTTGCTGGTGAGGATCCAAGGTGAAAGAAAATATACAACAAAATAGTAAAAAAAATAAACCCCAACCAACCAAAAAAAAAACAACAACCCCCTCCTCCCACTTAAAAAAAGGGATGATCAGCAACCTCCTAAACTGACAGTTCTGCTAGAGATATCTGTGGTACCACCATCATCTTCTGTGTGGAACCACTCATTCCCAGGTTCTGAAGATTTTCATTGTATAGACAGGTATATCAGCAGTTCTACATTTTACAAAAAAAAAAAAAAAAGAAAATGGACTAATGCCCATGGCTTATTACTAACTTCTTGTGGAGATCAGACACAATATTAATCACTCCTTTGAGGATGATAATGGAGTTGGGATGACTATTTATCAGCCCTGTGTTTGAGAAATACTGTGAAAATTAGACTAACACAATCAAAAGCGCTAATAAACTGAAAGTAATTAAGTTTTGAATGGAAAATTAAATGCTAGCAAGAATGATAAGAAGAATTGCTTAGAAATTTGGAGGCGTTTTGGAAAATTCACATAAAATGTACGGTTTCCATTTTTACTGTGTTCCCTGGGAGGCACAGTTAAGACACAAGATAGGGTTCTCAGTAGTCAGTATATACAGAAGGCTACGATACCTACCACATTTTCAGGCTATGGTAACAACTTCTTTTTGAGATGCCAGGAAAAGTGATACAGTTAGTTGTCTATATGTTTCATCCTCCCCTTTGTTGTGAAGCAGTGAAATAAGGCTTGCAGATACCAGCTGATACTGGCATTTGTTTAAACCACGCTACTTTTTGGTCAAAAATCCTTAAGGATATCAACTCATTCATCAGTTTCAGTAGATATGTGTGTTGCTATGTCGACTTCCCATTCTCCTTCTTCAGCCAGCAGCTTGTATTCTGCTTCTCTTCACACTGTTCGATAGAGTTCCTGTTACCAGCCATGGCTGGTGAAAAAAGCAGCTAAGGGACAGTGACATTGCCCATATACACTGATGAGTTCCTTCATGCAGCAAAAATTCTCAAAAAATTCTCCAATTGCTTCATTTTCACATTCTGCCATAAGAGCAGCATGAAATGAACTGATGGCCTGGAAACATAGTCTGCATTGTTTTTGTAGGTACACTTCATGATAAACAGAAAAAAGCTCATGTGTCAGCCAGTAGCTGTTGAACTTAAGTTCTTTAGCCAACTTCCTGTGGTTCCTTATATAGAAGGAAAAAAAAAGTTGCTTTTATGACAATTTTGAAGGTAATGACCTCCGGTTCAAGAGGAATAGTAAGAACTGGCACAAAATAAAGTATTTCTAAAGAATAAATTGCTAGCAAGATCACTGGTGAAACACTGTCTATTAGGCAATGTCTACTGAAAAAACTGTTAGATGTCTTTCTTATAAACATAAATAAATAAATAAATAAATACTAGGGTATTATTAGTAAAATGTGATAATTAATTTAGACATCCTTATATTAGATATTTCTGACAGAAATTTTTTATTTTCTCTCACAATGCTACTACTTTTTCTCCTCCCATAAAAAAAAAGTAAAAGGTTTTCTACAGAGATAATAAAAATGGCTTAATACTTTTTTTTTTTTTTAATTTGAGGTTTTATTTTGTTTACTGTAGAGTTTTTACATTGCTACTGAAAACGGTAACTTTTTTCTCTGGTAAATTCATTCTATCTAGGTGTTTCCTTCTTCTCTCCAGTGTGTAAAATTTAGAATGACCTGCCACTATGTGCATCAAGTTTGTTCATAAATAGAACAAAAGATGAAGACATTCTTGCTTAGTGGTTTCGTTGCTGGGGTTTTGTTTTGGTTTTGTTTATCTGGTTGTTTTTTTTTTTTCTATGCAATTTTTTTACTGCATGATCCACAGGCCATTCTAGCTTAAAAAAAAAATAAAAAAAAAATCTTAATTTTAGAAGGTTTTTAAGAAGATCCAGGCTTTGCAAAAAGTTCCTGTCTTATATCCAATGAAGAGATGTCAGTGAACCCAACTACCTTATGAAAGCCCTTCTACTGTATATGATTGCATTTCAATCTGTTAACTCTTCAGAACCAAGAGTGGGAATTGAGAAAGAGGGGAGCAGCACACAGGGCTGTGCAAAACAGGGAAACTAGATTCCCAGCCAGCTTTTCAACCATCAGTGTACATCTGTACTTCCTTTAGTGTTTTAGGTAGTTAATGAAGCTGACTCACATAAAAATAACTTCAGTGTAGCAGTGCCCTTTATGATGCATGTGATCTCCCAAAATCTATATGTTACCTTTGAGGGTTCTGTGTAAGAGAAACAAAAAAAACCACCCAACCAATAGCCAGGCGACTTAATTTATTCAAGAGTATTAGGGACTCATTTCTAAGCTGAAAAATCAGAGTGATTGAAGAATGGCTTTCATAAACGACTGAGAATGGGAGCTTTTTCTTCCCCCACTCCTGATTAGGCTTATTCTATAGCATGAGAAAGTGAGACAGACTTTCCACCTTCCCCTAAAGAAAAAGTACAGACAAGGAGTGACACTCTAAAAGTGTTGTTTTCAGCACAGCTACAGACTTGTAAATTAGTTGGTCACTGGCAGTTATCATCTACAGAAACTCAATTTTAAAGGCAGAACTTCAGGTAAAAATTTCAAAACGACATGACTCCATTTACTCAGTGTTTTATGAAATCCTACCTGCAACCACAAGTACAACTCTTTCATTGCATTTCTAATATTTTTATATGACTTACATTGCTCATGGTCTCCTTTTGAGTTTTGAATCTTACATTTTCAGCTGATACACAGCTTTTATCTCCAACACTAAAGACTTATCCTTTTACATTCTGAAGTTCTGAGCAATTGTGAGAAATGTAAAACCATGACAATCCATGCAACCCTGCCGGTGGAGAGCTGTATTTTCTAAGGGAAAGTGTTTCTTATACTTTCAATGAATAATGAAAAGATGCCTTTTTGAAAAAAAAAAATCAATATATTGAGGAAAAAATGAATCATTAAAGAATAACAAACGTTACGTATTCTATAGTATGCTACAGCTATGAAATTGGGTTTTATTCCCCTTAAATGATGAAGTGATTAATAGATTTTCTTCTATAATTTGGGCATATCTGATTACCTTCTTCTAAAACAAAGTCTTAACTGCTTTTTAAGTAAATTACATCAACTGTTTTGAGGTCTATAATTTTAGATATTACAACTTTATGGTCTCTGTTTTGACCTATTCATTTCAGCATGCTCTGCTGTATACTTCAGAACATTATAATTAGTCCTCTAAATAGAGTCATGCTTCTTTTTGTTGATTGCCGTTAAACTGTAGATATTCAGATACAAAACAAGCAACCTTTGAAGGCAGAGGTAGCTGAACCCTGACAACTAACGATGGTAGACATCTGATTTAGGAGTTACCTTGCTTATCCCTAACAGAGAAGTTAATATCTCATTTTGATGCTTGATAGTCTCTTTTCTGATTTATGTGCTGTGCAATCCACCCTCATTTGTTTGAGAAATGTCCTTCAGAACTCGAACAGAGGTTATTTATAGTGCTGTGATGGTGGGTTTTTTGTTGTTTTTTGTTTTTTTTTTTTCCTAAAAAAGACTTGCAGTTAGCAGGACATCAAGGGATAGAAGCAACAGTAAAACAGATTCTGAATATTCCACTTCCAGTACTCAGAGAAAATCCAGTAGAGAGCATGTTGATTTTAGTAATTCTTGCTGCCTATCATTGATTATTGAGGACTCAGCAACATATATATATATAAAAAGCACTGTGCAATTAATTCTCATTTGTCTGTTTGTATTTTTTTCCACATTGATATGTGTATACATATAATGCATCCATACAAGGCAGATAAGCAAAATTTGTTTTCTTATTCCAGTGCAGAAGAAAAAATGTGGACCTGGACACAAAATGTTGACATGCAGGAATGACAGGTTTTGTTTTCAGTTGAATATAACAACAGACATCTCAAGATGAATTCTCAAATCTGAGTCAGCACTGCAATTGTGATTTCAACAAAATTTCCAAATAGCAGTAAAAATGAGCTTCAACAAACAAAAAATGCAGAGTTAGACTTTTCAGAAGTGACTAGCAATATATTTTTCAATGAGAATCATATAATAGATGGTGCACTTTGACAAACAATTCAGCCTTTTGTTTTGCTCACAAATCCTGATTGGGCCCCTGATAGTCCACCCTGCATGTACACGTATCACTTAATTCTCTTTTGCAATTAACTATGCAGTTCCCTTTGAGACAAAGTCCAGATGTAACTCCTTGGGTAGCATTGTCAAGGGACCACAGACCACACACTGTGTAAGTAGAGAAAGACAGAGCTACTTCACCATTCCTCATTCTCCAGGATTACTCTCAAGGGTCTTTGAGAACTTCCACTCCCCTTAACACCATGACCCAGGCCTGGCATGATAACATGATAACATAATTGTAACAGCATTCATATGGGTAGCAACATAATCCTCCCATTGTTTCAGGAATTTCAAACTTCAGTAATCTAAATGACTGGTTATTATGTTTTAGGGCCACAAAAGTGTCATGGAAAATCCAGAGGACATCCTGGCAAGGGCACTGTGTAATGTGGGCAGAGTTGACCTGCTCCAGAGGGGCAGCCCACAGGAGATGGGTCCTGTGGGTCCCATCAGTGGAGGACTTTTTCACATTAGATATAGTCATTGCTATTTATACAGGCAGCCTCAGGAATCCTTCAAAATTTCCTAGGCAGATGAACCAAAACTTTTAAGAAGGAATGTATAAAAAAAAAAGGTGTTTTTAAACTACCCTGTTTTTTTCAGCCCTTTAGAGAGAGCAATGAGGAACCTATAAGAAGAAAATGAATGTAGTGGAGGTCAGATTAAACCCACAGACAGTCTGGTATGGAGCTTCCCTCCAAGGCTGGTAGCAGATATTATGTGAAAGATGACCATGTTTTCTTGACTGAACAGGACCAAGAATAAAAAGTATCCATGCCTACGCTGTACTATTGCCTAGGAAAAGATCACCTCACCAAATATTCACCTTCCAGAGCAAGATGGGCATTGAATTATCTCTCTTTTGGTAAATCTCATGTGGAGTATGCATCTAGACATTGGGTTTAATAGCAGTACAGGTAGATCTCTGCTTTCTTCTTCAATCCATTCGTACTTTTAGGTACATCTGCTTACTTAGCATATGACTAAAGATCAAGAAATCAATAGTAATTAAACAGGCATAAAAACATTAGTGGTCCTACAATCTCTCCCTTCAAAGCTGAAATTTTAACTTTCAGAAACCTTAGACGGCAGATAATAGCTCTTGAAAACTAGTGCCTAGCTGCAAAACAATGACATTACTCTCTAAAAATGGAAGGTCTTATAGGACAGTATTGTTGTGAAATCATTTTACTCAGAATTTACAGTATTTACAAACACTTCTTGGCTGCGTGTACTAGTAAATTATGAATTACTAAAATTACATGAGCACATCACAAATAAATGATCTCAGAACATGTTGTGATGCAACATTTTGTGTTTTCAGTGCTTATGTACTCATTTTTTAAACTGAAATTCATTCATTTTCTCCTAGCTTAAGTGAATTAAGTAAGTTGCACTGTACAGCACTGTACTGTAATATCCATCTTTGGTGACAGAAAATTATTTAAGGCATGAACCAGACATTCATTTATCATGAGAAGTCACACTTATTTAAGTTAATTGATAAAATTTCTTTGGGACAAAGCCCTAATGTAATCTCTTGGCTTCATTCCAGAGTATTTATTTATACAGTTCACTCTTATACAAAAACTCTGCCGGAAGGACAGGCCATCATTGTTCTTGTAGCTGGTGCAGATTTCTTCAATGTAAACAGGAACTATAGTGTGCTAGGTAAGCATAGAGGGTACTTCTCCACTGCTGACTACTGGAGAATGACAGCACCTGATGGGAAGTTAGGAACAACAGGCCCGAAGCAATATGTTGAAAGGTGGAATTCAGACACACAAGGTTTGAGACTGTCATTGTGCAATGTGTCAAGCTAATAAAACAGAACCAAACTTGGCAGGCGATGAAACTGGCAGCTCCAGGAGCATCCTCAGGGGACAATACAACTGTGGAGAAGTCACCATTGTGCACAAAAGGTGAAATTTTCAAATCCATCTTCAAGTCAGAATTATTCGGTTTTACACGTCTGCTCCTCCTCCCACTGGGGGAGTAGTAAAGACACTCACAAGAGATGGGAAAGGTGTATCTGTCACTTCCAGGGCTGTTAGACCTACAATGTCTGCTATCTTTGCATCATTTTTCTTGGCCATGTTCTAATTGTATAGAACACACTTAGTTATCCTGTCATGTAGGAATCACCTGACTGCTTCAGGAACAGAATTTAAAAGCCTTAAAAGAGTGTAACTAGGAATTTATAAATACTCCTTTATTAAATACTTTAATAAAGACTTAAGCTTTTAAATCTTTTTAGAGTAGTGTAACACTTTTATGTCTGTATCTTATAACCCGGTTCAAATATGTATGCTGTTGTTCCTGTAAATCAGCACAAAAATTTATGAATACAACTAAATGCTAGCAGAAGATATTTATTTAATCAAATAGTAACAAACAGTGTTGAAATAATAAATATGCTACCAAGAATAAAATATTGATTACTCAACTGTGGAATGCTATCTGCAGAAAGGTGACTAGTTTATACATCAACTTTTCTTCTAGGACATTTCTTCTTTTAATTAAGGATCCTCAAGTAGACTTTTTTGCCTTCATTATTAATTTATTTTGCAGTAGAAATAAGGGGGCATAAGATAGAAGCTATATCAGTGACAGTCTAAAAATTGGTTGAAAGACAGTTCCTTTACCAAATTTCTAATTATGTGAATGTTTGTTATGCACCTTGAGAAATAAGAATTATGTGATGGAATAAACAGAGGTATAATTTTAAACAGAAATAGCATGAAACAGAGGCGAGGCGAGGACAGCTGCGAATGCCAAGGTCGGTGAAGAAGGCAAGGGAGGAGTAAAGCTGGGCCTGGCAAGATTCCCCTGGAGCCTGTGGTGCAGACTATGGTGAGGCAGGCTGTCCTCCTGCAGGCCATGGAGGTCCATGGAGGGGCAAAGATCCACCTGCAGCCCATGGAGGACCCCACCCACACTGGAACAGGTAGATGCCCGAGGGAGGCTGTGACCCTCTGGGAAGCCCACGCTAGAGCAGGCTCCTGGCAGGACCTGTGGGCCTGTGGAGACAGGAGCTCAGGCCGGAGCAGGTTTGCTGGCAGTACTTGTGACCCCAGGGGGGACACACTCTGGAGCAGTCTGCTCCTGAAGGACTGCATCCTGTGGAAGGCACCCACACTGGAGCACTTTGTGAAGAACTGCAGCCCATAGGAGGGACTCATGTTGGAGAAGTTCATGGAGGACTGTCTGCCACGGGAAGGACCCCAGGCTGGAGCAGGGGAAGAGTGTGAGGAGTCCTCAGCCTGAGGAGGAAAGAGTGGCAGAAACATTATGTGATGAACTTCTCATAACCCTCCTTTCCTATCCATCCATGTGCTGCTCAGAGGGAGAGGAGGTGGAGATAGTCAGGGGTAAAGTTAAGCCCGAGAAGAGGGCAAGGTGTTCTTAAGATCTGGTTTTGTCTCTCATTATTCTATTTTGGTTTTATTGTTAATAAATTGCATTAGTTTTCCCCAAGTTGAGTCTGTTTTGCTTGTGACAGTAACTCTTGAATGATCTCTCCCTGTCCTCATCTCGACCCTTGACCCTTTTATTATGGCTTGTCCATTCCCTCAGCAGGTAGGGAGGGTAAGTGAGTGGCTGCGTAGTGATTAGTCCTGAGTGGGGCTAAACTATGACACACTCATGACAAGAAGGGAGATTTCTCTCTATTCTCATACGAAGAAGAAAGAAATGTCTACTTTACGATTTTTCTAAAGCTTTCAGCAAAATCTCAAATGCTCTTTTCGTAATGGAGGTTAGCAAGTGGACCCTATTTTAAAAAAAACATGGTGTGAGGGCAAAATCAGATGAACTACTAATCATGAGTTCTGTGGGGTTTTTTTTTTGGTTGATTGATTTTGATTGTGTTTGTTTTGGTCTTTTTAAAAAATGGAATTACCTGTTGATTAAGCATTTTATTTTAAAGAATTTGGATCATTCTATATTTTTGCTAATGACCTGGATAATGGAATAGGGAGCATCCTTATTAAATTTGCAGTGAATAGGAAGCTCTGTGGGAATTCTAACAATTTGGAAGGAAAGGTAAAAATTTGAAGTTACTGTGACAAATACAGTAATTTGCCTAAGTACAATAGTGACAACTGAGTAGGCTCAGAAGAGGATCTGGGAATAATAGAGAACTCCAATCTGAAGAGTTACCTGAGCAAAAGGAGTACCTTACTGGATTATATTAACTGGAATACAGCCTGGAAAAATCCATTAAGAAACTCTCTCCACTCAATAATGACAAAGACTAAGAAGTATGATCTTTGGTGCACTGCTGTTAAGGAATAACTAGATCAAATGAGCAGAGGAGGTTAGAAGAGAATAAGAAGGAAGAGGAATGTAGGCAATGTGGCCTGGGAGAAAAGTTTGAAATGGTAAAGGGAGTTCCAGCTAGAGAAGAAGTCATAATAGTCTGCACCAGGAAGGATTAGAGTAATCTCTTTTCCACCTCTGTTGCAGATGGGGAAAAAGAGTGATCAGTACATGCTGCAAGATTTCCTCAGATTAACTGCCTAATAGTAAATTTAGGAAAGCACAGGAATAGACACTAGCAGAAGCTGTAGAATTTCCATCACTGGAAATATTTTTCAGGAATGGAAGAGATGCACCTGATCTCGGCTCAGATTAAGAGAATGGAGTCCATGACCAAGCCATTCCATCTTGATTTTTCTACATTTGGTAGGGTGTATATCCTGAATGCCACAAAACGTACACAGACTTTATTCTTGAGAGGTGTTATTATAAACTATACAAGAGAGAGTTTTCTGGAAATAGAGGGAATATGAGGATTATGTTTCATGTTCCATTGCTATTTAAATTTATTAATTAAATCTATTGTTTGCCCGGCATTCTAACCCAGTAGTTTCTTACTGAAAATAAAATTGGAGTAAAAAGAACTATTTAACTTACACACTCTACTTGTAGTGTTTTAGTATGTTGGGAGCATTTGCAAGGAAAAAAAAACCACAGCATGATGAATACTTTTGAGAAATATTAAAAAATTTCATCTATGCTTGTTTAATTAGCAACATTGCAAAGCTGTAGAGAATAACTTGGGACTGACCATTAAAACACTTGAAATGTTTTGATTTATATTCAAGTGAAAAAAATGTCTAGCTGGTTGCAGCTGGGGATGGAAATAAAGAATAAATGATAATTTGTAAACTGATTAGATCATTGTCATGAATTTTTGTGATAATCGTGTTTATACTGCACCAAAACAGCATGCTAAAAATGTTGAAGTTATTCTCTTCAAATTTCTCCACACAACACATTCAAGTGTATGATTTGAAATTGTTCTATGAATTCCACGCAGCTCTCTCTAGAGCAGTGTTTAAAAGTGTAATGTATGGCTTGTTTCTACTTCAAACTGGAAGAAAAATCCTTTGCGACAAAGTTTTGGTTTGGGTACGATTCAGTTTGAAAAGTAGGCATTTAATGTTTTCTGAGATGCCCTAGGGTATCCCATCATCCCCCCAGCTTTCAGTCCAGAAGGATGTACATTTCCATAATCCTGTGTTGTACCTGTCAGACACATAGAGAAGTCTCAAGTTCTGTAGGCCATCTCAGATATCACTACACACCTACTTTTAGGCATAGGTAACTTAAATCCCCTGTGCCCAATGCTTTATTGTTAAAGTTACCTTAGAAAACATCTTCGGCTCTCTCTAAAGAGTAATTATTGTCTTCGGGTATTCTGAGCTGTAGGTTATATTGAATGTTATGGATCTGTGGGACAGGAACCTGCTAATTGTCATCATGTTTGTAGGGAATTTATTGCCATTACTTCCTATATCCTAAGTGACTTTAAAAATAATTGGCCAAATAAAATTATGTCTTTTGCAGAATTCAAGATACGTTAATGTAATAGGCAGACTGAACCATTGTGATAACCTAGTAATTTCAGCATGGGATTGAAAATCCAAATAAAATATGGTACTTCTCACCATGAAAGATTCTGGTATAGAATTTCGTGGATGGCATTTTTAGACTTCTATAATGCTTCTTTTGAACTTTGGCTGTGCTCTTAGGTTAAGCCAAATTACTAAAGATTTATACAGTTCAGATGGCCAGTTTAAACTATTAAAATCTCTTGGATTCCCACATTTAGGGCAAATTTCAAAATCCACCTGTTTGAAATAGATCTGGTACTATCACACAGGAAATGATAAGTGCTATCTAGTTTTTAGTAGAGGAAACTAAAAGGATTAAAAATCTGAAAAATGGTACTAGAGGCTTGTCAAGGGAATAAGATCACATTCAGATCAGATATATCAGTTGTAGGAAATGAAATAAATTAAACACTGTATTGGGAAATCTATAATGTGTTTTGCAAAGAGTAAAGAGCTTTATTAACAGGTGTATTTAAATTTAGAGATCATAACACCCATACAGAGGCTAATAGGATTTCCAGATTTAAATTTGAAATTAGGTTTTTTGTGAAAAATATTTTAATGGGCTTCAAGTGAACCAGGATTTTCCTGTAAAATTGAGTTAATGCCAGCAACTCCTTCAATGGTTTAACAAACTGTGACAAGTCTCTCAGCACATACGGTGTTTTAATTAGACATCATAGTAGCAGGCAAATTGATCTTCTCTTGCTTTTTCTCTCAAGTGTCAACTAGTTTAAGGTGAAGTCCCAGAATGATTTCATCTGGGGGGAGTGGAATTAAAGCAGCAGCTCAGCTCTGGGCATGAACTGTGTTTGTGTGTCATTACCGAAGCTAATAAGTTTCCCTTCTCAAGCATGTACTCATGCAGCTGTATGGGTGGATGTCAGTAACCACATGCTGAGATCCTGCTGAGTAGAACAGAATATTAAATACATGTATGGCCTGCTATTTTCTAGGTCAAACTAACAGTCATCGAGTTCTATGTGGATTTGATTCTGAAGGTGCCAAATTGCTCCTCTGCTGTCAGGAGAGGCAGGGGATAAACCAGCCCTCAGCCCCCCTTTTGTATGTCCTTGATGCATGATAGAGTTGAGCTTGTTACCACTTAAAAACTTGAAACTGCATCTGCCTCATATATAGTGTTTTGTAGATAGTAGTGCTACCGAAGCTAAAACAATGGTTGGTGTGGAGCAATTTAAATAAGCTTGACAGCTACAGTGGTGCAGAGGTTGAGCAGACAGTGGCTTATCTCAAGCTGCTACATTCCAGTTTGGGCATTTATCTGTGCCGGTGGAAAAGACAAAACAAACCGTCACTCTGCTTTCCCTCACTTTCGTTTGTTTGCAGGATAAAGCGAAAACCACCAACACAATTGAGATCAAAGACGAATACTATCCTTCTGTGCCTTTAAGGCTACTTTCCAGTACTGGCCCTTATTTTTATTTTTATGCATTTAAAGGGAAAAGAGCCTTGTCACAAACGTGTTGGATGGTATACATGACTTTAGCAATGCTACCATATACCTTTTTCACAATACTCCACTGGATACAGCACCCTGGAAGTGGATGCTTGGGTCCATTTCCCTCCTCTCTGTGTAAAGACTTAAACCCCTAACTTCCCAAAAGTTTTCCCTAGTCACCAGCCTATAAAACAAAATACATTTGTAGGGCGCCTAAGGCTGCACTGTTGATCAGTGAGCGTGTGCAAAGACATTTTAAGTTGTAATGCTCACTTGCAACTGCAAGAAACCAGGTAGGCAACAGTTATCAGTGCACACCTGCATTTCTTGCACAACATGTTGTCAAAATACAACTAAAGTACACTTGATATCAGACTACAAAATGGTCCTGCTATCACCATTTTTAAGTTACCTTAAAAAATATGAACACTTTAAGAGAACAAAGAAACAGCCTGATATTTGGCTGAGGGAGAGAAATGAGATTCTAGTATTATTTCATATTATTTATATTTTTACTCTGTGATTTATACCCTACTGGGACCAAGGACTGTGACACTCTGAGTTTCAAAGCTAAGAGTTCCGAATATGGCTCATAGTAACTGAAAGCATCTGGAAATGGCTAACTGAAGACAAAGAGAGCATAGTTAACATTTGTTGCTACTTAACAGAAATAACTGGGAGAAGTAATATCATACTACATGGTAATATCACTGTGAACTCTATCTTCTTTCAGCATAGCTACCTGGCTTCTTGTGGTAAAATGAATGCTTAAAAATCATAAAAATAATGAACTTTTTTTATTTTGTGATAACTTTTGCTAGATCATAGTGAGATAGGATTTTTTTTTATAACAGATGACTGAAAAATAGAATATTCTGAATGTTTTAAAAGTTGTCTCTGTTGAAATTTCATTTAAGAGAAGAATACAGAAGAAAGCATGTGAAGTCCCATCACATTGCAATAAATGCCTCTATTTATTAACAGATGTTACGTGCTTGCATATATTGTTTTTAAAAGTTGTAGAAAGCTTAAGAAGGAAATAAAACATTTCAGATATCTAAATAAAATATTTCAATGTAATTCTACAAAATTTTGTTTCTAAGAGGATTTTTTTTTTTTTATGCATGCTGAGTAAATGGATTTTTATCCTGAGTCTCACTTGACTCTTAGCACATTTTGCAAAGCATACTTATTGCTGACTTCACCAAGCAGCTGGGGCTGAGGTCAGAAAAGATAATCAGCTTGATAATCAGCAAATTTAAAAACAGGTCACCAAAAATAGATAGTGTTTCAGGTAATGTGAATAGCAGCAAAATTCCTCAGCCTTTTCGTTAGAAAGGTGAGATTACTTCACCTAATATTCCTGCTCTTGTTCAGCTAGAAATAGTGCATACTGCATTATAAAGAAGGCCTAGATACTGAAATAGATATGGGAATAGAATTGCCTCTGCACAGTTTCACAAAGGAGAAAGCATTGGTTTGTGTCTTAACTCACAGAAATAAGTTCCTTTAGTTCAAGGTAAAAATATTTTTTGTTTTAGTTCTAAATATTCCTGGTTTATACCTTAGAGTCCATCACCACAGCGGTTCTTCCAGAGAGCAGGGATTGCCTAGGGTTCTAAAAATGGTGGTCTTCATCTGAAAATACTTTTTCTTTCTGCAGGAGTCACATAGGCTGTGAGCATGCAGTGGGTCCTCCTGGGCTGCAGTCAGCCTTGGGCATTGAGTCTTGCCCCCCAGTCATCTGCACTGGCTGCCTGCTGGAGCATGTTACCATTCCTGTTTGACTCCACTGCCTCCTCATCCTCTCTCTCTTCCTTGTCAAGGACGAAGTCTGTCCTTGTCCAATACCACCTCCAGTTTAGAGTTGGTGTTTTATTCAGGCATATAGTGAGGAACACAACTATTTTGTGCTGTGGCATGAGCATAATCTTTGCGATGCTTCATTCTCTAGCTCACAAAACCTTGAGCTGCAGATTTAGTTACAGAAAGTGCTGGGGTAGTCACTGCTGTGGCAATGCTTGAGTTACTCCAAAATATTATTTTTATTTTCCTAACTGTGCTATGAAAGCAGACAAACATTAAATAATTCCAGCAGCTATACTTCAGGAGGTGGGCTGCTCAGCTGTGGTGGGTGCACCATCAACAAATAATGTGTTTTTTGGAGTGAATTAGAACTTGTGTACTTATACCTATGCCTGGAAATAAGAGTGAGAGAATATTTCCAAAAAGCGTCTTCATGCTTCTATTTAACTTCTGGTTGGAACTGACGGTAGGACAAGCAATATACACATCCAAAAGTTGCGTTGAAAGGTTCTTCTGAAGATATTAATAGGTCATTTGAATTCAAGGTAAATTTAGTTCAGACCTTTTAAAATTCCTGACAGGAGATGTATTCTCAAGAGAGAATGTTTCAGAGCAGATGTGCTTTTGTCTAGATGGAGATTCTTTTGTATCCTGAAATGGTCATCCATCCTTAAAATATCTCAAAGAAATTTACATAATTCTCTAAATTCGATTCTTGCCTACTATCCATCCATATAAAGACACTGCTTATATGCCCATTTGATATGTTATTTCAGTCTCATAAAAAAAAAAAATCATATTTTTACAAATGGTATAAAAAGCATCAGCAGATAAACTCCTTTTTCAGAGTTTTTTCTGACTTCCTTTCTCTTCCAAACCTATTTTACATTTCTTTTGTTGATGAGCTTTACAGGTGGGTTTTTTTGATTGCTATTGTTAAGGGTTTATTTTGTGGGGTTTTTTATTTAAGAGACAATTTTAATGGAAGACAAAACACTACTTATGACAGAACCTTTTGCTTATTTATTTGGTGCCCTACACCTAGCTACTAGAAGTCAAAAAGCTTTCACTATTTTTAAATCTCTCTAATTCTTTCCTCATTGAAGTCCTGGAAAGGAGAACGTATGTCACCAGCTCTGCCTAATTAAGAATATTTTGTGGTTATTTTCATTATTTATACACACATACACAGAAACATTCTACAGACTATTTTTGAAGATCATTGTTTTCCTCTGCCAATGGACTTGGTATGGATATTGAGTTCCCTGATGCCGTAGTTCAGCACCACTCAGGACCAAGTTATGCAGTCTCTCTCTCACTCCCCCCACCCTCCAAGGGAAAAGGGGAGAGATAATACAACAAAAAGGCTCGAGATTTGAGATAAGGACAGGGAGAGATCATTAAAGTTACTGTTACAGGCAAAACAGACTCGACTTGGGGAAAACTACTTATTTATTATTATTAATAAAATCAAAGCAGGATAATGTGGAAGAGAAAAAAACAACTTTCCCCCCAGCACTTCCCAGGCTTAACTTAATTTCAATTATCTCTACCTCCTTCCCCCTCCAAGCGGCACAGGGGGGAAGAGGGAATGGGGGTTACTGTCAGTTCATCACATGTTACTTTATGATGCTCCTTCCTCGTCAGGGGAAGAACTCCTCACATTCCTCCCTTGCTCCATTGTGGGGTCCCTCCCATGGGCTACAGTCCTTCATCAACTGCTCCGACATAGGTTGTTATTTCCATGGGGTGCAGTCTCTCCAGAACGGCTGCCCCAGCGGGCCTTCCGTGGGGCCACAGCCTCCTTCAGGCATCAGTCTGTCCTGGTGTGGGGTCCTCCACAGGCCGCAGGTGGATCTCTGCTCCTCCGTGGACCTTCATGGGCTGCAGAGGGATAACCTGCTCCACCATGATCTTCACCACAGGCTGCAGGGGAATCGTGGCCAGGAGCCACATTACTCCTCCCCCTCCTTCTGAACTGACCTTGGCATCTGCAGACATTCCTCTCATAAGAAAAATTCTTCACAACCAGCTCAGGCAGACGCCTCTCAGGTTCTCTTCACATCTTATTTCCTCTCCACTTCTTGCAGCGGGACCGGGCCGAATTGGGCCTAGTTGGCCACTTGGCGGGACGCCAGAGGGTGAGCCCTGCAAGGCCCACAAGGCTCGTGCCTCCCCCTCTCTGCCCTCGCTTCAGCTTCTCCACATCTTCTCTCTCTTTTTTTTTTTTTTTAATTTATTTTTCCCCTTCTTAAATATGTTATCGCAGCGGAGTTATTGGGGAATATTCTGTCACCAATTGGCTCGGCCCTGGCCAGCAACGGGTCTGCCCTAGGCCCAGCTGAGTTCACCAGACAAAGGGGAAACAACTTCTAGCAGCTTCTTGCAGAAGCTGCCACCATACTGCCACCATCCCCCTCCCCCCCGCCCCAACAAAATCAACAGACCTGACTACCCTAAGGCTACCATAGCCGTGAACCACAAAGGCAAGCATTTTCAAGGGTAGCAGGAAGGATCCTTTTTGAACCCAAAGTAGAACAAATATGTACAGAGTAGTTGTTGCTAGTACTGGGGTTTTATTATGGTTATGCCTGTGCTGCCTCGTCAGCAATACAGTTGTCCCCTACGAGGCACTTTCAAGCACAAAACCAAAGGGACTGGAGGTTAGCCTGTGCATTTAAATTTATGACCAACTCCATAAAAATATGCACAAATGTAACTGCTATAAACGGACATAAATTCCAATTGATTTAAATAAGAAATTAAGAATTCAAAGAAAGGTTGCATACTTTTGTAGATCTGGCTCCAAAGAAAGGCGACAGACTGCAGAATGTGCTAGCAAAGATATTCATCTACAATCTAATAGGAAGCATTTATCTTCCAAAGTTTATAAAAATGCACTGAGTCCTTGCTGCTCCCACCTGACACAATTTCAGATTTGTTAGAAAATAATTTCTTCTGTGATTACTTAACAACAAAATCCTTTCCTTAGACTGGAATATCTCTGCCTACTGTTAAACGAATTCCATCTGTGTTTGTCCACAGTATGCACAGCTCAAAGTAAGCAGCCTTACAGTCCACTGAAATATTTGCTCCTTCAGATGAGCAAACATCGATCTATGCCACACAATACAAAGAAGAGAGATTTCTTTATATTCCTGAGGATATATAAATAACCTGCACTTTTATGTTCAATAGCTTGATCAAGGACATATCTGGCTGCTTTCTGTGTAGTTCCCTCAGTATAGCTGATGATACAGAACTTATGATAGAAGCTTACACAGAAGAGTTTATGTCCATTATGAGGTCAGCTACTTTTAATTTCTAGGAAAACTGCAGATTATGTCCAATAATACTGGTGAGGATGTTTCATTCCAACAACTCATAGTCAGTACCTATGCCAATATATCATGACAGACTTACAAAACAAATCACTAGAATTTCTTAAAAGAAAAAGGTCTTACTGTAATGTACTTTTTATTTCATCTACAAATAATTCCTTTTATAATGATGTGTTCAGAGACTGTAAACAGTAAAGGACTCACTGTTCATTGTCTCCAGTGAGATGATCTGTCTGAAGAGCACTGATTAACATTCTTTTAAAGAGCTCAGCTTGTTTCAATGAGAATTGTGATTGCTGTTTGATATGGCAGCCGCTGTGAGTATTTACACTTCTTCCCACTTCATCTGTATGTTGCTTGAGGCTTTACAGTTGCATCCAGGCATGACTTAAATGATCTAAAGCCATTTGTCACATATCCCAGAAAAATCAGAAGCCTTAATGTAGTGGGATTTGAGTGAATAATTTTCAGTGTATAATTTATTCAGGAAATGTAACTGCTTTCTTGTTTAACTCCTCTGTGAACAATGATTTTAGGAATGTATTTGCTCTTTGTCACTGCTCAAATAATTATTTTTGTAAAGAGATCCTATTCCTTACTTTACTCTCCATTGTATGAAGATGGTATTCATTAGTTGAGATAAGGTACTTTTGCTTTATGATTTAGTATTTTGATTCCCAGGAGATGTAGCATGTCTTTGAGTAAACTAGTCATGGAATGCAGAAGCAGATGCTAAAAAGAGTTATCTTCCAGAAAGTCACACTTAAATCTCATGTAGGCCTAGCAGACATTCAGTATGCCTACCAATTTACATGGCCAAGTAGCTTTTCTTATTCAATAGTTCCAGCAGTGATGGTAGCGAGTAAGAATAACCATGCTGGTTTTGGCTGGGATGGAGTTAATTTTCTTCTTAGTAGCTAGTATGGGGCTATATTTTCAACTGGTGCTGAAAACAGCTTTGATAATACAGGGATGTTTTTGTAATTGCTGAGCAGTGCTTACACAGAGTTAAGGGCTTTTCTGCCTCTCCCACTACCCCACCAGTGAGTAGGCTGGGAGTGAACAAGGAGTTGGAAGGGAACACAGCTGGGACAGCTGACACCAACTAAGCAAAGGGATATCCCAGACCATATGATGTCATACTCAGCAGTAAAGCAGAGGGCATAAGAAGGAAGGAGGAGAATGTTCGGAGTGATGGCGTTTATCTTTCCAAGCAGAGTTATGCGCGATGGAACACTCTTTCCTGGAGATGGCTGAACACCTGCCTGCTGGTAGGAACTAGTGAATGAATTCCTTGTCTTGCTTTGCTTGCACGCATGTTGTGGTTTTGCTTAGTGAGGGGGGCCTAAGGTGGTAGCTTCTATAGGAAACTGCTAGAAGTCGCTCCCCTTTGTTCAGTAGACTCGACCGGGCCTAGGGCGGACCCACTGCTGGCCAAGGCTGAGCTGATTGGGAGCAGAATGTCCTGTGACAGTGCCTCTGCGATAACGTATTTAAGAAGGGGAAAAACAGGAAAAAAAAAGAGAAGAGAAGATGTGACGAAGCTGAGCAAGGGCAGAAGCCCAGAGGGGGAGGTGCAGGCCTCCGGGGCCTTGCAGGCCTCACCCTCTGGCCTCTCGCCAGGCGGCCGACTGGGCCCAACTCAGCCCAGTCCAGCTGCAAGAGGTGGAGAGGAGAGGAGATGGGATGAATAAGGTGAAGAGATCCTGAGAGGCTTTTTGAGGCTTCTGCCAGCCCGTTGTGAAGAATGAACTTGTCTTGTGAGAGAAACAGCTGCAAACACCAAGGTCAGTGAAGGAGGGGGAGGAGTAATGTGGCTCCTGGCCAAGATTCCCCTGCAGCCTGTGGTGATGACCATGGTGGAGCAGGTTGTCCCCCTGCAGCCCATGGAGGTCCACGGAGGAGCAGAGATCCACTTGGAGCTTGGAGCCCATGAAAGACCCCGCACCGGGGGAGGTGGATGCCTGAATGTGGCTGTGGCCCATGGAGGGCCCGCTGGGCAGTTGTTCTGGAGAGATTGTACTCTGTGGAAGAGATAACCGACGCCGGAGCAGTTTAACAAAGGACTGTGGCATATGGGTGGGACCCCACACTGGAGCAGGGGAGGGATGTGAGGAGGTTTTCCCCCAACTGTGAAGCAGCGGCGTAAAACAACGCATAATGGACTGACCACGACCCCCATTCCCTCTTCCCCCCTGTGCCGCTCAGGGGGGGAAGGTAGATAATGTTAAGCTTGGGAAGTGGGAGGGGTGGAGGAGGTTTTCTTGTTTCTCTGTCTCATTATCCTGCTAGTTGTAGTAATAAATGAATAGTTTTCCCCAAGTCGAGTCTGTTTTCTGCCTGTGACGGTAAGGATTTCTCCCTGTCCTTATCTCAAACCTCGAGTCATTTTTCTTAAATTATCTCTCTTTCTTAAATTATCTCTCCCTATTCTCTCGGAGGGTGGGGGGAGTGAAGAGAGACTGCGTAGTCTGGTCCAGATCGGGGCTAAACTACGACAACGCACTATTTTTACTTTAGCTGTTAAATGAACTTTATCTCAACCCATGAGTTTTCTTGCTTTTACTCCCACCAAAAGGGGAGTGAGTGAATGACTGCGTGGGACTTAGTTGGCAGCTGAGGTTAAACCACAGTAATAACAAAGAACTGGAACAGGAACAAGGAAGGACTAAACTGCACATACTCCAGTTTTAGGAATCTAATTTCTGACTGAAACACTGTCCAGCAGTACAAATCTTGGATTTCCTATGTAAGATATCTGTAAGTTAGTAATTTATGTATTAGGTCCAAACACAGGAAATTGCTTAAAGAAGGCAGAAATCCATTTGAAAGGTGGTGGTATTTTGTAGCGGGAACATATTGCTCTGGGAATTTATTACTTCTGCCAGCCTTGTCCAGCAGAAGCAGAGGGAAGATAAAGGTATGATGCTTCCTTTTATCCAGAAGTCACTGTCTTAATCACTGATTCAGGGTATTAGAGGTGTAAATCTCTCTTCCACCTGTGGTGATCCAAACCTATAAATAACTGGTGGAGTGGTGGTATTTGTGATATGACTTTCTTCACAGTCTTTATGGTTTTTTGGTCTTACTCTTCTCCAACAGCATAACTCCTTCCCTCCTGATTTTTTACAGTGAGGGTAGTGAGACACTGGAACAGGTTGCCCAGACAGGTGGCAGATGCCTCATTCCTGGAAACATTAAAGGCCAGGTTGGATGGGGCTCTGAGGAGCCTGATCTAGCTGGAGATGTCCCTGCTCACTGCAGGGGAGTTGGACTAGATGGGCTTTAAAGGTCCCTTCCAACTCTAAATATTCTATGATTCTATGAATTGTCAGAGCACTAGTTTTAAAATTATTTCACTTTTAATTTATTAATATACTTGCAGCAATGTTGCATTAGTTTCCTGTGAATGTTCTTACTGATGAAAAACTCACTGACCTGACTATACATGAAAAAATGCCTTCATGAAGAGATCATTCTTACACTACTGCCTAACTCCAGGTTTCCTCAAGGGGATATGATGCCAGAATGGAGATAGGACACTGCTTTCATGCTACCAAAATACCACAGCTGCAAGCTACTGCTGCTGTATGTGACAAAGCAGATGCAAAAAGCAACACTCCAGAGGGTGAGCATGGTGAGATGTTGTTTGGATAATGCAACAGTGCATTCTAAGATTGTCATTCACAATTAATTCAGCACTAGTGGTTGTCTAGACAAGTGTCATCGCATTTTATTTACCTTACCCAACACCACAGCTCCTTCAGAGAAGCTCCTTATTTCACACTTCACAGTTTGTCCCATTCTTTGTACTGTTCAATATGAGCAGCAGGAATCTGGCCCCCACTGAGACGCTTGTTTCACCTAGTGAGAAAGTGCATGCATTAGTGAGAAAGCAGTATAATCTGGGCTATGTATTTTAAAGATTTTCTTTCACACTGGTGTTTCATATTCATATTCTTTTGACCTTTTAGGATTAGCACTGTCTTTGAAGGAAGAGAGAAGAGAATCTAGTTAATTTTCATCAAATTTCAGTCACTGCTGGGGTTTTTTTATGCTCACATTCTCAAGTTTTATAACTCTCATTTTTAAGTTTCCCTTTTCTGCCTCTGTTTCAAAGTGGTAAGCATGTTTTTTTTTTTTTTTTTCCCCTGCCTCCCACTTACACAAGAATAATCCCCTTTTCTTGTCTGCAGTCATATATAGTCAAACTAAAACTGGTACAGTGCATTCCCCCCTTATACCTCATATGTCACCTTGGCTGATCTCGAATTCTCATGCTCTCTTCTTTATTATTTAATACTACTAATTGTTCAAAGTACTGTAGAGTCCAAAACTTGTCTTAAACAAGGACCCAACTCTGCTATTTGCAATGACATGAAGGAAAAGTCTTTTCAGGTCAATATGGATAGACAGAAGAGTATAAGGAAATTAATCACATAAGTAATAGCCACGTACCCCTCCTCACCCCTGACCCCTTGCCTTGTTTTTTCCTCCTGAGAAGTGAGCAATGGAATTGAAAGGAGTCAGGTTATACCAAGATGAAATGTAGACCAGGGTAAGGGAAGTGTGTGAATCATCATACTGAAAGATGTAAAATAAAAGACAGCTAGGAAAAGCATTGACATACATTTGTAAGTATAATCTTAAAACTGCACTAATGTCTTTATTTCCACTGATTATCTTAAGGCACATAGCTTTAGGAAGATATAATTTTTAAGAATTTTCTCTTCTTGAGAAAGTTTTTTCTATATATTGCAAAGATTAGACTTAAACTTTGATTAAGAAATGTCAAATGAGCATTCAAAACTAAATCTGAAATGTTGTGCCTGTTTTGCCCCACGGTAATTACTGTATGCAATGAACAAGAGTGTCTCAAATCATTAGCACACATAACAAATCAGACAGCAGGATGTATTCCTTATTTTGAATGTTAATAAAATCTGCAAGATATGAACCAAATTCAGCTAAGCCAAAATATTACCTTTTCGTTAACATGTAATTTTAAGCCTTGACTGTATGATATAAAAGTTAAGAGGATTGATTAGCAGAAGTTCTCATTTCATTGGCATTTCTGGAACCATCCCCTGATGATTATCTCTTTACATAATAGAGATGGAGGACTTCTTTTTAATTCTGCTGTAAATATATTTCACATAACATGTGTGTGTGTATGTATGTGTGTGTGTGTGTATGCACATGTATGGCTGCATCTGTGGAATACAAGTTCAAGGATATATAACAGATAGGTTACAATTTTTTCCACTATTTTTACTTTTAACTTTTGTGATACATAGATCACATTTTGACTTTTCAGAAACCACTACATAGGAGTTTCCTTAGGTATGATACACTTACCAAGACTTAAATGAAGGATTAACATCCAAGATTAACATCTTGAAAGAAAGCTCACATTAAAACTTCAGGCATTTGAAAACAAAGGATTAGTCTGCCATCAAATGTGACCTGTAATTGCCAAGGGACATGGCAATCTACTTTTAATTTCTCATTCAGTGTACAGAGATCGATTTCTAACTCTGATTACATAAGATCTGTTTCTATTACTACTTAGTAGGTTTTTAAATAAGTTTTCCATGCTTTCTTTCATATTACTTAAGTTTATTCTCTAAAAATTACTTCAAAGCTACCAAGCAAAGGTCCACCTTTGACATTATGTCTACCAAAATTCTTGACAACTGTTAAGTGGACAGAAAGTTGTCTGCAAAAGAAGGTCTCTTACTTGTGAGAAATCTTGTTTCTTGAATGCAAGCACAGGTTTCTTTGAGCTTCAGTCTAAACCAACAGTGGGCAACTTCGAAGAGAAAACCTGGAAATACAGTTTCCTAGCTGCAGTGTGCTGCTGCTTAACAAATTTCATCTTTTGTACTTCTGTAGTCTGTGGCTTTGTGAGACTCCTGAGGTGAGCCCATTCAGGGCTGAGGACCCAGCACTGCTTGTGTAACTACTCTGGAGTGTCTTCCTTGTTAAGGAAACATGAGGTTCAAGGACCTAAAGCCCTAGATCCCAGTCCCCCTGCCAGCACTCTGGGAGTCCACAAAGGAGGAGAATGGGCGAGTTGACTTTGTTCCAGTGACAAACATTTCAATCTCAATGAAGCTTGCTAATGCTTAGTTTTGTGGGAAATGTTTTAAATGGTTCTTACCCCTTACCCAGTATGCTGACAAATACTGCTTTGCCATATCCTTTTTATTTTTTTTTTCTGTTGACATCTATCCCTCCTTTCTAAAGTAATTTTCAGTTTCCAAGCTCTTAAGGGCAGTCACCTTCATTATTTTGTTTGTACTGCTTTGAACATGGAGTACATACCTACTATTTGTAAATAATGCTTTAACACTAACAATCTTTCTACTCCATACACTGGTAATTTAAATAAGAAAAAAAAATCATACATCAAATCTGAGTATTTCTGGTTGAAAATTTTGTGATAAAGAGTCTGATTTGCACAATAATTATATTCTAAATAAAAAAAAAAGTTTTCTACAATTCTATTTATTCTTGTGTGCTTATTGCAATAAGGAATTCATTCCCCACTTCCCCATTACATGATCTGATGGAAAAGGTAGTGGGCAGTTGTTTTCCAGAGATAGATAGAGAAAAAGTTCCATCTCATCACCGTCACACATGAAAAATATTATCTATCACAGGGAAATTAATTCACCATTGTCTTCTTTTCCTCTTGACTTTTAGCACTTGATGAAGTTAAACTCCAAGGGGAATCTCATACCTATGAGTAACTTTACTTGCTACCCATGACAGCTCTGCAGAGGTATAGTAGCTTTGGATAAATGGATGGACTCTCTTTCAACTCATGCATTTTCACTAGAATTGGAAAAGTAATTTCTGCTTATGAAGCTACTGCAAGTACCTTGACATAAAGTGATGCTATTAGTTACACATGGGTACTTACAGAGGTTGATTTCACCTTTTTTTTTCTGCCCCAAAAGTAATCTATTATTGAGGGATGGTTTCATATTGGCCTGGAAAACAAAATACATAATTTTTGCACTATTTCTTGTAGAATATTGGGTAATGATTTGAAATATAGCAGTTTTGCTAAAGAATGTTGACTGTTCTGTGTGTCATATTCTATTCTACAGTAGTAGGAAAGTTATCCATCAGAAAAGTAAAGTTTAAAAGGAAATTAATATATTTCTGCAAAGTAGAAACTGAGAAAACAAATGCTGAGATACAAACCTCTTTGAAGATTACTTTGCAATAAAAACTATGCTGGTCCTTGGACCACAGGTTCCCTGTGAGGCATCATTTATCTGTGGTTGCAATGCTATAAAATACATGCAGTTATCAATGCGTGACATGAAATATGTACATAGTTATTGTGAAATACTATGCTAATTAAGCTCAGTACCTTTTTGATAAAACCGGACAGTTAGTCCACTTAATTTCCATTGGAATAGTCGTATCTGTTTTTCCTATTTAATTACTTGTGAAACTCTGAGTAACTTTCAGAAATGCTGTTATGATTAAGGTATAGAGCTGTCAGATGAAAATAGACCCTCGTTGTGCCAGGTACTGTACTGATGGCTGGTGAAAGACTGACATTTCTTAAAAAAACTTACCATTGAGAAGGCAAGATGCATAGAGTGAGAAAAGGACATCTATTTTTAATTCAATTAAAAACATTAATCTAAAAAAGGATATAAATAGGCTTTGTAAGAGGTAATTTTTGAGATGTATTCACTTTCTTTCAGTGCGTACAAACTATCTCAAAATATATGTGAACAGCAAGCATGCATACAGCAGTTAAAGTGGAAATATAATTCACTTCTGCTCTACTTCTGGCTTATTCCCTCTCTTCTGTTTTGGTGCATTCCAAATTTCAGTTGTCTCAGCCTAACTGCATTCGGAAATCCGTTTCATAGAGCCAATGAAAAAGTGAACTGAGAGGCTGTGATGACTGTGATATATTCCTGAGTTAAAAGATTCCTACAGACCTCAGCTCTCCACTGCCATAACTCCATTCTGTGCACACCTACTAGATGCAACTGGTGGAACTGAAAAAATTAAAAGGCTATACTGTAACACTTACATCGTAATAACTCCCCATGACAAATACTACTTTATAAATATGTTACTATTTCTGACTCTCAGTCAGTGAATCTAAATGAAATCCAAACAATCTATTTCGAATCCATGTTACCACACAACAAACATTCTTCTGTTCTGCTGCACAGATGGGCTTAGTCAAAGCGGAGGCACACACTGGACACATTGAAGAAACACAGCAAATTCCGGTTCTTGACAAAAACATACCTTGGTGATGAATAAATGCTCAGCCACTGTGATCTTCAGTTTAAAGAAACAATACTGTTGAGAAAATCTACCAGTTCTTCCCAGGAATCATGGACATATCATGACGTCATTTTTCTCTGTAGCTGACAAATGTAATTAGTGATATCAATCTCCTTTCTTTAGGCATAGGAAGAAAATGAACTGCTGTTCCACAGGCAAGTGGAGGTCAGAGCTGGCTCCTCTTAAGGAAGGCTGACTTAAGGATGGCAGATACTGTTTTGGCTGCTTACGCTACATTGTTTTTATGAACTTAGTTTAATTATTCTTATTTCTACTGTAGCAGTGTGGTAGGCACATAAATGTATTACATGTACAGCCCAAGTAAAAGCCTATGTCTAGTAGTGTATGCTGTCATTCATTCTGCAAATATCTACTTGAAGTTTCTAACATGCAACTGCACAGGCAAATATCAGTAATGAACTTCTAATATTTGTTAATGTCTGCCTAACTCAGACATAGTTTATTATTCATAACAATCAAATTTAGTCCACACTATTGTCAGGACTTAGAAATATCCATCTGCATTTTTTAATAGAATAAAATGAACAGCTAAGTCCCATACTTTAATTATGTAAATGAAGTAAATAGGTCATTCTTTCTATCTTCATGTTTTCTTCCCTTGTGGAAAAGCTTAAATCATATAATAACATAGACATTTATAGTAATATGAACACAGTATAATTATGAAAGTATAGTCATTTGCAAAACATTACATCCATCTAAAAAATTCAATGAGAGAAGTTCGTATTTTCTAAAACTGAATCATAATTTTTACCTTCGCAGGCTTAACATTAGGTGAAGTTCTCAATAAGTAAGTGGCTTTGTCCGATTTCTAAATGATGTCATTGCCCAGAAATAATTTATTCTGAAGTAAGAACAGCTCTTCATGGTATTTCACTGGGATTACAGTCTACCAATAGAAGAAATACACCTGTGCTCATATCTTCATTTATTTCTGAATTTCAGTAGATTTATATCAGCTTTTCTACCTTTCCATCAGTCAAAAACCAATTTGTTTTGTTAAACATCTAAAAACAACTGCTTAGAACTTTATCTTTTATCTCTAAGTTTTTATACGTAATTCCGTTTACTCATTATGTGTCTGGAAAGTGAAGAAATTTAGTTAAAACTGATATCTTTATTCTCTCCTCAATGTTTCTGAGTTTCCAAAATATCTCTGTGTGTTTGAAGAAAGAGTTGTTGCCACTGAATTACAGTTTGCATGTTATTAAATTATATGTTAAGAGCTGGCTTACATGTACTAGAGCTAAATATTTCATGTCAGTATGATGTTAATGCTTCTGATGGGAAAGCTGTTCAGGTGATGAAAAATTCCATGAGAGATTTGCAAAGAAAATGTGTATTAATAGTTGATCAAGACATATCTATTTATATGTCAGAGTGAAAGAAATCAAATAATCTGAGAAGCTGAAAAGACATGTTTCAAGGAAACAAGGAAACATGTAGTGTGGGAAACTTACTTATCCTCTAAGCACATTTGGTGGTATCATTATTTTTATTTTACTTACTATGTTTCCTTGGTTCACCTAGATGAAGAGAGAATCTTGTATTTCAAAAGTTCATTATTGGTACCTAACTGCAATTGACTTACAAGAGTTTAAAAGAATTGAAAACACGTCTCACAGACATTTGTGATTTTTTTTAGTCAATAGCTTCCTGAGCAGATGTCTACCTAGTAATTGATTATTCATTTAATGTAACCTTTCTCTGGAGCTGAGAGGAAAGTCACTGCAGGATGCTTATAATGATAAAATAAACTGAAATAAACATGATAAACAATATTGGGTAAAACAGAGGTGTGAGGATGAAAAAACTTAAACATCATCCTTAATACATTTAAGCAAGGCAAAATATTTGCAGTCAGGTAATATTCTTATTTGCCTGGTTTTACTGTATAGATTTAGTTATTCTTCTATAGAAAACATTTAGATCTCAATTACGAATGATTTAGGTAACGTGTTGTTTTTCCAAATCTAAAAAAAGTTACCACTAAAAACCTAAAAGGATTCTTACTATCAATGTTCAGTTGATATTAAGCTACATAGTACCTAAAGTCAGTGGTTATTTGCATTTTGACAGTAAAATATCCTCAGGGAGGTAAACCTCTGTTTCCAAATATACATGTCCATGCTCTGTAAATCTGATACTTAGTAATAAGAAAGGCCTTGGGCATTGTGAGTAAATATATGTGCATGTAAATCCAATGTACTTATGATGGGAGCCCTATTATGCTTGCAAAGCAAAAATTTACATTTTTCAAGCAGGCTGCTCATGCAAAGAGCAGTTATGCGGCACAGTGGACTATATCTTATACATCTGCCCTGTGTCCTCCTTTTCAGTCTGGGGCCTAGCCCCAAGGTTGTGACTAATAGTACTAAAAGTACAGTGTAGCCAGGCATCTTTCTCTCACTGACTTCCTATTTATATCTTTTACTAAGAGTTTTCATAAGAGTTTTATTTTAGAATAAAATGTTTAGCTTCAACATGGACAGGGGTTGCTGGTGGAATGGGATACATTCATCTTGTGTTTCTTCAGAATGGCTAATAAAGCAACAACTGAAAGACAGAAGTATTGATGAAAAAATATGGTTTCAAGAGCTTTCAAATGTGAAAAAGATTTTTGTTGGAGATATTCTGATTACAGTTAAATATTCTTACTGTATTTTTTGAGAAAAGTCCAGTGGATGTATCCACTGCTAGAAGACACCTAAGGAGCAGCAGCTCCTGTGTAACTAGAAGCTTCACCCCAGAGGTAAATATCTCAGATATGTCTAAATTGCTGAGCTGGTTAAACCCTTCTTTTCAGCATTGCTCTGTTCTGGCTGCTTGTCTGAGATGCTCAGAAATAGCAGTGGATAGCATTTCAACAACTTTAGTCTTTTTGCTAATCCACCCTATGGCGCTAAATTCTGCGCAATAAATTTTTCATTGACATTATTGCAAGTCAATGAAAAGACTGGAGTACAGACTAGCTGGAGAACATGGAAAGAAGCTTAAATCTTTCTCTGTTTCTATGATATTTTATATTCTGTTGAGAAGTTCAGTCCATTAAACTAAGAAAATTCACAGCTAAGATTAGATAGTGACATATCCTCTTGAGTATATATTTTCCTTTATCCTTTCCCCAACAATAACAGTTGGCATATGAATTATATTTTCTACCTTCAGAGTGCTCCAGAGTGATTTATTTAGTGCAAGTTTAGCTGTGAATCTTGCTTAACTACACTTTTCAAACTTCAGTCCCAATAATTTGCACCAAACAGGCGACCTTTATTATGGAAGAAAGACCTAATATTAGCATCCCTTTGAAAAGTTGCATACCACTGAGACTTCATTATCATGGCAAAAAAAAATGCTACAAAAGTAAACATAAATAATGCAAAAAGCATTTGTCAAAATCTGATCTAATTTCACCAAATGATTGTTTACCGTACAAATAGTTGTCTACAAGTTAGAGACAGACTACCATTTCATGCAAAGCTACCGTAATCTGGCCCCTAATTTAGTATCTTACAAATAAAAATAAAAAACCCACACTAATCACTGTTCTCTAAAAGAAAATCCAACCAGACCTCAGGCAAAATTAAGAGAATAATTTTAATGATGCACAATTCTCACTTCTTACTGACTTGTGAACACATAAGACATTAATTCACAAGCAGTCAGCCATCAACAGATCATTATAGAGAATTTTAAAATTATGATTTACTTATATTTTTTGTTTTAGTTTTATTAACAGTTATAGTAACAGTTAACAATACCTAAGTGGCATTTGCCAAAACCACAGAATACTTTAAAACCCATGCTTAATACAGTTTTCAATCTAGAAATAGCAATAAAAAAGATCCTGTAGCACAGTAAGATTGAAGGCTCACATTGTCTGTAAATGGAGGTGATGTTACTAATAAGCCAAGAAAGAAGCTAAAAAAAAAAAGCTTTGAAGCATCTATAGATGTGTATAAGAGTTTATAAAAGCAAAGGAAAAATCTTATTCCTGAAATCTTTTTCTCATTTATAGGCTGACAGTGGAGGTACTCAAACTCCACACGATATTCAGTTTATTCTCTTTGCCTTAGGTTTTAGAGAAATTAGTTATACAGCCATAGTGTCCATACGTGTCTGCCTATTTCTTTATTAATCCTTCTAATAAATGCAATGGCTTAAAATATGTCCAAGTAAAAAATAAACGTTTCCAGTAAATTTCTCACTACATCTTAATCTATCGCACCTCTGTATCTGAGGTTAACGCTAGGCTTTTTAACAGTAGATATGAAAGTGTGTTACGGAGGAGGTTAGTGTTGTTTCTATAGCATCATTGATCAGGGCTTGAAAGGTCATCTAGCCCAGTCTGCAGATCCAAGGCAGAATCAGCTATAACTAACCCACCTAAGACACATATTCATCTAATCTGTTCTGAAAAATCTTCAGTAATGGAAAGTCTGTACCTTCCCAGACAATGTACTCCAGTGCAGATCTGTCTTCAAACTTGTCATTCTTTTTAAATGCCTCCCACAGTCATCTTTGATGAACTCCAAGTCCATAACTTCTTACTCTGTCCCCAGTAATAAAAAGAAAAGATTGCATTCCCTTTCTCTTGCAGGTCCTCTTCACACATTAGAAGACTATTATCGTATCTCACCTCAGTCTTTTTCTGTCTAGACTAGGTAACTCCAATTTTTCCAGTGTTTCCCATTGATCATCTCTTTTACTCTCCTCTAGACTGTCTCCAAATGGAAAACATCTCTCTTTAAGCACAGTCTCTTAAACTTGAGCTCCAAGCTAAGGCCCTAATGCCTATGAGTGGAATGAAAACAGTATCTAATATGTTTTACAGACATTTCTTCTTTTTGGCAGGGATGAAGTTAATTTTTCCTCTCAGTAGCTGGTGTGTTTTGGATTTGTGTGTGAAGAATGTTGATAAACTGATGATACGAGTTGTTGTGAATGAGTCCAAGGACACCGTCCTGCTTTCCAAGTCTCGCTAATTTGCAGATGCAGGAAGCTGGGAGAAAGACAGACAGAATAATTGACCCAAACTGGCCAAAGAGAGTATTCCATGCCATAAAAGTCATGCTCAGTATATAAGTGGGGGCAGGCCAGGGTGGGTATCTGCCTTCCTGGCATCCATTTTTCTTCCTCGTTTTGCTGGCAACATTCCCTCTACCTTGCTGGCTCCCTTTTGCTCCTTTGCTTGCCACTTGTTTTTGTTTCCATGATAGCTGCTCGGGATGGGCTGTATCAGTCATTGGGACATCTGGTGGTGAGAAAATATATATTGTTCACTTTGCATATTTTAATATCTTTATATTCTGTTATTATTGTAGTTTTCCCTTGTTATTTTACTAAATTGTCTTCATCTCAACCCATGAGTTCTCCTTCCTTCCCAATTCTCTTCCCTATCCCACTGGGGAGGGGAGGGTGAGCGAGAAACTCTGTGGTAATTCGGGCTAAACCATCACACATACTTTTGTACATGAGGGTTACTTACGTAGAAAAACACATAATTAGTTAGTGTGAAATCATATTTTAGTGTGAAATCATATGTAGATCTTTCTCTGGTCTGCTTTAAGGTACAACTGGAAAGGAAAAATCTGTTGAAGTGGAGATTTGATCCTGTCTGTCACTGTGTGTGTCAGGTTTAAGTGTAGGTTATTTTCTCTTGTTTCCCGTCAGATATTGAGGAAGACAGTTTTTTTATTCAAAAGTGAACATAAACTAAATCACTGGAGAACACTATGAAGTTCAGACTAGCTGAAAGTTAAAGAATATTTGAATGAACAATTAAATTATTCCCTTAACTTCCAGTAATAAACAGAATTACTTTACCAGATTGATGCAGAGTTCTGGTCAGTTTTGATTCCCAACAGGCAAGTTGGTTTAATGTAAACATTGGGGATTTAAGGGACAGCAAACAAGACATTAGGTGCTGGATATAGGTGACTCTGGTGGGTTTTTGAATCTAACAGAGTTGTCTAATCCCACTTGGCTAGATGTCCTCATCCTCAGGTCCCGTCATTAGCTAGGTTTAATATGTTCAGACAAAATAAATTTAAATAATTACAACTCAATTGAATTTTCATCAAAATAATAAAAATAACTCGAAGGAGGTTAGGGCTCAAAAACAAGGAGTGGTTAGGTTCAACACACTCATATCAAAATTACAGCAATTCCATCTCAACTGGGAAATTTGCATGTGTTTATATTTGGTCTATTCTAGAAACCTTAGGTATACTTATAGGTAAATACCTATAGCTAAATGAGGCTAGGACCTCTCACCATCAGTAAGTAGAAAAGTAAGTTTCTTTTCCCTCCCTTCACTGCTGATAAAGAGCAAATTGCCTTGCAGAATTCCAGAGGGCAACTGACGTTGCTGTGAGTATCTCGGGTCAAATTGCTTGCTCTATGGAGGTGTTTGTTTCTTCCCACTGACTATAAAATCAACCTAAGAGTAAGGCAGACCTTTCTGTTCATCTGCTTCTCTAGTTGATAGACATATAAGTTAGTACAAGTGAATGGCATTCTCTGAAACAGAAAAACACAATTTCTGACGCACTCTTGTAGAGCAGGAGTTTGACAAAAAGCTGTATTCTCTGTTACAAATCATAGAATTATGGAATCACAGAATCATAGAATGGTTGGGTTGGAAGGCACCATAAAGATCATCTAGTTCCAACCCCCTTGACATGAGCACAACCCCTCTGACTAGACCAGGTCACTCAAAGCCCCATCCAATCTGGCCTTGAACACTTTCAGGGAGGAGACATCCAGAACTGCTCTGAGCAACCTGTTCCCGTGCCTCACCATCCTCGCAGTAAACAATTTTTTCCTTGTATCTACTCTAAATCTACCCTCTTTCAGTTTAAATGTTCCATAATCCTTGACTGGCTCTCCTTCTTCCCCAAATGATGAAGATTATAGTAAAGATATAATGAATTATGATGAGGAGGTATGCACTGTATAATCTCATTATAATTAAGATGTAATTAAATGTCTGATTATTTGTTCTTGTGTTTGCTTCTTGAAATTTGAATCTTTATACTGCACTGCAAACACTTTTAAAGCTTTTTCTTTACAGTCCCAAAGTGAATAAATGTTTAATACTTTTTTTTTAAAGCAGAACTTCTCATATTTCTAAGAGCTGTCCCTGTAATGAAACAAGTAGTAATATTTCCAAAAACAATCACCAAGAGGGTTTTAATTTGTTCTTTTATTTGCTTTCTTAGAGCCCAAAGTCATTAAGCTCTAGCAGGCCAGACGTCACAGTGCCAAAGGCAAAATAGATGAAAATGTAGTGACATGTTGATGTTAAAACATCCCCAAGACAGCTGGGAAGATTAGGAATCCATTCTATTTTAATTTCTTATGCCTATTGTGGATATGACATATTTATGTATTTCTATTCAAAATATTCAAATAATCTCCACATATTTTCTTACAAGATTAATTGTTCATTATAGGAGTGCTGCCTTCTGTAAGTATTATGTTTTAGAAATCAATTACAACAAATGAATTTTTACAGTTAGTCTCAATTTGACAGATTACTCTTGAACATCCCCATGCAAGAACTCTTTGCTGTACCCTGCATTATGCAAAATACATCTTGATTTTACAGTTAGTATTGCATTTCAGTCCTTGGAGATACACGTATTTCTTTGTTTACTGGCAAGTATCCAGATTTATACATTTAGGAATATTCCTGAGTTTCCCCAACCCTCGAAACTACTCTGAATCTGAAGACTTCAACTTGTAACCTCTGTAGTCTCATAAGTCCAAAGCTGAGAGTTCTGTGCTGCAGCATGAGGACTTGGACACTGAACCTTGACTCAGGTTTCCTGTCTCCATACCTTCCATCTCCTCCTTCCCCAAAAAACCGCAGAGACCTTATTTCAGAATTCTGAATAAATATCCCTTAACACTTTCTAGAAACTGTGTACTGAATGTGATGGCAGTTGCAATCTTTTTTTTTTTTAAAATTATATTTCAGTTATGAATTTGTAGCATAATCAAAACTTATTTTTGAGAGAACTGACTTTTAAATTTCAAAGTCTCTCTCAAAGGTTGTGCTTAAAAATAGTAATGCTGAGAATATTAAACACAGCCTAACGGCCCTGTCTCTGTCATGTGCTTACTCATTGTTACAGAATTTTACTTTTCAGACAGAACTTCAATCTGTTTCCAAAAGATTAAAAAACAGATCTACATGCAACTCATTAATTGTAGCAGTTTATTAAAAATATTAATTATAAATATTTACTTTGCGCTGGATGCAGTTCATTGACATTCAATGGTGCTATTAAGTGTCTGACACTAATCATGTGGAATTGTCACATCCACACACTAATGGCAATGTTTCTCCTTCTATGTTCAGGGATACTGAAGTTCAGTGATATGAATATATATTTGTGAAATAAAAGAAAAATAGGTGATACCTACCTGAGAATCACAATATGCAATTGTGCCACCATTCAGGATCAGAAGCAAATATTCCATAATATTTTATAGTTAGCAGTGACAGTAGGATAAACTCAGTGTTTTTCGTGCCTCCATTTGTTGTTTAGATCATTTGGAGGTGTTTTATACTGTTATTTGCAAAAGCTCAGTATTCTCTCAGATGTTCATATGCCTTCAGATCACTCCTCAATAACTCTCTCACCTTTGGCTGATTGATTCAAGGAATTTTGAATCACATATTAATTACATATTTAAGCAATGAAATGTTATTTTTTTTCAGAGGGTAATGATTTTTCATTTCAAGTTGAGTGGAATCTATAGCTCTGAGAACTAATGGAAATTTAGCAAGGCTTAATAAAATGCATTCATGATTTGCCAACATAACCTTTATATTTAAAGCAAAGAAATTACATGGTTAGGTCTCTTTAGAACTGCAGTCATAAGTTACTAATCTTTGAAGTAAGCGTTGTAGCTAAACGATTATGGATGATGTTTAGGATAAAAGAACAAAGGAAAAAAAGAAAAAGTGATGCTTTGATTTCCTGATAATAGTAATTACAGAGTTTTATCTTCTTTTGGTTTTCTTTCCACTCCATTTTTTTACTTCTCTTATTCTGTAAGGGCTTCTCTCATTCAGTAAGTAGCTCAAGAGGTAAAATTTCAGCCTCTGGGGTACAGTAAATTTCTCTATTTAAACAAAAGGTGGGAAGTGTAATTTCCAGCTCTAAGTTGGAACTCATGAGAATTCAAAGAACTTGCCCTGGAGAAGGAGGCACTCACAATCAGACTTAATAAGAGGGAAAATAACCCAAAACAAAACAAAAAAAAAGCAGAAAAAAAAAAAAGAGGAAAAAACCAAAACCCTCGTGAATTTTATTTCAGTTTTTCAAGTATGATAAAATAAGCAGGTCAAGAACAATATATTTGCACAAGGTACTAAATAATTATATATTACTACATTCTTCTTTGGGCCGGTAGAAGGTTTACATGCATAGGAAGGGCTGAATTTTGCTAGGCTAGGCAGCTTGTTTTGAAACCTAAACTCCACACTAAAATATCCTAGAGAGAGGAAGATATCTGGAGACTGACTTTGTCACATGCGGAGGCTCTGTATCAATGTTACCCTCATGCAGCATGGAAAAAAAAAATCTTCTATTCTTCTTCTATCAGACTTTGCTGATCCCTGCAATATATGCAAAGTATTAAATATTCAGTCTTTACTGGATAAAATATAGGTAATAATAATAAGAATAGTGTGAAAATAAAAGCAGATATGTGTGCATATATATCTCTCATCAAGATTATAAGTTTAAAAGCGTTATACATTAAATGAAAAAAAAGGTTATTTAATCTTCCTATACTGATCTTATTACTAAGTTAAATCAGCAATTTATTAATATAGTTCCCTGACACACCCACATAACTCATCTTTATGTGAAATCATCCTCCTTTCTCTCAGATTCTGTTACACATTTAATTTTTCTTGACCACTCTAAGAAATTTTCAGGGAGAATAGGCTTTTTTTCTCCCTTACAATCATATTTATTTTTGTTTTGGACAGGTTTCTCTTACTTGATGTTGACAGCCTTTTCTTTCTGTGCCATTTTTTGTTTTGAATTTATGTGAACTATTTTTAAAAATGCAATTTACTGTAGTCTGTTCAAATAAGCACTGCAAATATGCTAATGAGTTCTGAGCCTGGATTTTGCATAAACAACTCATACTGTATGCACTTTTTATTTATATTTTTATTCCTAATCACAGATCACTCAGCTGATATGACTGGAAAAGACCTCTTGGGTCATCTATTTCAATCTTTTTGCACATAGCAGATTTTATTCAGTCTGTCTACTAGTCTGTCTCCTGGAGGTGGATGTGTGTGAACACATATATACACAAGTATATACAGTCCCAAAATTTAATGCAATCCTCTGTCAAGCAATTGCAGCAAGTATACCTCAACTTTCTCTTTGGGTGTCATTTTATTACCTAATTTTTCTTAATGCTAAAAAAAAAGTCAGATGTAGTTACACTTTTTTCATTTTAAAGTCCAGTTATACTCTCTCATGGACTGTGTATATTCTACTTCTCTCCTTTGAAAAATGATGTTTAAATCAAGATACAGTTGCAGTTTATATTTTCTCTTGCACACTGGAATACGAGTTTCCTTTCCTTCTTTCTCAGCTTCATATATAAATGTCCTTTAATCACCGGACAGGGAAAATGAGAAATGAGATAGAACTTGCAGTCTATCTGAGATCAACCTGTCCATGTGATTGCTGAGTTACTCTGAGAAGAATCAAGCCAGATTCTCAGTTTGCAAACCTGAATGAGGGAACTCTCCTTGCAGAAATGGCTTACAAATTTGTGGATGAGGATACCCGTTAACACCTTTGGTAGGCAAACAAGGTGCCTCAGGAAGAGATTTGTAAGGTTTCATGTTATCAAGAATATCCAAAATTCTTATCACAGATTATGTTATCAACTTGGCAGATCTTAAGTGACACACACATGAGTGTCTAGAAAAAGCGGATTATAGAGAACACGATTGTGGGTGGCCGTTCAACCACCTGATAGTCTCATTCCATCTCCCCATCTGTCTACACATTTCAGATGCTAATGACTGCAAGTAATAAAACTACTTAACAAATTTGATTTCTAGTACTGCCTTGGAAGAGGACAGAAACCTGCTGTATTACTCTTTTTCTGAGATGCAGGCTTTGATCAGCTGTAGTATAAAGCAGCTTCAAAAAAAAGCAAATATTATTAAAAGAATATCCTTTTAATTACTGAACTCAGTAAGTCCACCACTCACAAGTCAGGAAATTTAACACTTTATTTTCAGTCCTTTCTCTGAGCCTTTGGTAATCTAGGAACTCTCTTTAAAACGGAAGTATTTCATACATTACTCAAATAGAGGGCGTCATAAAGCATCTGACTTAAAATTGCACTGGAAATTGTAACATAGGCATTTTATAACTTGAGAAATGTTTACTCATAAGTTAAATATTCTAGTCATATCATTGTTTGAAACATTTCTGGGTGAACAAAAGGAGGATTTATTTGAGTTATACAGAAAAGAGAAAAAGAAAAAAAATTAAATAGCTGAATGGTGCCTGTGAATACGGTAGAAACTTCTCTTATGCAGCCTAATGCCTTGTGTAGCTAAGCCTTTATTTCATTTATCCCATTGTCAAAGTTTTAGTGGTAATGACTGGATGAGTACAAATATCAGTGCAATAAAACATTTCTTTTCCAGTGCCCTCAATCACTTGGCAAAGTGGCAAAGGAGAAGATGCAAATCTGAAGTTGGATTCATTCTCCTTCTTCCTTAACCACTGAAGTTTTGCTTACTTACTGGATCATATATTTGTGAGCCCTGCCCTCCTCGCTACCCCTCCATATTCCTGACAATAAGATATTCTCAAACTAGAGAAGACTGTGTGGAGATTTTGTGGACTTTCCATCAAATGGAATCCAGAAATACAAATTAGACAAATGTGAAAGGTCTAGATACACATAAGCATCTCTGAGGCAGAGCATGGACCAAATAAACTCCTGGAGTCCCTTTCATCTGTAAGATTTTATAAGGAAGAATGATACGTAAGTTACTAGCTGTTCCTTACTTATTGGATTGTATTATTTTTGTTTGGAGTATAGGCAAAACAACATCTTCTCAGCCGTAGATGAAAATCGGAAGAGTTCTAACACAGAAGTATAGATTTTCAACCTTCTGACACAGAAAACCAGAACTCTTCCTAGTATGTTAATCAGTCCTTTCTTATTCTGGGTAAAGATTGCCTCTCTGTTTGTTGTCTCCTGAGCTGATGAGTAAGTGAACTGGTATGTATCTCAGCTACATGTCAGTTTGCTAACAATCTTGGAAATGCCTTTCATTGAACTGTCTTTAGTACTTCATTTGCCAGTGCTCTAAATGAAATCATTCAGAATTGTCAGAGAGAGAATGTAATTTCTTACCTTTACACACGTACCAAAACATAGATACAGAGTTGTCCTTGTAAAGCAGTAGTAAATGATGCTGCTACACTAACCTGTAAGTGTTCAGGCAGAAGTGTGCTTTGCAAACAGGTGGAAGAGTTACTTTCCCAGCAGCTCATTGCCAGCTCTCCTCCCTTGAGTACCACTCACTTAAATTTCTCATCAGAGCTACTCATGTCAAAATTGCACTCAAAGTAAGGTAGGTTAAGTTAACAGGTTTAAATACAAGGTTTTTCCTATGTCAGAATACTCTGAAGCTGTCTTGGCACTGGAAGAGCTAGTGTATCAGAGTGGTGATAAATTCTGCCTGGGAGTCAGGATGGACAGATGCAGTGATAAGTAGCTGGAGATGTCCATAAAATAACGTAGATCTAGAAAAGAATATATGTCCAAATCATAATGGTACCTCATCACACTGCAAACAGTGTAATTCCCCGCCTTAGCTTTCCCTCCTTCCTTAATATTATACTTTCTCTTTGCTAAATCAGCTGTTTGTGCTGAATCAGCTAGCCACATTTACTGATTTAGAGAGAAATACTTTATCCATGGTTACTCTTGTTAGGTTTATACACTCTCAGATCACCTGAGAGCCTTAGGTATTCTTGATTGTGTTATGGTTTAATTAACAGTTCACAAGGAAGCTTTCCTGAGTTTATGCTTATACGTTGGTTTATTGCTGGCTGCAGGAAGGTGGGCACAATGTCTGCTTGTACCAAGCTTACCCACTGATTTTTGTTTAGTGAACCTGAATTGGAAAATTTTGTACCAAATGAGCATTTCACTAATGTGGAACTACTCCATCGTGCTGAAGAATTCATACCAGATTTGAGTATTGCTAAACCACAACTATTTTTTTCCAGGATCTAATTCACAGCGTGAGATAATGTCTCTGAATCCATAACACTGACGGGATGGAGAGATATAAGAAGAGAACCTCATCCAGGTCTTTCATCAAAGCATTAGTAACAAGAAAGAGTGCCTACAGAAGTACTTTCACTAGCTGGAGTGAACTAACTTGGCAGATCACAAATTCAAAAAGAGAGAGTTGTTCTCCTCCATCTCTTTTTTTTTTTTTTTTCCCTCAGTCTTGTCTGCACAGTCCTTGCTCAGATCACCTTGACATTTAGCTGAGGCTTTTGTGACTTACTTCGTTTCAGCAGCTCAGCAGAAATGCTAACAAAACTGTAGACCAACTGTAGCTTATCAGCTTTTTGCCAAGCTGATAAATAGAATTGGCTTAGCAAGGTATCCTCCAAGCCATATAACACAAGGGAGGGAACAATGCAGACAAGAGCAGGACAATGAACAGTGAAATTGTCAATTTTGCTGGCAAAATTGGCATCTTTACTGCATGTGGAAATGTACCAGAAGACTTTGAAAAGGTGGCACTGCTCCTTATCACTTGGAAGACCATCCAAGTCCCATTAAAGTAATTAAGTTTTTGTACTTATTTTAATGACACCTGGATCAGATGCTGTATAAACAGACTGGTAAATCACTACTAGTAAGTTATTAACATGTAAATGAACTTTGATCTTTGGTATGGGTGTATGTTATTGAAGGATGGTAAGTAGTTAGGAATCAAATGCACACTCCGATTTTATAAAGCACTTTGTATGTATCTAGTAACCTTCATACCTAAACATCAAAGTAATTTAAGAATCATCCATGATTAGACATCATCACTACTAATTATTTGTTAGTTTTCATTCCTTTTCTCTGCATTTCCTCTGTTTAATTGGCTTGATTTTTGCAAGATATTGAAACTTGTAATAAGTATCTTAAAAGTAAATGTATTAGCTTTTAAGTATAAATAAATATTATGGACAGACTTGTTCTTCAGGCAGTAAACTGAAGTGTTGACAACCTTCCTTTCCTACAACTTAAAAGTATTCTGTGTTGGTCTTGCCTGAAAGAGTTATTTTCTTTCACATCACCACTTCAATTTCAGTGCTATTTCTTGAATTTCTCAGATCTTTTAACCTGCAGCATTAACAGTTGACAAACAGCAGAAATTCACAATGCAGTGCATACGAGGGAACCTGTTATTGCATACCACTTTGGTTTTCCCTATTACTTTCTTTTTCTCTTTTTGCCATGTTAGTTAGCACTTGGATCCTATAGTCATGCTAAATGTGGTCATAGGAGCCTGCTCAAAAAAGATAGCATTACACTCGCATGATTCAAAGGACTGATAGGAAGTTTTAGGATGAATACTGCAAACTCAAGTTACTGCATGTTCTGCTGCTGACTGGACTTTTCACCTCATGCAAACCTGGGCACACTAAATATCACCACCTTGGGTACATGCAAGCCATCTAAGATAAGCAACAGTAAAATGGGGAAATGGCTAGGATATTTAGGACTGAAGAGGTTGGATATGAACACTTATTCTCAGACATAAAGGATTTCCTGTTATGCTCCTGCCCCTAAAAACCTCCCTAGTAAAAAGTACTTGGCACTTATCTCAATTGTACTATAATGTAATTTGTATTCATCGAAATTCTACATTTATTATTAGGCTTGCAGCTAGTGTAACTTAAAACCATTTAAGCTAATAATTTAAATTGTGTTATTTTATATGTTTAATGTATGGAAGTTTTATTATTCAATAATTGGGCATGTTTTTGCAAGAATAGTCACTCTAGAAGCTAATTTATTGATATTTCATGATATTATGTGTTTTAGCGTTGTTGTTAATTTCACCCTGTAAATAATTTAAGGAGTCATTGCAAACAAAATTCTCCCTGTCTGCTAATATGGAGATTGAAATTAGTAACTCAGTCTGTGTCTTTATCCAGTTGCTTGTCAAATTCTATTCCTATTTGCTTATACAACTGTTCCTTCTATTCCTTCCCTGTTCCTATGGTTCTATATATTTCTGTACATACTTGTCCAAATAGTAGGACTAGCAGGTTTGGATGCCTCTCTGTGTGTGTTTACTATATGAAGTAAACTGGAATTTTCTGTACCTGAAACTCTCAATCACTGCTAAGTTGATCTCTAAAGAATACTACTGAATGCCTTGGGCATACCTGCCCAAACAATTCCACAGTACCCTTGAATTCATGTCATTTAACTCTAATGGGATATGACAATGAAAAATGATGATGCCTTTGCTCTGCTGGGAACTCTCCTCATCTTTTAACCTCACTGTAGTTCCATTCTGAAAAATTTGAAGCAAGCCTACCCCTGTGACACAAGTTTTTCTTTTCTTTATAGCTAGAAATAAACCCTTTTTCTTCTACTAAGAAAGACTCCATAATTGATAATAAACTTGATTACATTTTTTTTTTCTCAGATTGTTGAAACTATCCTTAAAACAGAATAAGTTAAGGGTGACTTTTCAGTTGATAATTTTATTACATCAGTTTCCTAAAGGTATAATGAAATTGTTCTGAAATGCAACAGTACTAAGAGCTCAGGAAATGTGATGCAATTAGTGTCTGTATTCATAATGGTGTCTAATGACTGCAAGAAAGGTAACAAGTTGGATTTTGAATAGCTGTACTGGGAATTACTGAAACTTTCGCTTGGAAGTCAGCATAACACTTGTGAAAATAGCAGATTAATTCACAGCCTTCATGCAGATAAACCAGCAAAATATTAAAAATATTCAAAATAAATGTTCAAGTATGTTTTGTGTCTTAAAGATAACACAAATACCCATATAAAACTAGATACATAGAATCTATTTATATATACACAAACTTGTGTCTACATCTTTGTGTGTATCTCTAAATGTCTGTGTGTATATGTGTAGTGATTTCTGTCTTTAGACTACTACATTGCAAATAAATGCATAAGGATGGAAAATTCCTTGCACAACTTAGAAAATGCACCAGCAGATTAAGAGAATGGAAGCTGATAATGTGTCCTTTTGTGGCAATAATAATGCTATAACAACTATGTGAATAAATATCTTGTAATTCTATTATATTTTTACACAGCCAGATAGATTCACAAAGCAATATTTTAAATTAGCACATGCACATGGTATGCTTACTATTTGCTACTATTATATCTTGTGTGGATAAAATATAATAATTATTATACTAGAGTAGCATTGTCATGAAACAATAACCCTAGTTTCATTCCAAGGTCCCTTCCAATCCAAAGTATTCTATGATTCTATGATTCTGTGACTATAGTTATCTTCACTATAAAGAATATTGTCTAGGCAGACATGCCTGGTAGTGAATAAATGTTGCGAAATGCATAGCATTATTTAATCAGATAACAGTACTTAGGTGCTTTCACTTGAACTGCATGCTGGCTGAAGGAATATAAGAAGAAGCTAATGAACAATGGCAAAATGTGAATTTGCTGGAAGGATTTTACTGGAAAAAATAAGGTCTTTATGATGTCCCTTCTTATTTCCAATCTATAATGATCTAAAAGAACAAAGAGATATTAATGGAATTCAGTGATAATCAGTCTGATATTACATGGAAATGAATATTGAACACAGCTGAAAGAGGTGAAACAGAGATGAGATGTTAGGAACATGTCAGTAAACAGTAACATGAAGTCAGACATAAAAATAATGTAAGTTAACATATATACAGTTAGACTGAAATAAGGGCAGAAGTAGGTTTCATCATGCTGGATACTACTAGGAAGTACTGAGACAACAAGAAATATGATACTAGTCAACCAGAGGAAATATTTAGACACAGGGGGACACTTTCCACGAAAGATGGAAAGAAAAACAGAAGCAAAAACACCAGTGTTGAAAGCATGATCATATCACCTCAGAAACTGTTAGTGTAGTGTGATTCTGCAAGTGTAGAATTAAACAATGAACAATATATGTTGATGGTTTTTTTCAACAACCGCACAGAGCTCAGTCCCAACTACAAAGCTACTTTTCCACTGCCACTCCCATCTATTTAGATGATGAGCTCTTCAGAACAGTGACTGAATTTTTGCAGAAAACAAGGTTTCCAAGATACTATCATACCATCACCATAGGTGTTAATACTTACGACTCATTGTGGTTTCTTCCTCACACATTATCACAGTATTGCCTAAAGATAACCTTGACAAATACAAAGGCCTATAAAATAAATCTGCAGTTGATTTAACATAGGCAATATTTTTTAAATGTATATTGTATGTACCTCTAAATATTCATCTTTTGTTGTTTGTACTTGCCAGGTAGCAAAAGCCTTTTTGATTTTGAGTAGATTGGTAAACAGCTTTTCCGTTGAAAAACAATTTCTGAGTATTCAAAAACTGTTCCTGTTTGATATTAGGATTAAATCAAAACCTTTTGAAATTTAAATTATAGTGGATAAAATAAAGAGAGAAATTGCAGGATGCTTGGAGGACAGCCATCATCAGCACAATTATTTGGGTCGTGGGAAACAGAGTTACATGTTCCTTCCCTGCTCAATTTGAAGTTGGAGGTGTTTATTCTGCATGTATATCTCTTTACCTGACTATTCTGAAATGGAAATCTTTCTTGCTGGAGATTTTCATGATTTCACAAATTGGAGACTAGCTATGTCTAAAGTGTAGGAAAAAGGATACCCTACCAGGCTGAAGCCGAACAAGATCAGGACTTCACAAGGTTTTTTGCTCGTTTCTCTCCTCCACATCCATTTTTGTTTCGTTCACTGTTTGGTTTCCTCCCAGCTTCTTCCCTGACTGCTATAGACACATATAATCATAGTGGATAACCTGGAGCATCTACAGTGCCCCTTGATGTTTAATTTTAAGCAACTGACATCCTCTCATACAACCCAGAATAACAGACTAATCACTGTGCCAAAATCTTTCCTAATGTAGCACTGATTTGGACTGCAATTGTTATCCAGAATTCTACCTTAGAAATATCTAAACTTTTTTACTTCAGTGAAAACCAGTGAATCATTACCCAAATATACATACAAATAATTAAATAGTGTAAAGAAACAAACAAACAAAAAATTATCCCCAGTTCCAGTGGATAAAGCAAAGAAAATATATTGATGAATTTTTTTTCATTGTTTCCTGCTCTCTTCTCTGTCCCCTCTACCATCTACAATAGGAAGAAATCATCCACTATAATTTAATAAGTGACATTTAAATATATGAGATACTGCAACTGTCTAGCAAACACTGTCAGGCTTTTCAGCTCTTTTGTTTCCACTTGTTAGGCTAGAAAGACAGAGTTTCTCTAAAGAAAGATGTTGACAAAAAATCACAAGATTACCATGCATGACACTTCACAAATGTTAAATATATTTTTCCCAACATCCCAAATTTCCATCTCTTCTATTTCCACATATAAATGATCTTAAAGAGAATTACAAAAAAAGTAGAGTAGAGGTCACTTTCCAGACCACAGCAAAAATCACATCAGCCTGCAGCATTAGACCTATAGAAATGACATAGAGACTGCTAAATGTTTTTGTCTATAGCTATGGAGACACTGAAATAAGTTATGCTGTCTCCAGATTCAAACTATTTCTTTATGTACCTCTCAGAGGGACTCTTTTGCTACATGAAATCTTCTTAGTATTTATTCTTTGTAATCTGATATTTGGGGAAATATCTGAGTGATTTATTACAAGCTCCCTAGGAGTGACCCGTAGCAGCACACAATGCCACAGGAGAGGACAGAACACAGTGTCTGCCAAGCCGCGTGTCTGCAGCAGTCAGACGTGCTGCGAGAAACAGACTGTAAGTGCACATGTCAATGGGGCAAGCATATTCTGAAAAGAAAATGAAACTGAGCATATTCCAAACCAGCATGAATAACTGGCTATAGTACCAGAATAGGACTCAAGACCTTTCTCCACTAAGTGACCTCCAACAAGTCCTTTTCTTTATTTTTTCCTTCTGAGAAACATGGATTACCACGAGACTTATGATCATAAGTAATAATAGGTTGCAAAACCCACAAATGTCCGTTCTATTGGAATAAATAGAAGTGTCATCTTGAAAATGCAGGAAGCTATCTTTGGCCTTATTCTGTCAGGGTTATGGGGGACTGCACCATACTTCAAGGCACGCTTTTGGGCATCATACCTCAAGAAGAGATTTGATCAACTAGGTGAGCTAATGCAGACACGGAGAATTGAAAAGGATATTAAAGAAAGTTTGAGAGGATTAGAATTACTTATTTAGAGAAAACTAATCAAGGATATGGTAATAACCTTTGGTTATGTAAAGTGCTGCTATGAAAAGAAAGTATTCCATGTTCTGATGGACAGAACAAAAAAAAAAAAAAAGTGTTTAAATCTAAGAAAATAAGGGTTAGGTCAGTCCACAAAAAAAAAAAAACCTGACCGTAAAGATAGCTAATAAGGAGGAAGTGTGAATGAGAAACATAAAAAAAAAAATAATTCTAGAACAATTCCAAGAAAGTTACCTTCTAAACCAGTTATGAAAGAGGAATACAGGTAATATTACACATACCAGACTGACTGAATTATGGTTCTTGCTCGAGGTCTTATCATCCCTCATATAGACATTAGGTATCATTCTATCACCTTCCAGGAGTAGATTTATAGCGTGTCCAACCCCAACCTGAGTCCTGGGCTACAGATCCTAGGATAACAGATGTTACTACATCATCAAATCTAGCCTAAGAGCTCTCTCTGAAAATCTGTGAAATTGTCTTATTGAAATAGCTTTAAATCAGCTTGTTTGAAACATGGCATTATTTAGTTTTGTATTCATCAGTTCAAAGCATGTTACTGTCAGCTTCTTCTGATTCATCCTAGATGGCTTGCCTTACCCCACAGCACTTGATATGGCCATTCCTCAAACAGATTACTGATTTTTTTATGTCCCTCTTTTCAGTCTTGACTAAACAGCTTGTCTCCAAGGCTGGATCATAAAGCAGAACTGGGTAGCTTCCATTGATAGGCTCCCTATGATAAAAAAAAAACAAAACAAAAAAAGTTCCTTAGGTTAGGATGAACCTAAGATTTTATAAAGTTTTCTTGGAGGGGAGTGGAGTCCAGAGTACACAGTGAAATGAGTCTGAAGTCAATAGTAGAAAAAGTAGCAAACACCTGTGCAGAAACAGCCTCAATGAAACATTTTCCAGGACAAAATATTTTTTTATTGATGAATTATCAAATCTCCTGAGATGTCCTTCACAGTTATGACTCTGGGAATGTTGCCTTTGGGGATACTTCTGACTGGATCATTAATTTACTTGAAAGTAAATGCAAGCAGGTGGACAGCAACATAAGAGGCAGAGAGAACCAGACATGGTATTCATTAAAAAAAATTCAGATTTTTTCCAAGTTCATGACAGACATCGAAAAAGCCAGTTCTATTTTAATAGTTTAAGAGATTTTTTTTTTGTTACTTTCTTCCTAAATAAAGTAGAAATAAATTTAAGTATTTGAGATCTGCACAGATCACAAAGTGTCAATAGCTTACTTTTCAAAAGGGAAGAATTTAGCAGTCCAGGAAACATTTGAGACTGAAAATTCTTTTCAATGCTGCCAGTGGAAAAAAGAAGAGACAAAGGAATTCTAAGATCAGAAACAACCAGAAATCAAGGGTCAGAGAGGCGGGGTATGGCGGAGAGCTTGAGGTGATGATGAGGAAGGGAAAGACCAGTCATCAAATTAAGAAGATGAAGTGCTTTTATTTTCTTTGATGGAGTGTAACTTTTCTCTTGAGAATGCTATGACACTGCATGTCATTCCAGCGGCAGCATACCATGAACTGATCATCTGGAAAGCAAGTTTGTAATGTAGTGTCTTCACTTTATATTATCATAGAATCATAGAATCATAGAATGGTTAGAGTTGGAAGGGACCTTCAAAGGTCATCCAGTCCAACCTCCCTGCAAGGAGCAGGGACATCCCCCACTAGATCAGGTTGCTCAGACCCTCATCCAACCTGGCCTTGAACCTTTCCAGGGATGAGACAACCACCACCTCTTTGGGCAACGTGTTCCAGTGTTCTACAACTCGCATTGTAAAAATTTTTTCCTAATATCCAGTCTAAATCTACCTCTCCCTAATTTAAAACTATTACCCCTTGTCCTATCACAACAGGCCCTACTGAACAGCCTCTCCCTATCCTTCCTGTAGGCCCCCTTGAGGTACTGGAAGACCGCTATCAGGTCTCCATGGAGTCTCCTCTTCTCCAGGCTGAACAGCCCCAACTCTCTCAGCCTGTCCTCATAGGAGAGGTGCTCCAGCCCTCTCATCATCTTTGTGGCCTTCCTCTGGACTCTCTCCAACTGGTCCATGTCCTCCTTATGTTGGGGGCTCCAGAACTGGATGCAGTACTGCAGATGGGGTCTCATCAGGGCAGAGTAGAGGGGCAGAATCACCTCCCTTGACTTGCTGGCCACACTCCTCTTGATGCAACCCAGGATGCAGTTGGCCTTCTGGGCTGCAAGGGCACGACGCCGGCTCATGTTGCTGGCATGATTACAAGTTGGAGTGACAGGACTAGGGGTAATGGTTTCAAAATAGAGGGAGGTAAATTTAGATTAGGCACTAGGAAAAAAATTTTTTGTGGAACACTGGAACAGGTTGCCCAGAGAGGTGGTGGATGCCTCATCTCTGGAAACATTCAAGGCCAGGTTGGATGAGGCTCTGAGCAACCTGATCTGGTTGAAGATGTTCCTGATCCTTGCAGGGGGTTGGACTAGATGACCTTTAAGATCCCTTCCAACCCTAACCATTCTATGATTCTATGATTTATTAATTTGAATAGAAGATGCAATATTATAAGACTGTTAAAGATATGGGATTTTTACAAGGGACCATTTTATTTGAATCCTTGAATATTTCTTGTCCTTAAATTTTACCCAGATGGTTTAAATTAAGCAGAAAAACTTTTTTCTTCTTCTTCTTTTTCACCATATCAGGATGTAATAGGCTTTTAGAAAACCTCCCAGTCTTGATTCAAAGCTATCAAGAGATGAAAAAACCTGTCACTGTGATAGATTTTCTTCCGTAATTGATGAAAATGCACAACTTATTTCCAACATGAATATCTAGTTTCAATTTCCAACTGCTGGTTCTTGTTACAATGCCTTCCACTAGATCAAAGAGCTTTGTAGTACTTAATGATTTTTTTTTTTTATTATTTCTGTGAAGATACTTGCACAGTGTAATCAAATCACCTTACAATATTCTTTTTGATATGTTATGTATTTTACTTCAAGGTACTTTTCCCAACGCTTCCATCGTTTTCACTAATCTTTTTTTCACAAACTTCCTCGAATTTTTTCTTTCTTTAACAGATCTACAGACTGGAATTATAGGGAATGTCCTGATAACACTCCCAGCAACGTTAAAATCAACTATGCACTCTAATTAATTTTTCTCTTACTTCTTCAAGAAGCAGACTACTTCTTATTGCTACAGCATTGTTCTGAAAACTGGTTATCTTACCACTATAACTCTTAGATCTTTTCAATCTCTCCTTCTCAGGAAAAAAAAAAAAATCTTACTCTGCAGCTTCAAACTCCATTCTTAAATTAATAGCTTCCTATCTTGCTGCATTAGAAATACTTCATTTGGATATAACCGATTTATCAAGCTATCTACATTTCTTTATGGCATCTAAATTCCCATTATTATTTACCATTGTGATAAATTTTATGCCTTCCACAGGTTTTATTGCTGGTGATTAGATAGTTACTTCCTTATCACGTCTCACTAGACAGTGTCCTGTTCCTTGTAGAACCCCATTCTCTTGTACAGTGATGATTAACCACTGATAGCTTACTTTTAAGAAGTCAGTTAACCAGTTCTTGATCCATTCAGCGTATTTTACTTTATGATACTGTACTGTGCCTATGGCCTAGATTTATTAAACAGTGAAAATTAGTGGCCTGGAAATCTTCTTAAAAGTTCTTTCAGCTTCAGATTGCTTTAGTCTGCCTTCAGCAAAGACTGGTCTCTTCGTTAAGGAGATGTCAGAAATCATGCTTATGTAGTCTCTTTCTGCACTAGAAGGTAATCTGTCATTATAAGTCCATAATAACTTGTTTTCAGACAAACAAGGTTGACGCTAGCAACATGGAGGGCAATTTACATTCAGGCTTTCCTGCTTTTCCCTTCATGGAATGAAAACAACTGCTAAGAAAATTTTCTACTTATAAATTCTTCCAACATCTTGAAAATCTGGAATTGTCTCTGCATTCTGATGTAATATTTCTTTTATATGTTCCAATAGATTATTACCAGTGTTTTACTAAACCACCATACAATTCTTATCAGTCTTGCAATTACATCTCCTCTATTTTCTGTTGAGGAACACAGTGTACCATGATCATTGTACCAGAGATCTCCTCTGTATCTCAGCAACAAGGATGTGTCAAAGACAGGAGCCCACCCCATCTTCAAGTTCTTTTGGGTTAACTGTACTTCTTCAAGTGGTAGTGTGTAGCATAAGAAAGACCACGGAGCAATATAATCTCTCAGAAATACACCATCCTTCGACTTTGCGAGTGAAACAGTGAGGAAAAATAAGGACTAAATAGAAAATTAAAAATCTATTCTTAAAGTGAAATGTAGAACAGATTCTTAATTTTCTGATCTTTTAGGAATATACTAGCTGCATAGTTCTGGCTTTAAAAACTAGTGACACTAAACCAACAATGTTTGCAAGATATTTTGAAAAGGATATCTGGGATAACTTTAACTTCTGGAAAAAATGTCAGTGTCCTGTAGATATCAAAAGGAAAAAAAACCAAACAACACAGTCCAACTAGCCATCAATCCATGAGACAGTGGAACTGCAAGATTCGCAACAGGACAGAGTAACATTTTCTGGTGCATTTTACAGCCTCTAGTGATTTGTATTTCAGCCAATGCCTGAGCCAGAGGTGGTAGTTTTATTCAACATCCTTTTGCTGTGGACTTGTAGTAAATTGAAAGTGCTTTAAGATGGGGATCTATAGTTTGTGTAAAGTACAGAATCATTAAATATGTCTTATTTACATGTGCCATATGAATTTCATTTTATGCCCCTAGTTCACAAAGGGAGTGAACACACATTGCCATTCGTGACTTTTGAGAGCTACATCGTATTTGTTTGTACCGTCTGAGGAGTCTGTTTCTTTTATAGAAGCTGTCCTTGTCATAGTCTTTTGATATCTTTTCTAGTCCAATTCTGTTCTCTGTTTTTCTTTGTTTAACTCTTGTAACTGTGCCTTCTTGAAAAATTCTTCCACATCATAAGGGACAGGAATTATTTCAAATGTGGATACAAAATCGGTTTGTGCAGTGTTGTAATAATATTGCCTCTTTTGTTCATTGACCTTTCCCTAGTTTCTCCCTTGCTCCATCTTACTTTTAGGTTTTCTTCTTTCATGGTCATGGTAGCTAGACACCTCTCTCTTCTTTATTTGTATAATGCAGAAAATACTCATTGATTACTGTATATCAGAAGGTTATAGAAGTTTCTTTTCAGCCATTCTCTTGCATAGCCAGCTAAAATAGCAGATTCTCCTAAAGGACTGTGTTACTGCTTTAGCTGAGATGCTTTCTCTGAGCTCCTTTTTCATAGAGTAGGTTAAAAAAACTTAGTAGACTTCATGGGAGCCCTGGGTCATTAGAGACTGTCAGGATATAGTCTCTCTTAATTTTTGCTGAGCTCTAAATTAGATAACTCTATATAATTACCTATAGGTTGGATAATTTGTCATTGCCATTTTTATGTATAGTGTACTTAACTTTTTCTTATAATTATACTGATTTGCTGATTTTCATACTAATGAGTTAGAGAACATTTTTGAATCTTCATTTGCAGTTCCTATTTTCAAATAAATTTAAATAAGCACTAGGAAAGGGAGCGTATTTTATGTGTTTTTAGTCTGTCCTCTGCCAACAAAAATGCAGATTGATACATGACAAATCTTACTTTTGTGAATTCCCTGCTCCGCAAAAGGCATATATTTTAGACAAATAAAGCAGTGAGATTAAGTTAATGGAGAAAAAAAAGTAAGATAGCAAATTTATGATATTTCAAGCTGTTACAGCAGTGAGTAAACTTCATTGCATTTCTTAGAGTCATTGCAATCACTGTCACAAGGAAGGATTTGTTCTGTGTTTCTTGCACTTGTTACAGCCTTTGCCATCAGGATGATGAATTTAATTCCAGTACCTTGCGTATTTAGTGAATTACAGTAGTGTGCCCTGTCTCCTGCCCTTTCCAGTTTTCCATCATTTCTGAATAGCTGGAAAATATTTTTTTAATGTTTAACTGTTGTTGTAAATTCATCTCCTTGAAAAAATGCTTCCATATTACAGCATCTCTATCCATAAAAAGTTGAGTAGAAGCAGCTCTCTTCTACATGATTTGAGCCTGACACAAGTTTTCATCTTATGTGTAGATAGATAGAAAGGAAGAGAAAGAAGGAAGACATTAGAGAATCATAGTATCATAGAATCCATTTGGTTAGAAAAGATCCTTACAATTGAGTCCAACCGTTAACCTAACACTGCCAACTCCACCACTAAACGATGTCCCTAATTGCTACATCTACATATCTTTTAAATACCTCCAGGGATGGTAACTCAACCACTTCACTAATTAGGTTGTTCTAATGGTTGATACCATTAGTATTAGGACTGAAACTACATTGTTTCTAAGGATTCATAGAATTTATTGAACGTTACCTTTTCCAAGAGAGAAATAGAGGCAGTTGCAATAAGTCTTTATTATAATGTATCTAGTAGCTGCCTTTTGCTTGGGCTGTTAAATCTTTTTCACCATAAATGATTTTAGGAATCTTCCTTCTGGAAAACAGTAAGACATCTATTAATTCAAAAAGCCTCGATTTTCAGCAAAGTAATTTTCTTTATAGCAACATTTCACCTGAAGTAAAATATATTAACCTTTCCACCCCTCTCCTCTTCATAAGCTTCAGGAAAATGTTGCCATGGAATATTTAAAACAGCTCAGTTTACTGTGGGCTCATTTTAGCTCACCTCCAAGCAAGAGATATTCTCCTACAAGTTCAGAAGCATTCTGAGCGCTAAATAGTAGCAAGAGTTGAGAAAAAAAAAAGAAATTCAGGTTAGTATCCTGTTGTTCTCCCATTCTTTCCTATAAAGATGTATGGAGACTGAAAGCTATTGGAGAGAGAGTACAGAACTGAAATATTTCAAAATAAGGTGAAAAAATTTAAATTAACCTTTATTTTCAGGGTACTTTCCAGCTGGGCTCAGACTATCCTCTCTGTATGTTTCATGTGATCATTCCAATTATTCTTCCCTCTTGATTAAATAATGAACAGTGGCTCCCTGGTCCCAGAATAACTGCTTGTGACTTGTACTTACTACCTTGTCCCACTGCATACAACATAACTGCAGTAGCTCGCATGAAAAACATTTTCAAGTTTTTTTCCTTCTTTTTTTTTTTTATTTAGAAAAACTCTCAATAAAGAAGTTATGTCCTCAAAAGGTTGTCTTCTTCTTAATATTAGGGAAGAATTGTGCAGAGTTCCTTTGTGTTACAATTCAATTGTGAGAATTTTGTACACAATATGAAGAAATCTTTCCCATTATTATCTTACAAATGTGTTAAGAAAATCTGGTCAGCTCTGCATAATAAAGATACAGTGAAAATGAGGACATATACATGTCAGTGCCTCAAAATTCATATATACTTTCCTTTCACCATGAAGCCTCTTGAAGTTTTTCATGTATGCAATAAATCCATAATTCGGTGGTTATGATCTTCTGCTGAAAGCAAATATGCTTTTACTTCTCGGATCTTTTAAATCTTATTTATATATTGTTTGAATAATATTTGTATAGCCATTTTCCCACAAAAAAAAATTAAACATTTCTGGTTTTCCTTTTTTTTTTTTTTAATGTCAGAAAATTACATGTGACTGGGTATTTACAATGATATTAACAGCTTCAAATTTAAATCTCCATTTCATTCTTTGATTATAAAAATTTGCCTTTTTATTTTTTGATGGAACTTAAGAGTAAAAAAAGAAATAATATGGTAAATAAACCCTTCCTTAAAAAAAGGAATTGAAATAAAAAAGGAAGTTCTATTAAGTATATAAAGTCTACAAAGTGTACAAAGAATAATATTACTCAGTACAGCCTCTGGAACATAGAGGGCACTGTTACATTAATGAAAATAACATTTTACAAAACCGAAACATTTAGAATTGCTTTTAATGTTAGGCACTAAGGCACCAGTATGCTATATAATAGTGATAGTTATAATGTAGCTGTTCCTGTCTGCAAACAGGCAGTTCATACAAAATGTAAATGGAATCACATATGCAGTGTATTTCTCTAGAATGAGTAAGAAATAAAAATCACTATGTAGAGATTACTTATTATTATTATTTTTTTGAGTAAGTTTTGCCCTTTATAGTAGTAAATACCATGGCTTTAAAACAGTTTCATAATATTCTAACTTGCAGAGATGCATCCTTAATCCTCCTAACATATTTTGGAAAGGATATTTAGCACATAACTGGTAGACTGTAAAGTATGTTACACACTAAGAGAACTATAATTACCATTTTACTGATAGAGAAACTGAGTAAATTTACTTCTACTCTGCTGGATTCCTGAGCAAAAGGTCTATTCATAGCAGTGCCTGCCATCTTTTCCTTACCCTGCTGTCCACAAACAACAGTACTGGAAGAAGAGGAGCTTTATGCAGATTGTTTTCTTGGATGGCCATGTTTTTATTCTGTGCTCTGAAAGACTGTGCAATTAAGAACTACACTTGTGGGTTAGAAGATAGAAAGTAGGCAGCATTTGTGAGACTGTGACATAGGCAGAGAATAGCAAGTTTTCTGGGTGGGGGAGTTAAGAGTTACTTGAAAGCAATGAAACTCTACAGTAAACAAGTTCTGAATATTTTGCTTCACTCCTTCATGGAGAAAGCTTGGTAACTTTAGTAGCTACCTCAGTCTGGAAACTCCCGTGACAATTGTCATGAGTCTTACAGAACACATAAAATTATAAGAAACCACATTTTCCTAGTAAATTACATTAAATGTAGAATCAAGACAATGGCCTGGGATCTCTTTAAATTAGAGCTTCCTAAACACCATCATATAACATATCTAGTAGCAGTCACTCTTTCTTATGTGGGAAAACAGTAATTGTGAGTTTGGATCTATTTGCTTGCTGTTATTCTCTTGCTTGCAGGTAGCCTGGGGTTGAAGAAAAGTATCCAGCTTCCACTGTTTTTTATACTAAGTACTTAAATAAATCACTGTGTATATATACTAGTTCAGGCAAAGGCAGCTGCTTTTTTAAAAAAGCTCAATTGATTAGATATGTGACCACAGGCAAGAAATTAACTGGACATAGTATTGATACCAAAATTGTTGTTTAAGTATGTGTCAACTGGCAAATATGCTTCTACATTTAGAAAATCATGCCATCAAAATTCATCAAAGATGACCTGAAAAAAAAAAAAAATCTACTGATTCTTTGGTCCAATTCCTATTATTAGGTCTTAAAATAATCCTTCTCCTGAGACCTTTAATTTCTCTATATGCTGTTAGGAATATCTAGGGCCATAAGCCACAGTATTCTTTTAAAACAAACTACCACTGTCCATCCCTGCTGTCAAATAACAGAGTTCATTCTTGCTTTTTCCAGCTGAGACAATATTTTACTCTAATTACTTTTTAAAGAATAATTTATGTGCTGCATGTGAAGATTATGTTGGAGAACACTTCTACGATTGTGTATGAACAGGTATATATATTAAATATAAGAGGAAAAAAGGTAACTTTTAAACTGAAATTTCAGAAAATTGAATATGTTACTTTTGGCTGTCATTGTAGAAACAGTGACAATGGTCCTACTGTGAATAGAAACTTTGTTGTTGCCTAAAGATAGACTAAGACTAGGCATTGATCAATTTAATCTTAATTTAGAAACCTATCTAGAAATTACTAGAGTTAAAGAATTTCTTTCATATTTGATGCACACATTCTCAATAAAATGAAAATTTGTTATAGTCATCTAGTCCATGTTAAAAGCTCACTATTACATATCAATTGCTATTAGCAAATAGTTTATCTGAATTTCCATACCGCTACATTTTCTGCATTAAAAAAAAAATTTCCAGGGACACCTCAAAAAAGCAATCTTATAAATAATTGTGATACATAACATCATTCTTGTAATAATTCTAATATCATAATTTGTAATTATTATATCTATTGAATATAATATATGTAATGATAATAATTACAATAATAATCATAATAAGCTTAGTATCAACACCTGGAGTAAAATGACTGATGGAAAATAATTTTTGAAATTCTGATCAAGCAATTTTCTGTATATTTTTAATAACATAGATAAGTTTAAAAACCTCAACAATTGAGTGAAAGGAACCTCCAACAATTTGTTATTTTATGAATGGCATCAGATCTTGTTATGTTGGAAGTACAACTGTGATTTTGAAATGCTTACTTATTTACCATTCCACAGCTCCATGAAACAAATTAAAAAAAAATGTAACTCCATTCAACAAAATAAGGGTATATTTAATAAATATACTTATTAAAGAGCTTTTAATGTTTAATGCACACAATCATAGAATTATAGAATGGTTAGAGTTGGAAGGGACCTTCAAAGGTCATCTAGTCCAACTCCCCTGCACAAAGCAGGGACATCCCCCACTAGATCAGGTTGCTCAGAGCCCCATCCAACCTGGCCTTGAACCTTTCCAGGGATGAGACAACCACCACCTCTCTGGGCAACGTGTTCCAGTGTTCTACCACCCTCATGGTAAAAATTTTTTTCTAATACCTAATCTAAATCTACCTCCCCCTATTTTGAAACCATTACCCCTAATCTGTCACAACAGGCCCTACTGAACAGCCTCTCCCCATCTTTCCTGTAGGCCCCCTTGAGGTACTGGAAGACCGCTATCAGGTCTCCCCAGAGCCTCCTCTTCTCCAGGCTGAACAGCCCCAACTCTCTCAGCCTGTCCTCATAGGAGAGGTGCTCCAGCCCTCTCATCATCTTTGTGGCCTTCCTCTGGACCCGCTTCAACTGGTCCATGTCCTTCTGATGTTGGGGGCTCCAGAACTGGATGCAGTACTGCAGATGGGGTCTCATCAGGGCAGAGTAGAGGGGCAGAATCACCTTCCTTGACTTGCTGGCCACACTCCTCTTGATGCAGCCCAGGATGCAGTTGGCCTTCTGGGCTGCAAGGGTGCATTGCCTGCTCATGTTGAACTTCTCATCTACCAAGTTTCAATTCATTCCAAAATTGCTAGAAGATGCTTTTTATTCCAGGTATCAAATAATATTGCTTTTTGTCTCTGTCTCCAAATGTCACTTCTCCAAATAAAAGATATTCAATTTCAGGTCAGGAAGAACTTTTGAAAAATTGCATAACCTAGACTAATGTTTTGTGACTTTTAATCCTACTTAAGGAACATCGGGAGCTCTGCTAGAAGCAGTGAGAAGGACTAAAAAAGACTGATACTTTCTCGTATCTTCAAAGACTGTGAGATATTGCATTAAAAATTTTGACTTAGCAAATATTTTCCATGTCATAGTTGTGGCATGTTTTCAAAATAATTTGTATATTTGATGCTTTTTCAAATGTTAAAAACTGCAAGACATCCTATGTTAACCATATCACAACTGTAGGACTCCTTTTCAGAGCTTCTGGACAAGACATGAAAGAAATATTTCTCAAGTAATTGTTTAAATCTAATTATAGTTAAAAAAAAATAAAAACGGAAGTAGCTGAAGGAGTCAGATGAGATGTGAGGAAACATTCTTCACGTGGTTTGGAAGAATTATACATATGAACTGGCAAGCTTTTGAAAAATAAGGCATTTTTTATGACATAAATGGAAGCCAGAGATGTTTCTTAACATAAACTCAGCATAGTTACAATTCACAGGCTGCAATTTATAGTTTTGTTAAAAAACCATACTTACCATTAAACATGCCTATGGATGGAGTTAAAGACTGTATCATAAATGAGTTTCTTTTTCACTTAGTGCTATGTATTCAAATAGAGAAGCAAAAAAAAAAGATAGTTTAAATACTTATGAGCTAAGTAGTCCTAAATGCTTTCATTTTTCTGAATTTGATTCATACTAAGAAGGCAGCCTTTTCTCTTTAAGCTAACCTGTCATAGCTGATACATCTTCTGGGAAGTCCCCTATGAATCATGTGTTTTATTCCGCTCCTGGCAAGCCACAATAATGTCACATTCAGAAAATCTCAAATCTAACACCGCAATTATCACTGTTTTTCTTTTCCAGTTCAGCTCACAGCTCTTTTAACTCACCACTTGCAAAAGACTTCTTCATGCTGCAATCTTTTCTTCTTCTCTTGCCTTTCACATTGACAGGCTCCTTTCCTGCTAGCAGACTTTAACCAGTAAAACAGCAAACTTTGAGGAATTTTAATTATAAAGTAGAATGAAGAAAAGGCAGATCTGCAATGTTCAGACTGTGAAAAAGTAAACTTTCTTATGCTAAGATGGACTGGATCTTTGAAGTAGGAGTTTATGTATGAGAAACAGGAGATACTCAAATATCATGATCATGTTGCATCTTCTATGCACTTGTTTGGATTAGTTTATAGTGACTTGCTTGGGACAAAGTTTTCATGGAAAACAGAAATGTCCAAAGGAAATGAAAGGATTATGATAAGATGCATACAGTCACAGTTAACTAACTCTTAAGAGCAATGTATTTCAGGATATACGTTTTATTGAATGAGGGCTTCTTCTTTCTGTCTAGAACTGTAGACTGTTGAGATGCTTCAGAATGTAATATCTTCCTCCCACAAACTCTGTCAGCTCCATACTTCTGACATTCTCAGTTTCTTTGACAAGCAGTAGGTATAACAGAGAAATTTTTCAATTCACATTTTCTGAAAATTGAATATGAAAAAAAGCATCAAGAAAATATCCCAACTTTTACTACATTATTCATGTTAGGACACAGGGAGATTGGAAAATGATTTCGTACCTTTCAGTTCACAGAATTACCCATATAATTTGTTGAAGACTGAAACGCTTTATCTTTTCTTCCCATAATGCAATTCATTTCACAAGCACAGATTGTCTGTGCATCTAGTTATTTACTTTGAAATGTTTCTGAGCATTAATTAGTGCTTCTGTCAACATAATCATTTGTGCCATTCAGAAGACATGCAAACCACCCACACATGTTCTATTGCCCCAGCTCCTGGAAGGTTTGGATTTGAACAATAAAATAAGGTGCTTTTGAAAAGGATTTCAGTCACACAAGGGTTTTTTTTTTCTAGATGATTTGTAAAGTAGAACTTGATAATTACTTTCTTT
>WHYT01017799.1:551279-571343 GCA_009806455.1 Tetrax tetrax
TTTTCTAGATGATTTGTAAAGTAGAACTTGATAATTACTTTCTTTCTTTTTTTTTTTTTCCCCCTACAGGTACATTCTGCAAACTATATGAGTGAATATCCATAAAGTCATTTATTCCCTATATATTTTTCTTGTGACAATTTTAGAAAGATACTTGTAGTAGTAAAACAGCTGTAAGAATAAAAGTGTACAGACATGTTATTCATAACGGGATGATAAACAAGCATTCATCAGTACTCAAAAGTATAGAATGGCTATTAAATGAAACCTGACAAATTTCAAAATTCTGCTTTTGAAATGTTCAAAACCAGCAGAACACTATAAAGCACAGTACTGGAAATGAGATAGCCCAAAGTTGACTAAATTTTCCAATTCTAGAATAAATTTTACTGCATTTCTTAAAGAGGTTCAATAAAATGTTATATGAAATAAATAACATGTTATGTTCATAAAGAATGGGAAAATGCCTTGTTAGGTGACTTGTGTTTCTATTTTTATTGAACCCTGAATTTTGCTAGCAGTTCTTTTTCTATATTTCCTTCATCCTCACAGCTTTGTCTTGTTATGACTGCTCTTTCTTACAAGAGCTAGTACAGCCTGTGGCAGACAGAGTTGATCCCACACAGCTACCCTGAAAAGCCATGTAGTGACACATGTGACAAAATTGTGACACCAACTCTGAACACCTGAATGTCACATCCTGGGAGAGAGATGCCAGGCACATCCTTTAGCATGCAGAACATAACAAGTGGGAGATAGGGGGAGACTGTATCTGCCATTTTGATGGAAGATATCTTCACCAAAAAGTGTTTGTCAGGTCAGCTCATGATCAGCATGGAGAGAGGCAAGAGTATCTAGAAAATGTTATAAATCCAAATAGAGATTCAAGTCCGATTAAATATCTCTATTTGAGGAAAGGAGGGAAATATGAACATTTTTAAGTTACTACTATCGTTTTGAAAGAACTAGATTGTAATTTCTTGCATGGTTTTTTTTTTCAGATTTTCGGAGATGTATTTGTCTTTACCTACATTCCTTTCTCTTTTCTAATCACTACTACCCTTTTATAGCTCTCCTTAGTCCTTTTCTTCTTTTATAATTTTAATAAAATAATGAATTCCAATTAATAGAAATTGGAAAGGAACCGGAAGAATTGAGTTTTCGTAATCTTAGCATCACTTCCCTTATTTTTACAATAAGGTTCTAAAATAAATTTATTTTAAAGAACAACTTCATGTTTGGAGCAGCTCTGATCACAACTAGTTTTAGCTTTCTACAGATTTAAAAATAATTGTCCAACGCTTGCTACTGTTCTCTGTAATCCCAGTTCAAATCACACTACAGGACTTTTGTCAGAACACAAATGAAGAATACCCACTTTTGCATCAGGCATCTGTGGGTTGTTTTTCTTTTTCATTCCTGGATTAAGTAATTTCCAGCTCTGTGATAACATTTTTATGGCACTCTTATCTCCCCTTTCCATCCCTCCTTAAGCTACATCCATTCCCTGCTGAAAACACAACATTATCTCTCATTCACTCTCATTTGTCTATTTTTCTCTCACCTTCACCTTTCTTTTTACTGGAAATGTGAGTTTTCTGTCTTTAGGAGGAGTAGAGTATGAGTTCTGCCATTGTATTTTTTGACACAGCAACTCTCCTCCCACTGCAACTCTCAAAGTAACTATGTAGACCCAAGATGAGTCTGTGTTCCCTGTCCTCACACAGCACACTCATTGGCCTCAGGAATCCTTGGAATTAAATACTATTGTTCCATACACTATTGGAACCATGACTTGGATGCTGTGATGCAGAAGGTGCATCATTTTGAGATTTTGGCTTCGGTTACATTCAACATATTACTTGTCATCAGGGCCAAGCTGGCTACTGATTACATGAGGTTACCCTGTGCTCTGGAACACTTTAAACTGCAGAATAATGAGGAATGCATAATAAATCACAAGTACATGTCTGATCTGAATTTACAGATTCATGACGATATGGTAGAAATGTTGAGGATTTGCAAAACTTGGAGTGTTATATCTAGGCATTGGCTGCTTACTCATATTTACAAATACTGTGGGTTTTAAACTTTAACAAGCCAGATTTGGGAATTATTTGATAGAATACTTGGGGATTAGGATTTACATATGCTTTGTTCTCAGCCTTGTTTAATAGGACCCTCAAATTATGTGAATGTGTGTGTGAATTTAAGTGTTCCCTAATAAATCTGCAAGAGCCTGCTAAAATAAAACTTAAATTAAAAAATGTAGTTAGAAACATATTATCTGCTTTTTAAATCTCCAAAAGGTTTTGAGTCTAGTGAAACTTTATGAAAGTTAATATAGGAATTTTATTGTATTTCATTGAATACTTTCTCTATTGCAAACTTTATTTCAGACAAAGATACTGCACTTTTCCATCTTCAGATAATAAAAGTGCAATTTAAACAGTGTTGTGTAACGACATTTTAAATTCCATACAAGTTTCAGGAGTCTGATACTTCGAGCTTATTTACAGTTTTAGCCCATTCTCCATTTCCATTCCTTTTTTGTGTCTTTTATATTGGGTTAGACAGTAACAACTCAGTATACACATACGTACGTCCAAAACCAAAAGGTAAATGAATAGCTTGCTTTATAATTTATTTTTAGCCTAATAAAGAAGGCTGCAATTCTGAAAAACATGCAGACATCTAAAGTCAAACGGATTTTCACAAATGTGAGGAGAATCGGTGCTTGTGAAGATGTTAGGCCAAGTGACTAATGGGACAAATTAGATCATGACAGACTTCCTCTAAAGTACTTAAACTAATCACAGACTTCAAATCGCTCACAAATACAGATCTGAGATGGGAGGACTAAGTATTAAAGAGCATATTCATTCCTCCTGAGAAAATAGCTCTTCACACATGCTGGCATAATATTTTAGAAGTTGGATATATTTTAGAATCATCACTTTTGTGTCAAATTCATCAGAGGGGAGCAAGAAAAGCAATTACCTCAATTTTAACCATGACGAAGGCAAGCACTACTGCAGAATGTTGGCTATATTCACATTGATTGCATGAATGCTGATGGGAACAGTGCTGTGCTGTGCGAGACTGATACAGATAATAAGAAACCAATAGTTTTGCTTTCTAAACTTTTAGGACACTGTAAAGGGGTTAAAGGGTTAGAGAGAATTTACATGTGAAAGAGGGAATCCTAACAATGTCTACGAGCACTTAAGTGTCAGATGCACTGGCCAGACAGATAATTTTAAAATAAAATAGTAAATCAATTTTTGCATCCCATTGGTTTGTGTATCCTCCTAGTCTTTGTGAAAGTTTACCAACTACTATGATATACACTGCAGATTTATTTTGGCATACTTTACTCTGAAGTCTTTTAACCTCTACTAATATTATCCCCATTACTAACATCTATCCAAAAGGGCAGATGAAAGTACGCTATGTGCTCAGATTGTTATAGAATCATAGAATCATAGAATCATAGAATGGTTAGAGTTGGAAGGGACCTTCAAAGGTCATCTAGTCCAACCCCCCTGCAAGTAGCAGGGACCTCCCTGACTAGATCAGGTTGCTCAGAGCCCCATCCAGCCTGGCCTTGATAGCTTGGTGTCATCGGCGAACTTGCTGAGGGTACACTCTATCCCACTGTCCATGTCGCCGACAAAGATGTTGAACAGGGCTGGGCCCAACACGGACCCCTGAGGGACGCCACTGGTGACCGGTCTCCACTTGGACATTGAGCCGTTGACCACCACTCTCTGAGTGCGGCCATCCAGCCAAGTCCTTATCCACTGAGTGGTCCATCCATCGAACCCGTGCCTCTCTAGTTTAGAGAGAAGGATGTCGTGCGGGACAGTGTCAAATGCCTTGCACAAGTCCAGGTAGATTATGTCCGTTGCCCGTCCCTTGTCCACCCTTGTCCATGCAGCAGAAGCATGTAACACCACTGGATGTACTCCTTTATTCTCTCCCTCAGCCTTGTATTATCATGTACAGGTCAGGGGGAAATCACACCATGTATGTTAGTGGGTCTCGAGAAGCTCAGACTTTTTGTTTCCAGGCTCCACATCTTTACTTTGCCCCACTAAGGGGACTTTAATTCCCACAGCATCATAATGTTGCAATCTTGTGCTCTCTTTTTAATGACTTTAAGGCTGTATATAGAGACTCTAAGCAGAAGAAACAGGAAAGAAAAGCAATCCAACACCGAAACCAATTCTGCAACCTTTTCTTCCTAAATACTAGCAAACTACTCTAGCTTTAGATATTATGTTTCTGGAATACATAATTCTCTGAATATTTTACATATTAAATGTGTTTGTTTTAAAGACTTTAATAAAATAATTGTTTTAATAAAATACGTATTTCAATCACATACTGCAACAAGGAATTTTTTTTAAAAGGAAAATAAAGAAACTTCATTTTTGTTACAGATTTTTCATTTCTCTTTCACAACTGAAGGTGAAACAATTGTGGTTACTGATACTACATTGAAATGTCTAAAAAAGGATTTTCTCTAGTGTATATAGTGCTTTTGTATCTGTTTTAATTTCTATGACTTTCTGGCAGCACATTTTAATATAACAAATTAATTTTCTTCTCTTTGGATGAATATAATTTTTGTATCTTGTGCATGTCTTCTGTATGTACAGGAAAAGTCCATTGAATTTTAATGTTAGATATCGGCTTCTAACTGTGATAAGACTATATTGTAGTTGAGCTGTTCATTGTAATCAGAATAATAGAAAACTTTAGCAAAACAGTGAAAAAATTAAGACTTTTATTTAAGTGACATTTAGTTATAATTGAGCTCTTTTTAAGAAACAACTTCTTCCATCCATGTTACTCTGATGGCAGAAAGTCCCAGGGGACAAAATTTAGCAATTTAAATCCTCTGTAGATTTTCTGTCATTCCTACAGTGCTGTTCACCCAAATAACACAGACTTGAAAATTTTCTGCCCATTGACACATTGCGAAGATGAAGACTGTAGAATTTTTTTTTAGAATGAGTATATCTGATTAAAATCTTGGTAACCTCTTCACAGGTTTAGACAGTTCTCTACTACCGAGTCTTTATTCCAGATGAGAAAACATCACTGAGAAGGCGACACTGATAAGCCCTAAGAGTGACATAAAAGTTTGTATTGTGAACAAAGAGGGATATTAGAAGGCGGCAGGAAGTGTGATGTGAATTGTCTTTTCTGAGCAGTTTCTGTATGCAAATCTTCTTTGTGCCATAGCTTGATTTGTTCTTTGCTATCAATAGAATACAAAAACTTATAAATATCCTGAAGTACATTAGAGTTTTTATTTCATCTTAGGTGAGTTTATTTCATTACAAGTGAGTGCTTTTCAGACAATTTCCTCCCCATTCATGTCACAGTATGACTCACAATTTCTTCATGTTTCTTTTAATAAATTGAACAGATAACAAAAGAAAAGTAATTTCTTTCTTTCCTTCTTGAAGGAGTACATAAGACACACAGTGTTGCAGAAATCAAGTGAAAAGCTTTAATTACAAGCAGCGAAGCCTAGAACAGCTTATTGTGTTTTCGATAAATGAGATTAATTTAATATTTCCTTTTCAGATGTCCTTCAGGTGTTTTCTTAGTACTAAAGAGAACAGACAAACAAAATAATGTATAAAAGCAGTAGTAGTAACACTAAGTAGTAGTGATGAGGATTACGGTTAAACTAAAATTTTATTACTAATTCCATATTGTAATGCATTTGGGGCACCAAGAAACATCTCGAGTTTGTGTCACTCCTTCTACTGTTCCTGCCACCATGTTTCCCTGCCACCATAACTGGTTCCCAGCTGCCATGAAAGAGTTCAGGATGACAATACTAATGTTGACCCTGGCACGTGCAAAAAGACTCTTAAAAATTTTAATTTTTCTTATTTTCTTCCTCATCAGCTGTACAACAGCTATTTTACTTCAAGGTGAAGTAAAGCTTTTAAGGATAATAAAAATGTCTTTATTTTTTTCAAAACTGTAACAAGCAATTAGTGAGATCTTTAAATCATGGTCATGCTGTGTTTTGGCAAATACTATTATTCAGATACTTACTTGTCCTGATTTTGACTGGGATGAAGGTAGTTTTCCTCTCAGTAGCTGCCATGTTTTGGATTAAGTATGGGATTTGGTATGCGGAGAATATTGATAAACACACTGATGTTATGAGTTGTGCTAAAGAGACCAAGGACATTCTCTTGCCTCACAGGTTTCGCTAATATGCAGGTGCAGGAAGCTTAGAGGGATATAGCTAGAAAGTTGACCCAAACTTGCCAAAGAGAGTATTCTATGCCATAACTGTCATGCTCAGTATTTAAGTGGAGATTGGCTAGGGGGTCATCTCTCTCTCTCGCTTCTTTGCTTACTGCTTGGTTTTAATTTCTGTAATCACTCACAGGATTGGCTATATTGGTCACTGGGTGGTGAGAAATTGTGCATCATTTATTTTGTATATTTTAGTATCCTTGTATTGTTTTATTATTGTAATTTTCCTTTGCTATTCTAGTACACTGTCTTCATCTCAATCCTTTCTTCCCGAATCTCTTCTTCATCCCGCTGGGGAGGGCGAGGGAGAGAAAGCAACTATGTGGTGACTAGGTCTGAATTACATCGTTACATAGCTAAAACAATATGGCAAGGTTGGATGAGGCTCTGAGCAACCTGATCTAGTCGGGGATGTCCCTGCTTCTTGCAGGAGCTTTGGACTAGATGACCTTTGAAGGTCCCTTACAACCAGAACCATTCTATGATTCTATGAATATTTTTCATATTAGAATAGGATGAGATATTCATATCTTAAGCTTAAAATGTTCAACTTGCTCAAACTTGACTGCTGTCGAGGTGTATTTATGCTTTAAGACTTCCCCAACTTAAAATCCATGACACATTTGACCTGCAGGTGATAGTGAGTATCCATCCAACAGTTAATAATTGTAAAAATAAAGTATGAATCCAGAACAGACATCTCTGAATGCCTATTATCCGCTCTGGAGAAACTAGTAGACAGTAGGAATCTAGATGTAAACAGAAAAAAAAATGTCTAAAATGTCATTTTAGTAACACATCTCTACTATAAGAAGTGTAGAAAAAGGAGGTAGCTCTTCCTCTGCATCTCACTTGGCTGAGCTCAAGTAGAACATTATTACTTCTAGTTAGGGAACTTTTTATAGTTTCATTATCAACTGCAAGCTATAAAGTCATGTTTGGTAATGTAATGAGAAAAATATCCAAGAAGCAATTACAACACAAGATCTTAACCGAGCTGTTCCGTTCAGTAATAAACTTGCATAAAAGTCTATATAAAATTCCAGATTGAAAGATGGTGGTTTAGTACCATCTTGAATTGTCATTACATCAGTCTAGAGCAGAAAATGATAATTTTTTTCCTCTTCATCAAAAAAAGAACTAAACAATATTATTCCCTCGTGTATTTGTACTGCTTTTCTTCAAGAGATACATGTGTTTACATAGTAAATAAAACTGGTCATACACTACATTCTATTAAAAAGCTGTGAAATAACAAACCAAGCAAAGAACTAAAGAAAAAAAAAAAAACCACAACCCAAGCCTGTAACATACAATAGGTAAATGTACCTAAAAGAACAAATATGGACCTGCTTTTGCCTAGTGTTCTAGTAATAGGGTACCCTTTTAAAGTATTAATTGGTACTTAAAGGCATCTGAAATGAAAGTGCATTAGGCATCAGTCCCTCTTCAACATCTTTGCCGGTGACATGGACAGTGGGATAGAGTGCACCCTCAGCAAGTTTGCTGACGACACCAAGCTGTGTGGTGCTGTTGACATGCTGGAGGGGAGGGGTGCTATCCAGAGGGACCTGGACAGGCTGGAGAAGTGGGCCCGTGCAAACCTCATGAAGTTCAACCAGACCAAGTGCAAGGTCCTGCACCTGGGTCCTGGCAATCCCAGGCACAAATACAGGCTGGGCGGAGAATGGATCAAGAGCAGCCCTGAGGAGAGGGACTTGGGAGTGATGGTGGATGAGAAGTTCAACATGAGCAGGCAATGCACCCTTGCAGCCCAGAAGGCCAACCGCATCCTGGGCTGCATCAGGAGGAGCGTGGCCAGCAGGTCAAGGAAGGTGATTCTGCCCCTCTACTCTGCATTGGTGAGACCCCATCTGGAGTACTGTGTCCAGTTCTGGAGCCCTCAACACAAGAAGGACATGGACCAGTTGGAGAAGGTCCAGAGGAGGGCCACAAAGATGATGAGAGGGCTGGAGCACCTTTCCTATGAGGGATATTTTCATGGAGTCTTCAGAATCCATACAGATGCAGGGGGGAAGAAAGTGACAAGAAATAATTCAGAAATAGGAAGGGTCACCCAATAGTTAAACTCTTGAAGCAGTCTGGAGATGTTCTCTTCAGAGAAGAGGAGGCTCTGGGGAGACCTTATAGCAGTCTTCTAGTACCTAAAGGGGGCTGTTAGGAAAGATGGAGAGGGACACTTTATCAGGACCTTTTGTGAAAGGACAAGCAGTAATGGTTTTAAAATAAAGGGAGGTAGATTCAGACTGGACATCAGGAAAAAAGTTTTTACGCTGAGGGTGGTGGAGCACTGGCCCAGGTTGCCCAGAGAGGTGGTGGATGCCCCACCCCTGGAAATGTTCAGGTTGGCTGGGGCTCTGAGCAACCTGATCTGGTTGGAGATGTCCCTCTCCTGGCAGGGGGGTTGGACTAGATGACCCTCGGAGGGTCCCTTCCAACCCAAACCATTCTATGATTTTATGTAAGCAGCTTGACCGATATTCTCTTTGTAAGAGGAAGACTCTTCTTCTTCAGACAGGCTGAGAGAGTTGGGGCTGTTCAGCCTGGAGTAGAGGAGGCTCCAGGGAGACCAATACCTCTTCCAATACCTCAAGGGGTCCTACAGGAAAGATGGGGAGAGGTTGTTCGGTAGGGCCTGTTGTGACAGGATTAGGGGTAATGGTTTCAAAATGGAGGGAGATAGATTTAGATTAGATATAAGGAAAAAAATTTTCACAATGCGAATTGTAGAGCACTGGAACACGTTGCCCAGAGAGGTGGTGGATGCCCCACCCCTGGAAATGTTCAAGGCCAGGTTGGATAAGGGTCTGAGCAACCTGATGTAATCCTGCTGCTTGGGGAGACATTGGACTAGATGGCCTTTAAAGGTCCCTTCCAACCCTAACCATTCTATTATTCTATTATTCTATTTTTTTTTCTTTTTGCCTTCCATTCTAGTACACCGTCTGCATTTCCATTAACATTTCTCTGAGTTTTATTGTTTGCAAGGCCTCCCTTCTTATCCACCAACATTTCCAGGGTCATGATGCTCAATTTGGGAACAACTGCACTCACATTGTCATGTTTTTTTGAGGTTTTGGTGATTTCCCAAAAATGGTAATCAGCAATCCAAAAACAAAAAAGGAAAAAAAATTAAACTTTGCACATACTAGCATACTTCACCTTTCTCAGACAGTGCTTTATCCGTGCCAATAAGAAAATGAAAGGGTAAATTTCAGGCACTACATTAAACAAAAAAAGTATAGAAAGAAACAAAATTCATTCTATGAGAGCACATCTGGATATTAAAAGAAAGCAGAGTCATTCACCTAGGGTTTTTTTTGGCTACTGGTCCCAGCTAATCTTAGCTTTAAGGAGCAACTACTTCCACAATTAATGCTGGAAGACTCTGCATATATTTATTCTGACTTTAATACTGCCCTCCAACACCTAAAGTGATGAATAATTAGCCTTTTTCTTTCTGTAAATCCTGTATAGTCCTTGGATGATGAAGTGGCTGCAGTGGCATAGAAAAAGGGGAAAAAACAGAGGAAGCCAGAGCTAGATGCTTTCGCAAATTCATTGCACATGGCATTTTCTCACCTGCTTGTATATTCCACATATTCATAAGCTACCTAGAAAAGAGATGAGTAGTGAGGTAACAAAGTTTTCTGGTAGCATTAAATTATTCAGGGTAGTAAAAGCAAAATCCATCTGTGAAAAGTTGCAGAAGTTTGCAGTACTGAATGAGCAGTAAAAGATGAAATTCAATGACGAAAAAGATAGAATAATGAGCAGATAAAATAACCTCTATGTATATAAACAACAAGAGATCATAAATAACTTATTTATATTCAAGAAAAACATTCTGGACTTATTGTAGACAATTCGACAGAAATATCAGATCTGTCTTAGGAAGTGCTTAAAAACCCTAAATATAGTATTTTAAACAATTAGTAAAATAAAGAACATATTTTGAGAAATCGTAGAATCAGAATCATAGAATGGTTTGGGTTGGAAGGGACCTTTAAAAGTCATCTAGTCCAACCCCCCTGCAAGGAGCAGGGACATCTCCAACCAGATCAGGTTGCTCAAAACTCCGTTCAACCTGGCCTTGAACCTTTCCAGGGATGGGACATCTACCACCTCTCTGAGCAACCTGTTCCAATGTATAAACACTTTGCAGTTCTGTCTCTCCTAGTCTCAGGCAGAAAGTAGAAAAAATAGAATATGGTAAAAAGAATAATGAAACTTACAGAGTAGTTTTAGTGCAAACAGAGTTTATATAGATAGACAAAGAGGCAACTGTGGAATAAGTTAGAGGTCAATAAAATAATGAATGGTTTGGAAGATGTGAATAAGCACATCAAAGGAACATCCCAGGGAGCAGATCTTTAAGAAAGCAAAATACAATTATTATTTTTTACACAAAACAGCTGAATTTTGAGACATCCTGTTTCTACAGGATGTCATAGATGAGAAAAATACAAATAAGTTCATGAAACAGACAAATCTGTGAAAGATTATTTCACGCAAAACAATCTATTTATATAGACAATGATGCACTCTAAATAGGTTTATTGGAACTATTGATTTTCACCAGCAGAAATCTACCTGGCCCTTTTTGAGTGATGTTTTAATTTCCCTTACTGGTGGAAGGTTTAAAACTCTTTAGAACCTTATATTTGGCACACAGTATAAAAATTAACAACTATGGTTCTAGAGATATTAGAAGAACATTTTCTATGTTGACTAGAGTTGGAAATTAAAGCCCCATAAAAAGTCTTTTTTTGAGCCATAGGCTAATCATCTTCAGATCTGGGGCCCCTAACTTAAGAAAGACATGGACCTGTTGGAGTTAGTCCAGAGGAGGGCTATGAAGATGATAAGAGGACTGGAGCACCTCTCCTATGAAGACAGGCTGAGAGAGTTGGGGCTGTTCAGCCTGGAGAAGAGGAGGCTCTCGGAAGACCTTATAGCAGCCCTCCAGTACCTAAAGGCAGCCTACAAGAAAGCTGTAGAGAAAGTTTTGACAAGGGCGTGTAGGGATTAGACAAGGGGTAATGGCTTTAAATTGAAAGAGGGTAGATTTAGGTTAGATCTAAGGAAGAAATTCTTTACTATGTGGGTGTGTCATAGTTTAGCCCCACTCAGGACCAAGCCCTGTGCAATTGCTTAGTTATCCTCCCCACCCTGTGAGGGAATGGAGGAGAGTTAATATAACAAAAGGCTCAAGGTTCAAGATAAAGACAGGGAGAGATAATCCAAGTTACTGTTATGGGCAAAACAAACTCAACTTGGGGAAACTAAGTCAATTTATTAATAATAAAACTGAAGTAGAACAATGAGAGACACATTGATCCTAAGAACACTTTCCCTTTACTCTTCTTCTCTTCCCGGGCCTGATTTTACTCCTGCATATCTCCACCTCCTCCCTCTGCTCCAAGCAGCACAGGAAGGATGGAGAACGGGGGTTGCAGTCAGTGCATCACACATAGTTTCTTCTGCTCCTTCCTTCTCATGGGAAGAACTCCTCACATTCCTCCCCTGCTCCAGCATTGGGTCCCTCCCATGGGCTGCAGTCCTTCGTGAAACTGCTCAAGCGTGGGTCATTTTTCCACAGGGTGCAGTCCTTCAGGAACAGGCTGCCCCAGCATGGGCCCTCCACAGGCCACAGCCTCCTTCAGGCATCCACCTGCCCCAGCATGGGGTCCTCCACTGGCTGCAGGTGGATCTCTGCTCCTCTGTGGGCCTCCATGGGCTGCAGGGGCACAGCCGACCTCACCATGGGTTGCACCATGGGCTGCAGTGGAATCTCTGCACTGGCACCTGGAGCACCTCCATCTCCTCCTTCTTCACTGACCTTGGCATCTGCAGCCATCAGCTGCAGTTCCTTACAATTAGAGCAGCAATTCCTCACAATTAGACCCAGGCAGACACCTCTCATATTCTCTCACATATGCTCTCTTCTTTTCTCTTCTCTCCTCTCTTGTCTTCTCTAGGCTGGGCAGGGCTAGGCTAAGTCCAGACAGCTGCCCGGCAGGAGGCTGAAGGGTGAGACCCATGCCACCACATCTCTCTCCATGCCTCTGTGTTTTTGTTTCTTTTATTTTCCCCTTCTTTAATACATTATCACAGAGATGTTATCACTATGGGTGATTGGCTCCACCTTGGCCAGCAGCAGGTCCACACTGGAGCTGGCCATGTCCACTGGACAAAGGGAAAACTTCTAGCAGCTTCTCGCAGGAGCTGCCACTGTCAGCCCCGCTGCTACACAAACCCAACACAGGGTGATGAGGCACGGGAACAGGTCTCCCAGAGAAGCTGTGGATGTCCCATTCCTGAAAGTGTTCTAAGCCAGGTTGGATGAGGCTTTGAATGACCTTGTCTAGTGGCAGGTGTCCCTGTCCAGAGCAGGAGGATTGGAAGTAGATCATCTTTAATGTCCCTTCCAACCCAAACCATTTTATGACGCTATGATTCTATGACATTAAGTAGATTCCTATTTGGGATTCCAGAGAACTAAGGAAAGATTAGTGCATATGGTAAAATACATTGTAGAAATTTTAGAGTAAGTTTTAAAATTGAGTATTTATATATCTATGTATCTACTGTACAAACTTGTTCCAGCATAGGCAAGAATGCTTTCTCTGTGATGTGTCACCAGCAATAATTTAAGTTGATAAAACATAGTTTTAAAATATATCAGGATATAGAATAGCAAAAAATAAAAATCAGATTTTGTGCATAGATTTTTGTTTGTTTGTTTGTTTATTTCTCAATGCACAATTAATGGTGTAGGATGGTTAGAAATATTTGATTTTTTTTTTTCCAAAATCTTGTGTTACTAATCTAACACTGGGCAATATATGAGTCTAGTAAACATAACACAAAATGTATTTCTAAACAAATGAACTATCAAAAGAAAATGTATTCTTTTTAAAAATTGCAAGAAAATTAACTTGTTAGGAAAATTATGACTTTTAAGTTGAATTTCATACTAAGAACTAATTTATGATGGTGATATTGCCCAGCATTCAAAGACAGAGAAGATCCCGTTTGTTATTGGTGAAAGAAAGAGTCAAAAGAAGATGTAGTATATGTGGAGATAGCAGTGAAATTTTTGCAATAGGAAAACATTTTTTTTTTTCTAACTAAAGAATACTGATAGGAGAAAAACAAAGTGCGGGGAGGAACTATGAAAGGCTGGGAACTTTAGTTTTTTGAAATTACCCACAGAGACAGTGTTGATGACAAACAATTGTAGCTGATAACAAGATTATGATTTTTTTTTGTCTGTCTAGGATATCATGAACTGTGTTTCAGCTCACTAGAGAAATAGTTTTGTAGCATGAAATGAAAAGTATGTTACATGTCCTGATACGTGTGTGAGGGGATGTGAAGGTACAAAGTCAACGGAAATAATATTGGAGGAGTGTGTGGTATGCAGTTTCATCCATACTGCATTTGACAGCAGTCCTGGAGTGAAGTATCCCAGAATGAGCTCCTTTGTAGAATACTAATAAATGAAGCAGCAGCTGCACAGATTGAAAACTTGAATGACTTAAAAGAACTGTCTCAGCACAGAAATGAGGCAAATCAGACACTACAGCCAAGCTGATACACTTCATATTGCTATTTCTAGCAAGAAAGACTTGTGCATTTTGATCTGTATATCCCAGACAGCAATCCACCATGAGATAATGCCACTGGAATAGTTAAAAAGCACCACCATTGAACTAATCGTTGTTTCTAACCTAACCTACCTTCAATGACATTCATATACCATATACTTACTTTTCTAAGCCTCCCTTGCCCACCTATTATATATGACAAAAAGGAGAATAGCACATAGTGTATCTATTCTTGTGAGGAAATATGGCTATCTTCAGCTATTCCAAGAGGCAAGGTATAGTAATTAGTCAATAAATTTTACTGCAATATATAAAATACAAACTTTCTGTTCTACATTCTTTATTTCTCATAAAAGTATGTTTTAATGTAAAGCAGCAAAGATTATTCTGTATTTTTGACCTGTGACCCTCAGGCAGCAGTTGAAGGCTGATCTTAAATAATTTGACCTAACTTTCTGACACAAATACTTAGTGTGAAATTGGCAGGCAAAAAAAAAGAATAGTGATTTGCATATGAATTTTATGTAAATTACAATTTATATATTGATAAACTCTGCCTTTTCTCACAAAAGTTAAATACTTTAAACTATTGTGCACTATTCATCTAGCCTTAGTGTTGAGTTAAGGGAAGCTCCCACTTATGACATTTCTAGAAAATATAGAATAAATATGCAGCTATTTGTCTGCTGTAAAAGGAGTCATCTGACTTTCATAGCAGATAGTATTTTTTCCTAAATACGTATAATGACCCTTGTTAAAAGGTACTTTCTTAATTCCTCCATGGCATTATCTAATCTTATTTATACTTTATTATATCTATGGATTCCTTTATGGTGTTCATCACCATGGCGTTTTAGTGATTCCATCTATCCCATTTTCTCTAAAATAAGTACTTGCTTTTAGCACATGCCAGTAGATAGCACAGCTTCTCTGGAAGAGAGATGAGGATTTTTAACAGATGACAGAAAAAGCCCTAGTAAAATGAAAGGACTCATTTTACACAGCTCAGACTATAAACGATTAATAGCGTGAAGGATTTGTCTAGATATACATTTTTAATGGCACCTAGAAGTATCAAAGTCTAACCTGTACTGTGTACTGCAAAACGTCCATCATACAACACTAATATCTCCGTTTGCAGGCTGTCTTACTCTCTTATACTTTCTGCACAGCAGCATGAATAGGTCATTAAAGAGGCTTGCTTTCTTCTCTCATTTGCTCTTGATCATGACTGAAATGCCCAATATTCCTATTACCAATGATACGGAAAGGACTGTATTTTCCTGTAGCTTTCCAAGGGTTCAGATCCTCATATATCCACGGGATGTACATGAGAAAACTTTTAACTGCCTCTTAAAGTATCCTTTTGTGTCTTATCTGCCTCAGCTTCATTTCACTCAGTTGACCCTTTTGATGCTGAGGTAAGCATAGCTGCTATTCAGACACTTCAGCCAAGAGGAATCTCAATTACTGTCTATAGAATTGACAGCCATGTACTGGAAATTTTCATAGTAACTGAATTCTTTGTAACAATGGATTTACAGAAGTTAAACATTATTTCCTCAAAGCTTATACAAATTCCAGACTTTCCAGCTCTACCACAAACTCTGTCCTGGTGCTTCCTGACACCTAGGAACCAAGACAGGCAGAGAGTCCTCATTCTGCAAAAACACAGGCTATATTTTCTCCAGAGTCCTTGTCAGTTGTGTTAAACATAACTCTGGGCACTCTTGAAAATTAGTTTCATTCTATTAGATTGATGCATTTCTGTAAATGTCTTTGGATCTCAAAATATTCTCGATTTTTTGAGTATTTGGAAACAAATACTGAGTAAGAAAAGAAATATGGATTGCAGCATTCTGATTTGAATCCTTTGGCACTCAAGCCTGACATTTAGGATAAGCAGCCTGGATGTAAATCAAAGTAATTAAACAAAGTCCCTTAATTTTCTGACTCCAGATGTTCACCAGGCTGGTGTTTTTAAAGTAATTCCTGTGGTCAGTGGTATCAAAAGGAGTTGTGGCAGTAAAAATATTATTATGTACTTCTAAACATGTGTGCATGTACAGGCAGATTAAATCGGTGTGACTTGTTATGAGTGAGCAAAAAGATTTAACTACTTCTAAGATGCTTTAGTAAGGATCTTGAAGCCTTCTGTTCACATCCCACCTCTATCCAGAAAGATATCATGGAGTTTGCTGTTCTAAACAATTCCTTGTTTAGTTCTGGGCTGTCTTTCTCTTTTCTGCTCCAAAATGTCTATATTAGCTTCATAGTTAATAAACATGATCAGTGATCTGTGGATTTGTACAAATCTACTAGAACAGTGACCCTTTTTAGAACCATTGAAAATAAACTGTGTTCCTTATTTTGTGTCAGCCCTGGTTAAATGAGTGGGAGGAATTCAAGACAGTACAAAAATGACACAGAAGCAACAAAGTCAGAGATATACCATAAAACACCACAGATAAGGCCCTTGTTCATAAATTACCTGTCAGCTGGGAAAGTCTTATTAGCAGAAAAGAGAGTCTGTTCAGTAAAGTCAGGCTTCCCCTGAACGCTGAGATCAGTACACTTATTTATCTGTAATTAGGGAAAAAAAAATCTGAAAATGTACATTCAGGAATTCTACTTTCATGCTAATTATCTGTTGTTTTCTGTAGCATAGACTTGTTTAATCTTCTCAGAGATGCTATAAATCTTTGCTAAAGTTTAAGGCTGCCTGCTGAGAATTAGTCAAAGCGAGGACTGAATAAGAATACCTGCTAACAATTCAAATGTAATTTGACCATTAAAGCAAATTGTGGGTCAAGATTGGAGTGTGATATTTAAAGAATAGCAACAAATACAAATTACATGTTCAGCTGAGACAATAGTCTCAGAACCTAGAGAATTCAAAATCCTAGGTACCTCTTTTTTGGTGTTCACAAAAAAAACCCCTCTGCTTTGTGTTCTGTTACTTTGGGGAATAACTCTTAATAGAGAGTTGATTACAAGAGCAATAAATAGTGGATGTATATGTAAGATGAGTTGGGAGAATTCAAATCATATTAAAATGGAGTTTTCCAGTTTCCCATATTTATTAGATGAAAGGTAAAGATCACCATATTAAGCTTTGGACATTTAAGTCTTCCACATTAAAGCAGACATTGTATGCATCCCCAAGAAAACGTGAGCTGAAGGGACACTTAACACATCAGCGTGCTCTAACACACTCAGACAAATAGTACTTCCATTGTGTACGTAGGTTTTCCCTTCTTGTGCAAATTCATAGGCTCAAAAAGCAATGAGCAGTTGTTCTGTGACTAATTGTGATCAGAGAGCCTTTTCTTGTGTATGTGTCTTCACTGTTGCAAAAGAAGCTATCACCAAGAAAAGTTGTAGAGGCTCTGAATCTTCTTTGTAGACACTACCCAGGTACAACATATTTGGGGATTGCACAATATTGGTATTGGCTAGCAGAATAGCTAGTGATATGGAAAAGAGTCATGCTGATGATTTATGAAAGGAAAATTATTTTGTTTTATCTGATATGTTTGTTTTTCTCCTATTCTCTTCATGTAGTAGACTGCATTTACTCTGGCTTTTGATCATCGTACTGAAGACTGAAATTTACCAAAAAGCATTATGTGATATATTGTGATGTATGTAGTAGTTGTCAGGATAAGTGCTCTGTGGATGATTCTGGACAAAGTACATACTGGCACCATATGTCTCCTATGTCTTTTAATGTCTTCCAGTCTCATAGTTGTTTAATTTTCGGTTTTACTCTCTAGCAAAACAATTTTTAGATCCACAACCTATACACCGTTAGAGAAGCAGTAGGCCAAGGAGACTGACTGCATATAAAGACAATATAGAAAATGACACTAGTATACAGGAATCACAAATTTTATACTTGTGTGTGCTGGCAAAGCTGTATTAGGAATATCACTCAAAATGCAAGTTTTAAAGATTTTTTAATTACAGCAGCATCTGTTAGCAAATCTAAAGCAATTGCTAGTGAAAGCCATTATTATTTTGGGGTGTACATGTTTATACTTGTGTTTCTAGGAAGCTGAAACTGTAGGGTTTCATATTAGGATGCATAAGATCTCAATATTTGCATGCTGGATGTGGCTTAATTCCGTGTGGAAAGCCTTGTGCTGTTTATTGATCCGGTCAGGATTCAAGTGAAGTGCCTGTCTTAAATTTTAGTCGTTTACTCTTACAGAAACCTTTAATAATAAGCTGGGAAGCTGCCTTTTGTTTTCTTTTACATCCTTTTAATTTTCTACTTTTTTCAGTTTCTCAGGGTCTGCAGTTCTTCAAAAGAACTTTAACCCAAATATTCCCTGATACTTAAGTAGTATGGGGGTTCCAGAGAAAGCAATTATGTTTTTTTTATTTGGGCAATACATCATGTCATATAGTTTCACACTCTTGTAGACAATCCCTTTAAGCTGTATGAGTTTTTTCTTCCTAATAAGACAGGTATTTCCTTCATATAGACATATGATTATTTTTCCAATTAATGCCACATAAAATAGGTCTGCTTATTTATATTTTTTTCTAAACATCCTTTTCCCACCCTCTTAATGACAAATAGATTCTAGTTTCCAATCCAAATGACTACTTTCGCTTGTTCGTCAATAGTACAAAATCCTCTTGATTTAGCAGTATTTTTTAGCATTTAAGAAATATTGTTTCAAAAGTGTTGGTATACATGGCCATTATGATAATTTTGTCTTGTCCTGCTATATGGCCCTAAAAAAAAAATAGATTAAAGATTTTCAGGTTATCTGCAGAAGTGCTGAGGATAGATTTATTCTTGTATAACTTGAAAGATGTGAGTAAAGTTAATTTTACTACTGTTGAAAAGAAAATAAAATATGTGAGATTTATCTTTTCACTCAACTTCAAGGAAGGCTCTTTGGATTATGGTAATTGGATGACAACGCTTGTAATTTGTCAAGAAGACTTGAAGTTTGGTAAGGAAAGTCAAAGCACAACTTTGGCATGCAATGCATGATACATGCATTTGTGAAAGAAGCAGAATATATGGATCATACTGGTTCGTTTTAGTAGTTTTACAAGAGCCAGCAAACTTCTTACTTGTATGCCAGAACATCAAAAATTTCAGATTCTTTTATTAATCACACATTTATATTTACTTTTAAAAACACAGTTATACAAATATTTTAGCATTTTTCATCTTTTCTATTATGTTGGGCTGCCTGTTAAACACTCATGGGAAAAATCTTCCCTTTGATATTAGCGAATGTAGACAGACCCCCTGTCACATTTGTTGCAGTACTTCTTCAGACTATCTGCACTCTAGCCTGGTTGATATGGCTCTGCAGGAACCACAAATGTCAGTAGTTTATTAAAAGTGTCAAATTTGCTATTATCATTATTACTACTACTACTACTAAATTTTGTTTTCTTTTTTTTTCTTTTTTTTTTTTCTTTTTCCTTTTTTCTATGCATGGGCTGCACCTACATAAAATTCTTTGTTTGACTTTCAATAGCTAAAAAGAGTTCTTGTCAGAAATGCTTGTGACATATCCAGCAGTCCATTTTGTATCACTTTATATGTGGAAATACGAATAAAACATGGAGTCCCATATTGGCGACCTTGTCTCCCACATGGACATACCAGCAGTCCATTGAAGAAAGTGAGCGTGAGCAGGTAAAGTAGTTGGCCAACCAATGTGTGGTAGACCTGGTAAAACTTTTTTTGGGCCAGTTTTACTTGCAGTGATATCTTTTGGACTCCCCTGAATTCTGTTAATTTCTTCACAGAAGAAATTTTACTCTTGGTAGTTGAATCAACATAGTGGTTCTTCTCAAGTTTCTCAAAAGTTGGAGAAATTTGATCTTCATTTGAACTGTTGTGGAGGTTTAAGTACAGCATTTTCCAATTTTTCTATTACTATAAATGGCGATAAGTTTTTATATTGCATGTAGAATTATCATACAAACAGCAATTAAATTCCAGAAATTACAGGAAAAGCTGATTTATGTCTGAGAATCTGACAGAGCTCATTGATGAAATACGTAAGTCCAACTGTGTGGTTTCTATTTTTTCTTTGCTTTTTTTTTTCTTTTCTTTTCCTTTTTCTTTTTTTTTTTTTTTTTTGTTTTTTTAAAGTAA
>WHYT01017799.1:592703-606010 GCA_009806455.1 Tetrax tetrax
ATAGAATAATAGCATCATAGAATCATATAATGGTTTGGGTTGGAAAGGACTTTTAAAGGTCATCCAGTCCAACCTTGCTGCAAGGAGCAGAGACATCTCCAACTAGAACAGGTTGCTCAGAGCCTCGTCAAACCTGGCCTTGAACGTTTCCAGGGATGGGGCATTTATCACCTCTCTGGGCAACCTGCACCAGTGTTCCACCACCCTCATTGCAAAATATATTTTCCTTATGTTCAGTCTGAATCTGCTTCCCACTATTTTAAAACCATTACCTCTTTTCCTATCAAAACAGGCCTTACTAAAGAGTTTCTCCCTGTCTTTCCTGTAAGCCCCCTGGTACTGGGGGCTGCTGGTACTTCCAGGTACTGGAAGGCTGCTATAAGGTCTCCCCAGAGCCTTCTCTTCTCCAGGCTGAACAGCTCTAACTCTCTCAGCCTGTCCTCACAGGAGAGGTGCTCCAGCCCTCTCATCATCTTTGTGGTCTCCTCTGGACTCTCTCCAACAGGTCCATGTCTTTCTGATGTTGTGGGCTCCAGACCTGGACAGAGTGCTCCAGGTGGAGTCTCATGAGAGTGGAATCTAGTGTATCACTTTATGCTTCCAGAGTATCCCAGACATGTCTCCTCTCTTGCTGTTCAGTCATTCATTTTTATTTTATCCTAATGTGATGTATTTTACATGAAAATCTGACTTCAGTTGATGCATTGAGGAGTGTGATAAGCAGCTTGCCAAAGGGTTCTCTGTCTCATAAAGCACTGATGGCACGATCCCACAGCTCACAGTGCAAGTGTTACCTTTCCAATGTTAAAAATAGCATAGAGTAACAAATAATATCAGCCTCACTCAAAATCTGTCATTTTGGGAAATAATTGATCTGTTTCTGGAAGCTCAAAGGGGAGCTACTCAGGGCTTGTGTGGCACACAGGAAAGATGGCCATCAGTTGTCCTGGTCTCTTTCAGTTTTTCTTTTATATGCCATACACTGCTCCTAAAGGTATGTACTCTCTTCTCTCCTCTTCATTCTTTTGGTGAACCAACTAATGTTCTCCACTTTCTAGCCTTCTTAATATCCAACTTTCTGCCCAAGCTCTTCTTGTGGGCTTCTCTTATTGCTTCATAAAACCCTACACAACAATCAGCTTTTCATAAAACAAATTGTGTGCTTCTCAATGTGGATTAAATAATCAAAGCTGCTTTTATGCCTGGCAGGTCATGTTGATTATCAGAAGACAAAGAACAAAACAAAAAAAAAAGAGTCTTTTTTTCTCAAATGTCATACACTTTGTGATAGTTATTAATGAAATGAGCTTTAAAAACTAACCCATAATAAACCAGTAAATATATCTGTGATGTCACATGTGCCGCACAAAGGAGATGAAACAAAATGATGTTTGGAATTTTTATTTACATATATTAATCTGATTTTCTCTATTCTTTTTCAGTAAGTACTTTATTAATATTCAAGCAGTTTGAGCCCTGCTACAGTGAAATGCGATATTTCTCATACAATAGTGTGCATAATGTATTATTTGACAGTATGTTTGCTATAATCCGTAAGGAAAAGTTATTTATTCATATAGTCATTATAAGAAAGACTACCATTTCTGAAATAAAAGCTAACAATAAATAATGTCACTTATGCACAAGCCCTCAAAATTAAAAATAACAAGTCCCTGTAATTTAAAGAAGGTCAAGGTACATCAACTATACTACAATTTAGCATAAAATCACTTTAGTTTGGAAACTAAATGATCCCTGCAGACTTCCACTTAAAAGTTAAGCTATTACCTCATTCTGTTTAGCAAGATACTAAACTGACAGAGAAAAAAAGGAGAGATTTATAGAAATGTTCATTCCAGTTTTGATGGCCTGTGTGGGCTGAAAGACAAATCTCATTTAGGAAGCCAAATTATTTTCATTGTTATGTTTCCTTTCATCATCCTTCATTAAGAAAATCACTGTTTCAAACAATCATATTGCTTAATATGAGAGATAATATGGAAAGTTATATGAAACTCAGGAAATGTAAAATTAGCATAACTTTCCTATCTGAAATTATATATTTTTACCTGTGAAATTATATAAATATTTTTAAATTACTCTATTTTTTAAAATAAGAAATTCTTGCCTAAATTTTACATGTCTGATGTGGGGATTTATGATGCAGGGTGAGATTTATCTCTTTAAAAGCAGATTATGAAGTGAACAATGTCTGAACTAGATGTCCAAACTTGTCCTTACAGTCAATGGAGAAATATGAGTTCTTTCTGTCTTATCATTCTCTACAACTACCTGAAAGAAGGTTGTAGTGAGGTGGATGTTGGTCTCTTTTCCAAAGTAACAAGTTATAGGACGAGAGGAAATGGCCTCAGGTTGCAGCAGGGGAGGTTTAGATTGGATATTAGGAAAAACTTGTTCACCAAAAGAAATGTCAAGTGTGGGATAATGACTAGGGGCAGGGGGAAACAGTTTCTTTAAGGTTCATTCTAATAAAAGAACTTGTAGGGTAAAATGCAGTTGCTCCTTCCAGGACGGAATGTGGTTGGCATGCTCACTGCAGTGGTTTCGTAGGCAACACAGCCTACCTCCCTTAACATATGCTCAGATGAGCAGAACGAACAGAATGGAGCGTGGAGTGGAGATGCGGCAGCCAAACCCTGTTATGCTCCCTGCAGGGACAGGAACTTCATGGTACCTGGTGGCTAATAGGCCGTATGGTAGCTGATGAACTGCATTACAACTGTCAAACAAGAAGAATATCGGTTGCTGAGCCAAGAACTGTGGTGAAGTCATGTCCTTTAGATGAACTTTGCTCATTATCATCTTATTATAATGGTAAAACACACCTCCATCCCAACGGCTACCCACCTCCAAAGTGAGACCACCCCTCACTGGGCATGTGCTCTATCTGTTTTTTACTATACCTTTAAGAAACAAAGTGAGAGAATTTTACACCAAATAGTGGTAGAATAATGTATGACTAGAGACACTCAAACTGCACCTTAATGTAAGAAACAGGATAAAAGTAAATGGTCCAGAGGAGAAAATTAGGGAAAACTCCACGGTAACTTTTGAAATCAGTCAAAAGGCTGAAACTGTCTTCTCCTCCATAAGGATGTCCGTTGGATAAGAATCTTATTCTATGCATAATAAAATAACTAACTTCAGCTAGCTGTTACTAGTAATTAGAGTTTTGTCGTATATTACTTCAAACTCGTTCTTGCAGTCAGTGTGCTATCACCGGCAATCTTCGAATCTTATCCTGTCACAAATCTATATTTTCTATAATAAAATTAACTTTGTGCAAATTCCCAGGACCCGTAAACTACAAATGTGTCATAGTTCAGCCCCGATCCGGACCAGACTACGCAGTCTCTCTCTCACTCCCCCCACCCTCCGAGAGAATAGGGAGAGATAATTTAAGAAAAACGACTCAAGGTTTGAGATAAGGACAGGGAGAAATCCTTACCGTCACGGGCAAAACCAGACTCGACTTGGGGAAAACTATTCATTTATTACTACAACTAACAGGATAATGAGACAGAGAAACAAGATAACCTCCTCCACCCCTCCCACTTCCCAAGCTTAACATTATCTACCTCCCCCCGCTCCCCTGAGCGGCACAGAGGGGAAGAGGGAATGGGGGTTGCGGTCAGTTCATTATGCGTCGTTTTATGCCGCTGCTTCACAGTTGGGGGAAGAACTCCTCACATCCCTCCCCTGCTCCAGTGTGGGGTCCCACCCATACGCCACAGTCCTTCATTAAACTGCTCCGGCATAGGTTCTCTCTTCCACGGAGTACGGTCTCTCCAGAACGGCTGGCCCAGCGGGCCCTCCACGGGCCACAGCCACATTCAGGCATCCACCTCCCCCAGTGCGGGGTCTTTCACGGGCTCCAAGCTCCAAGTGGATCTCTGCTCCTCCACGGACCTCCATGGGCTGCAGAGGGACAACCTGCTCCACCATGGTCGTCACCACAGGCTGCAGGGGAATCTTGGCCAGGAGCCACATTACTCCTCCCCCTCCTTCTTCACTGACCTTGGTGTCTACAGCTGTTTCTCTCACAAGAAAAGTTTGTTCTTCACAATGGGCTGGCAGAAGCCTCTCAGGATCTCTTCACATCATCCATCTCATCTCCTCTCCACCTCTTGCAGGCGGACCGGGCTGAGTTGGGCCCAGTCAGCCGCCTGGCGAGAGGCCAGAGGGTGAGGCCTGCAAGGCCCCGGAGGCCTGCACCTCCCCCTCTGGGCCTCTGCCCCTGCTCAGCTTCTTCACATCTTCTCTTCTCTATTTTTTTTCCTGTTTTCCCTTTCTTAAATACGTTATCGCAGAGGCGCTATCACGGGACATTCTACTCTCAATCGGCTCGGCCTTGGCCAGCAGTGGGTCCACCCTAGGCCCGGTCGAGTCTACTGAACAAAGGGGAGTGACTTCTAGCAATTTCCTACAGAAGCTACCACCTTAGGCCCCCCTCACTAGACAAAACCACAACAAAACGGTAAAGTATTTCAGTTTCCTGGTCATCATGTATTTCTAATGGTATTGCATTTAGGATGCTTGAATATCCTTCGACGTCTTAATATTTTAAATCAAAACAGAAAAAGACAATATTAACAGTAGAGAAGAGACACATAATCCATCTCTCCATCTGAAACTCTCTAAAACTCTCTACGCAATGATATTGACAGTACCTATCTGAGGGGAACAGAGGGCTCAGATGATTTAGCCAACTTGTTCAATTAATCACGCAAGTAAAAAACTCTACTAAAATGAATGCAGGCCTTTTCTTACAAGGTGTCTGTGAAATTTTTTGTTTGGGTCAAATGAGATTATTGACATTAATTTCTTAATTCAGTTGACATTTTTCAGGATTCATATTTTAGTCTGAACCCATAAAATGCTGATTTCATTCAATTGAGCAGTAGAATAAAAATATCTGTTACTAACATATTTCTGTATGAGAGAGTATCACAGTTCATTATATTGCTGCTAGCGATTATTGATTCACCAGGATAAAGTGACCCTCAGATCACATAGTTCATTACTGGGAGATTGTGTCCACAGTCTCAGCATTTGATGCCCTATTACTGCATTGACCTGACCACAGCTATAAACAATAGAGCACATCAAGTTTAGCTGGAAGGAACAAGTCTGGAACATGTCAGCTCAACTGTAAGGAAGTTCAGAAGTAAGCTTTATGTTATGTTTAGGCTTGAGTCCTCTGCTTTGTGTGAACCCATCCGATGCTAATAAGGGGCTATACTTCACTGTTTATGTTGCTACTTCTACTTCCTTTCCTATTTACAAAGGACTCCTTGAAGATATAGCTGTCTAATTTCCTTTCATTTCCTTTAGTGGGTGTTTCTTTCTTTCATAGTTTCCTTTGTACTTTTTGGCTCATCTAAGCGTATTCTTTTTTTTTCTCTTCCACATGCCTGACATGCTTCCCTTTCTTCCAGTAAGGTTAGCTTTGTAGCAATTTTTTTTGTTCAGTGATATGACAGACAGGAGGGTCCTCTTATGCACAGAAACCTCCAGTTTTAAAACCAAACTAGCAAAACGATACTGTAACTAAAAATACCTCATCTAGCAATAGACTGCAACTTTACCACAGGAAAGCATCTCAAATACACAAATTTATTTGACGGAAGAATGTGGGATGCAATTGGATTATGATGTAACTTTGGAGCTGTAGTAGGCCTCATTCATCATGCCTCGTGCAGCAGCAATGTCACATTTTATCACGTCATTCAGTCTCAACCTGGTCAGTTCTTGTATAAGATACCTCCAAGGAAAATGTAAGGTTGTATGGGAATTGGTACTGTTGATTTATCTAGATATTCTTCACTCTGAGCCATTATCAAATTTACAGACTAGCAGAGCACATGCAATAAGCTAGTGAAAAAAAATTATTTCAGAAGTGATGGACTAGTTTTTATTGAATATAAAAAAAAAAATTAAGTTCTACTGGCAAAATTTTAAGCTGTGTAGTAACTTGTATTTATTGCAGCTCTGAGATGGAAATTTCTAGTCTATAGAACAAATAACAAGGGCACAAGTAACAGAACAATAATTAATTAGTGTAGAACATAGTTTGCTTCAAAGAGATGGTATAATAAACTCAGTTCCAAAAAGATTCTCAATTTACAATATACCTGTTTTAAATGGGCGCATTACATAATTCTACTAATGGTTTCTTAGCACATCAAGGACTAATAGTAAACAAGTCTTCATAGTTTTGTTTTCTTGTAAGTCTACAAACGGTTAAATATATTACAAAACCTCTCTCTCCTCTGAGATGAAGTATTTATAAGGAGAGCTGATTTTCAAAATGTCTTAATAGATTGTTGTCAGGACTAGTAGAGCTAGGGTGCTGTATAGCACAACTTCTTGGGGTCTTATTTAAGAGTCTTATCCCCCCATGTACTCCGTGAACTTTCTTTACATTTGTATATTCACTAACAAGTCTATTTTATCAATACTTTGAGTTGGGAAGTCTTTTCAAAGAAAGCAGAATATGAGGTCAGTGACAGGACATGATCTTATAAGATGACATAATGCCCTTTCCTTCAAGATGGCGACAGAAGTCTATCCTATCACAAGGGTGAGGTATATCATGTTTGTATAGGATTCTTTGTCAGACATAAAGAGTGCAAGGGGACGATCTAGTATAAACACGGGTTTCTTCTTACCTAAATTTAGTTATCCAAGTTCCTTGTACGCTCAGTGAAGAGAGAACTCTCTGGAAGGCTGTTCATCCCAGCCTAAGAAAACTGGTCAATATGAAAGGAATAATGAGCTCTCTGGAGGATGCTTGCCAATCTGCACTTATAAAAGAGGACTAATAGTCCTAGATACTTAGGCCTGGACAGTTAACGACCAGAAATCTGAGGATGGATTCCTCCCATTCTGAGGATGGATTCCTCCCTGCCTTAAAAGTTGTAAAACATTTTTCTCTCTTTTTAGTCCATTTAAAAAAAAAAAAAATTGCTTTTCTAATTCTCTTTCTAGAATATTTTTCATCAGCCCAGAACACCAACAGTGTTCTGGACTGCATAAAAAGAAACATCACCAGCAGGTTGAGGGAGGTGATTCTCCCTCTCTACTCTGCTCTCATGAGATCCTACCCGGAGTACTACATCCAGTTCTGGCCCCCTCAGTACAAGAAAGACATGGACCTGTTAGAGCAGGTCCAGAGGAAGGCCACAAAAATTATCAGAGGGTTGGAATACCTCTCCTATGAAGAAAGGCTGAGAGAGCTGGGAAGAGGAAAGACAGACTTTGTTGCCACCTTTCAATACATAAATGGGTCTCATAAGAAAGACAGGAAGAGACTGTTTACTAAGACCTATAGAGACAGGAAAAGGGACAATGATTTTAAACTTAAAGAAATTTGACAAAAGGAAGAAATTTTTTATAACGAGTGTGAGAGACACTGGAACAGGTTGCCCAGAGAAGTTGTGAATGCACCATCATCAGCAGTGTTCAAACTCATGTTGGATGGGTCTTTGAGCAACCTCATTTAGTGAAAGACGTCCCTGCCTATGGCAGAGGTGTTTGGACTAAATAAAATTTGAAGGTCCCTTCCAACTCAAACCATTCTGCAATTCTATGATTCTGTGATTCTTCATTCTAGCTTAACTTAAATTTCCTTTTCAGGAAACTCTCTTTTTTAAAGGATTATTAATTTTCACAAATACAGTCTACAGAAACAATAAAACAGATTTTCTTTCTCTCTCCATTTTTTAATTCCCTTGCATTGTCATTTTCAAACACGGAGGCTTTGACTGACTCCTTTTTCTGAGTGTGTTCAGTTTTGTCTGTGTCAGTGTTGCCCTGCAGCATAGCAACAATTCGACCGTACATTGAAACTCTTTTAGCAGGGAGAGATGCATTAGATTAAATAGATTTTGATATACAAGAAAAATATATATATCTGTAACTTTCCTGCTTGAATGCTGAGTCTCCTCTTGACTGACAACAATATGTTCCTCTAACTTATATTAATACATTTTCAAACTACCTTTCATTCAATCCATAGCTTATATTAATATATTTTTAAAACACCTTTCATATAAATTGCTGGTTTGTTTCCCTTAGTATTAAACTGTCCAGTACAGGTTCTGGCTCAGAAGAATCCTTTTAAACATACTCTTGAATGTTCAACAAATTCTCCAATTAGAGTTCCAACTCTAAGTCAGAACACTTATATATGTGTGCACCCATGCCTTAATGAGACCTAAAATGGTGATTTCACTAGGTGAATTAGTGGTTCATCTAGTTCATGGCTGTATAGTATTTTATTAAATCTTACCTCCTTTTTTTTTGATGGAAAAAGTAATTAAATTAAAATACTCTTTTTTTTTTTTCTTTAAACAGTTTTTGGAGATAGAATGTTAACATGTTGGGTTTTGGTTTTTGGTTTTTTTTAACTATCTTCCACACATAACATAGCAAAGAACATGTTGCTTTTACCTTATAGTTTTAATTGTAAGTAATTTATTTCTCAGTGTGTTCTCAGGAAACACCTGTAGCATTCTTCATATCCATCAACATACTTAACATAAGAATGTAAGAGATAAAAAAATCACATTGCTTCTTGTTTCTTTATTTTGAGTTGAGTTTTAATGAAACTTTTAAACACATCTTACACAAAGTATACTGCTGGCAATTATCCATAAAAGTATTATTAAATGCATATGTTGACACTGAATGTTTATATCTTATGAACTGAATTTCTGCTCCATGACTGTTAGTGAACTACATATAAGACAAAGAAGCTAAGACAATCTTAAAAAAGATGTAAAATAAATAAATGTAAATGTATGACAAAACTAAATTCTCTTCCAGCCATGAAACGTTCACCTAAAAATGTTATTTCCATATAGAAATTATATTCTATTTCCAGGAAAAACTGAATTAACCTAATACTGTAAGTCACATTACACAGATATTTTCCCCATTTCCCATGTATTGCCTTATTCATTTGATTGTCTCTGCTTTCCTGTTTGTCAAGATATATTTATTATACTTAAAAAAAAAAAAATTTTTTTTTTTTTCTCAGGTTTCTATATTTGCCCCGAAAACTTTTTTTTCCCCAGTTTTCTTATCCTGTTTCTAAATTCTTTGCTGTTACAGGTTCTATACCAGGTTATGATTTACCTGCTTTGGTGAACTCATACATTTTCTTTTGAAAGGAAAACATTAAAAACATAAGATCAATAGATCAGTGCATGTGAGTACGTGTCAGCAGTGGTGGTGACTTACAGTGAGCATTAGTGAGTTATTAATTGCAAAGTGTTCCCAGATCACTTATGCATTGTTCAGTTATCTACATCACCAGAGCTTACCCTGCATTTATCTTCATGGCTTTATGACTGTGAGCACGCAACAAAAAAGCCCTGCTTTTCTGGATGCAGTTAGATAATATATTTCAAAATTTTTCCTTGCAGATCGAGGTCATTTAATCTCCTGAGCCGAAAAAAAAAAAAATGCAGGGGTGCCTACTGCCTTGGTCAGTAGCTGAGGACAATGTGCTTGGATCATAGATCTGGTACCTATCATCAGTAAAAGTTCCACCTCATGCGTTTAAATTCTTGGCATGTCTATCCCCATGACTGCAACATAGAATATACTGAAACAAAGCTATGGTTACCACTAAGTCTCCCTGCAAGTGACAGTGTTCTGCTCATAAGAAAATGGCAGCTAAGTTGCATTTATTCTCGTGCAAAACTTCACAGCTCCTTACATTAACTGAAATGTTTTTATCCACAAGAGGGATAATTTTGTATTCTCCATGTGTTCTTGGACATATTCTCCCGATTACATTAATCCTGGGATGCCCTAATTGTTTCAAGATGTCTCCTCTGAACATAACAAATCTGCAAAAGTCACTGAACTCTAAATTCTTTTTTTTTTCCTTCCAAATCAATGAAAATGCCAAAACAAACCAACCAAACAAACAAACAAATCCCACTCTGCTGCACATACAAATCATGCTCTATGTGAAAGGGTATTTTGTGGTACATGCTAAGTGTGGGGGGACAGTTAATGTCAATATTGTATGCTATCTGTATATTGAACATTTGTAAACAACTAGGCATTTCAGTCAAATAGCTGTATTTTTTCTCTGGTCCTTTGACATGTTTTTCCTTGTTTTCCAGAGAAATTGAAAGGTTTTTGCTTTCACTGCCTTTTCTTGACAGAGATGCCACAAGGTATCTATACATCTCAGAGGCTAACACAAAATCAATCTGTGTGATTATGCAATTTAACTGCATTTGCAGTGCTAATTTATCTTCTAGCATCTGTAAATTACTTTATTATAAAAAATTCAAAGGCTTAGCTGAAAGCCAAATTAGACTTGGTAGCAACACAAAAACATTTTCAACAAGGGAATCTCTAAAAGCACCAGCAGACAACAAAACATCAAGTGATATGCAGAAAGACATAAAATGTGATATAAATTCATTAAGTGTTGACTATTGTTGTTTTATTTGAGATCTGAGTAAAAGTATATTGCTGGAAGCGTTTGCCAAATTTCCCTACAGTGAGGCAATTTGCTATTTTCTTTTAACCCATTCTATTTGGGTTCTTTATGCTTACATTTGTGTTTATCAATAAATTTCAGTTTCCCAATTAAAGTGGGAGGGGCAGGGGATCATAGGACCATTGATAAATGAAGACAAAAATCGTCCTCCCATTAGGTAAAGTTGACAGTTGAAAGTCTTTCCTCTGTTGATTAAATGACAGGCGCTGAATTCAATGTTAAACATTTATGCATGACAAAAAAAGCAACCTATGAATTCAAGGTTAAACGTTTATGTAAAAGAGTAGCATGGAAAAAAAAATAGAAACTTAGAAGGACACTAATGACCTTTAAATATTAAAGGAAAATTTCTGATCCATTAGGAGGTCAGTATGTTAATGTAGTACAAAACTGCACTGACATGATTTTTGGTGTTGCATCTGATACTGAAGGAAAACTTGCTCTCACTGAGAATAAGACTTTATCCTACTAAAGGGTAAAGATTTCAAAAAAGGCTCTCTTTTGCCTTTACAAATAGTACTTGAGTTTTACATTTTTGAAGTTCTGGAAGAATTTGACATAAGACTTGACATTCTTATTAAACAAAGACTGGCAAAGGCAAATCTACTCAATATTTGAATATCAAACAGGTGGTAAATGTAATGACTTGATACAATAAAGGCACACAGAAGGGGTCTAATGCTCCCACACATTCTTTTTACCATGTTCTGCATCCCGAACACTGTAGACAAGATATGTGCTAATAGAGTTCCAGGTTGGAAATTTCCTTCTGCAGACAGCATGTTCATCATTATGAAGGCAAGTCTAGGACTGATATTTGCTAGGCAGTCTCACACTGCTGGACGATTTTGGCTGAAAATCCAAAATACATCTGATATACTTCTTACCGGATTCTGTTATTTCTAGGTGACTTCATAGTGACATTTTGTCTTTAATAATAACTTAAGATGTTTGGTAACAGAACTGTTGGGGAAAGAAAAAAAAAAACAAAAAAAAACCCCATAATATCCTACAATATGGAGTATTTAATGTGAAGGAAGAAGAAAATTAGCCATTTATAAACCTACCACAATCTTAAAGTAATATAACTGTCATGATTTTGCCTTAATAAACAAAACCACATTATTTCTTATAAGATATATTTGTTCTGCCTTTTAAGACTTGTAATTAGACATATATGTTGATAACTGAAAAAAATATTTTATTTACATTATACTTACAAAAGTCAACATATCCTTGAAGATACTTTTTCACTCTTAGCTATAAATGCACGACTGAAATATGTCTGATTTGCCTTTATCTCTTCAGAAAGCCTGTACTTCTTAACCAAGTGAGTCTATTTCCAAAAACTAATCACAACAACTGGTGGCCTGCATAGTCTATATAGCCAAGAGAGGCTGATTTACCGGTGGGGTTACTTTATGATGGTTTCTTTCTGGCTTATATTCTATAATTACCAAGCAACTGAATCCTTTCTGAACTCAGGTAATTTTTGAGACACTTTCCAATCCTGGCCATTCATATGAGAACTAAGATTTATTAATCAACCAGTCACACAAGTTTTAGCAACTAAAAGCACAGCTATTCTGCAGACAACTTCAGTCACTGATTATAAATACGTAAAGTTTTTTCTATTAGTTGGTATGTCCCTCCTGTTTATGCACCACTTGATAGGATTTGCACATCCCGACTCTGTTGGGAGTCCACGTAACAAGCTTCATAAATGCACAAGGTTTTTTCATAGATCATTAATTTTTACTGATGTAATGTACAAATGTAAAAAAAAGCAGATTCCTTTGTATAAACAATATACCAAACCTTTTTTTTTTTAAAAAAAAAAAAGAAGTAAAAGATGTGATGGGAAGAATACTAGAAGAAGTAACTGAAAATGGACCTGTAACAGCAGAACATGTTCTAATATGTCTGAAGTTGTAATAATGTCATCTTACTCATAGTAAACAGTAGATTTACCTTATATAAACCTAAACCACAAAAAATCCCAGAGATGCAGCCCTGTCCTACAACATACCCTGAAACAATGAATATTCTCTCTTGTTACTAAAAAGATACTATTCATTAGATGGAAGTGGATGCTTTAAGCACTAAGAGAGGAGAAGAGAAAGGTAAGAGAAAAAAAAAAGTAGAGAGAGATATCAACCAGAAACAGTAGAGACGTATCAAACAGAATATAAAGGTAGAGAGGGATATATACCAATATAAGAAGTATAATATTGAGGGAAGAGCAACTATAAGAAACTAGTTATTATGGAAGTTGAGGAAAAGAAATAAAACTGGAAAAAAGAAATATTACATTGTCACTGGGGATATAGAGATGATGAGGGAAGAGAAACCAAAAACTGAACAAGACTGTTGAAGAAAAGTACATTAAATAGAATAATAATAGTAATAATCATAGAATCATAGAATCATAGAATGGTTAGAGTTGGAAGGGACCTTCAAAGGTCATCTAGTCCAACCTCCCTGCAAGAAGCAGGGACCTCCCTGCCTAGATCAGGTTGCGCAGAGCCCCATCCAGCCCGGCCTTGAACGTTTCCAGGGATGGGGCATCCACCACCTCTCTGGGCAACCTGTTCCAGTGCTCTACAACTCTCATTGTGAAAAATTTTTTTCGAATATCTAATCTAAACCTCCCTCCTTCTAATTTAAACCCATTACCCCTTGTCCTATCACAACAGGCCCTACTGAACAGCCTCTCCCCATCCTTCCTGTAGGCCCCCTTGAGGTACTGGAAGACCGC
>WHYT01017799.1:606030-634208 GCA_009806455.1 Tetrax tetrax
TGGGATTGCCACGACCCAGATGCAGGACCTTGCACTTGGCCTGGTTGAACTCCATGAGGTTGGCACGGGCCCACCTCTCCAGCCTGTCCAGGTCCCTCTGGATGGCATCCCTCCCTTCCAGCATGTTGACGGCACCACATAGCTTGGTGTCATCGGCAAACTTGCTGAGGGTGCACTCTATCCCACTGTCCATGTCGCCGACAAAGATGTTGAACAGGGCCGGGCCCAACATGGACTCCTGAGGGACGCCACTGGTGACCGGTCTCCACTTGGACATTGAGCCGTTGACCACCACTCTCTGAGTGCGGCCATCCAGCCAACTCCTTATCCACGGAGTGGTCCATCCATCGAACCCATGCCTCTCTAGTTTAGAGAGAAGGATGTCGTGCGGGACAGTGTCAAATGCCTTGCACAAGTCCAGGTAGATGATGTCCTTTGCCCGTCCCTTGTCCACCGATGCTGTTACCCCGTCATAGAAGGCCACCAAATTGGTCAGGCACGATCTGCCCTTGGTGAAGCCATGTTGGCTGTCACCAACCACCTCCTTGCTCTCCATGTGCCTTAGCATGGTTTCCAGGAGAATCTGCTCCATGACCTTGCCAGGCACAGAGGTGAGGCTGACCGGCCTGTAGTTGCCCGGGTCTTCCTTACTCCCCTTTTTAAAAATGGGGGTTATGTTCCCTCTCTTCCAGTCATTGGGGACCTCACCAGACTGCCACGATTTCTCAAATATGATGGCCAGTGGCCATATTATTGAGAATAAGAATGAAAAAGAAAAAGAAACAAAGAAAGAAAACAGAGAAAACTTTTAGTTTGGTGGATTAAATTTTTATTTTTTTTTTTTTACATTTCCCCAAGAAACTTCACATCCATATGGAAGGACATGATGAAATATTTGTTACTTAGGGGATTTAGAAGTGTACTATAAATATAAACCACAGTAGAAAAACTTTGGGTCAGACATCTTAAATAACCAGAGTAACAAGGGAATTCAGAGTGTCTGTATTTTTACAACAGATTTTTTTTCCAGTAGATCTTCAAGTATAGCTTATATAAATCTTCAATTTCTCTTTTGTTGGACTTTCCTGTGTGCTTTTCTTTGCAAGTGTTTTACACTCACCTTGGCGGATATAAGTCCCCATGCCATTTCCCTCTCCATCAAAGAAAACATTCAGCAGGGCAAGAATCTCTTCACAGAAGGACCTCACTAGAAGCAGAGATCTGTTCAAATGTCCTTTTGTGCTCTGCGGTCTCCAGTAGGAAAAGCAAAGGGTTATAAACCCCTTGCAAAACAAGGATATTAAGAGATTCTTTTCCTTTTGCCAGATGTAATTTGTTATTTAGCTTTCGGATGGGTACCTTGTCTTGTCAAATCTCCCTTGTTTTTTCTTCCTCTTCTTCCTCCTTCTTTCATCAGAACAAGCTTTTCTTACTTCACACCCTACTTTATTATGTTTTTTTTTTTCTTTTGTTTTGATTTTGTGGGTTTTTTTCCATTGTCTGCACCGTGCCTATCCTTCATACTGCAAAGGTGATAAAAAGGAACAAATGCTATGTAAAAATACTCCCAGTTAGATCAGTTATGGAAAGTGAAAATGGAGTCAGAGGATATAAGCATAACTATTTAAGCTAATGGTCCACTATTTAGCATTAGTATTGTCGGAAATCTCTACCAAGTCCAGACAACAGGAGGCAGCAGGATCCTGCTGTGTTGGCATGAATTCTAATGATGTTTTCTGAGATTCGTTTTATTGCTCTCCTTTTACATTGGAGCCTTTTGCTCTTGAGATAGGTACCATTTATTACGGCTGCACCAAGACACAATTCTGTAACAATTACACTTCTATTATTAAAGGAAGAAAGCCAGGGACCATTCTCTAGCTCTGAGAACAAGCATCATGGCACAGCTCACATCCAGGTAGCTAAACCTCTTACCCTTCAAAACAGGGTGCCTTCAGACTGCCTTTTGGGATTGACTTGGTCAATGCTGTCCCCTGAAGCCTCAGGAATTGTCTGGGCAAAAGCTAGCTGCCCTGAGTGACAACCATGTTAACACGGTAATAGTGGCAATGGCTGTGTGGCAGTGCCTCTTCCCATACCCCTGTGCAGATTAATTTACTTGTACAGGCATCGCCAATAAAGCTTTTAAGTGCTACTGTAATACAAACAATAAAATGAAACTGGCAGATTTCCCAGTGTTATGTTAATGTCTTTGGGTGAATTTGAACATACTTCTTTTAAAATCCAATGAAGACAAAACAAAAAAAGAAAAACAATAAAGTGTGTTCATTTTCCCATTCTGGAGAATGATAACCCTAATAGACTGAAATCTTGCATTGCTTTAATTTGTCACAGATTAACAGGATTCAGGAAAGGTCTGCAGATGGAAACACTGGCTTGGACACCATCTGTGAGACAGATATTGGTCTCCATAAACAAGTTACAGCAATAAAAATTGGAACCTGGGATACATTATATACAAAAAAATGCACTTTAAAAAAATTCTAGATTTAAGGCTCTATTTGGAAGTACACGTGAGGTTTACAAAATAATGTGAACGTGAAAACATGTTTGTAAAAGGAGCTACAATGTCTCACAGTCCAATGATAATTAATTTATTTTTCAACTTCTTTAATATCTGTATTTTTGTGTATAGATCTTTAAGCTAGGGTGGGATTGCTTTGTTTTACTTTTAGTGAACTGCTAAAATATATTTGTCTGTCAGCCAGTTAGTTCAAAAATAACAAAAGCATTGAAGATAGATCTGTTCAGTCTGAAGGAAATGAAGTTTTTTTGATATGAAAGTTCTCTAAGTTTTTCTTTGTCATCATCTGTGTGACAGGTGATTATTAAGGAGAAAAATATCACTATTCCATTCAGATTAAGAAAAATAAAATTACATGTTTTTAAAATCGAAGATAATCCATTGTTTCTGTATTGTTGGTATTGGACTTCATTTTTTTTTTTAGTAAAAATTTTAGTCAGTAATTTACAGGCTCCATTCCTACAAACTCACCAGGTCGCTTAGAAATTCAGTTGTGTTCTCCTGAGTCTGCTCTTTTTCATCCTGAAAGATATCTGCATATTTCTATGAATAAACACCTGCAGAACTCTTGAGCAATACCTCAGCGTGTGGAAAAGGCTGGGAAACAGGGAAGGCTGTTTTATTTATTTTCAACTGTGGGTCCAAAAATATCCTAGCACATGAAGGTAATTTAAATGTGTTCTGGGCTATGACCCAGTTAAGACTCTGAAGACTCTAGCACCAAAGCCAAAAGACAGAAACCACTCAGAGGCTACCTAGGACTGTTGTATCTGACAAACATTTTTCATAAGGAAGAGCTTTCTGAAACCTAAAAGGGGGATATAAATCGTATTAGAAAATCAGGAATAGCGTTAAGAAAGATTGATTCTGTCCTGGTTATCTGAGACACTCCTTTACTGTTTCATTTCCAAAATATGTATTTATGGCTTGGATTGCTTCAGCTTATCCTGCTGCCTATATTTCAGGAATGAGAGAAAGCTAGGACTTTCACCTGAGGATGTGGGACTGCCTGCCTGCTGCCTGCTTCAGATTGTGTCAAACCAATTCAGGGAGGGATTTGTCTCATAACGACATTTGCTCCTGCTGCTACTTTCTACCACAACTTTCCAAGGATGTCACTGTAAGTTGGAAAAGAGAGCAACATTGCATGGAAATGTGCGTTGTGCTGTGAGGTAGAGAGGGTTTCACAACAGCTAGGAATTTCTTCGCCTAAATATAGCTGTGTTATGGCTTTATGGAATATTGCTTCAGACAACTAAAGCTCTTGTATTAGAGTCAGAATTGGAAATAGACCCTGTACCTCCTCATTTGGATTTAGAAAATCATAAATCCAAAGAAGGAATAAGACTCTGGCATGACCGATATGAGAAGCCTGAGACATTCTAAAGCTTTTACCATTTGCCTTGGTTAAGATAATACTTTGAAGATTGCTTAAAGTCAGAGAAAATTTCTCGGAAATGATAAATAAAGAATATTCAGAATAATTGAAAGTACCTCAGGCAATTATCAGGATAGAAGATCTTTGATTCTAAAAAAACACATATAAGCCCATAAAATTAAAATTTGAATACTAGGATTTTTTAGATTCCCACTAAAGTTAAAATCTCTGTAGTGGGAAGGATAGACATCCAGACAAATGACCTAGAAATGTCACTAATAACAAAACTGCATTAGATTTGCTATCACAGGCCATACTCACCAATTTCAGTTATATAATTTGTTGTTTCAGTTGTTATAGTTATCATATTTGTAAAGCTAAACCAGGAATTTTAATTTAAGACACACCACAAAGATGATCAGTTTCGTCTGAAAAAGTTCGAACCCAAATCCATCATGAGTTTTAGGTGATTTACATAATAGTAAATCTTATAATTGTTGAGTTTTGCAATCAAAACAAATATACATTTGTGTGTATATTCCTTCATTTTTTGTCTGTTGAAATAATAGACTAAAAGACCAAAATCAGAAACTTTTCCATGGAACTGCTCTCAATTGATTTAATTTAAATCCAGAACACTGTCATAGAGCCAAGCTAACTCAATCTTCCCGCATGTACTTCTCAGGAAGAGCACATGTACAAAGACTTTCTACCACAGCTTAGCTGACATTTGCTTTAGTCATTACATGTCTAAACCACGATTTATTATTATTAGTGGGACTAAAATTTTAACTTGGCCAGGGAAATGCACTCAACTGCATTGTGTTAATTAATGGCTGTTGCTGGAACTCTAAGACTTATGCACTATTTCTTTATCATAAATAGTGATTTTATTATTATAAAATAATGCAACAGATTTTCTTTAAAGGTAGTTGTCATTATTGCAAAACCCCATGGACACAGTTTTAGAGTGGGAGGGGAGAAATATACTCCACATATTTCCAGAGAGCAAAGCAAATATTAAGCAATGCCTGGGAGGGAAGATCACACTTTATGTGTATTTCTGTGTTTACTCAGGCTCATTTGTTCTGTTCTATAACAATTCTGTGGTGGATTTCTGGTGTAAGATGATTTGTAGATGCGTAAACTCTATTTGTGCAAATACTGCTATCCCAATCTGATCCTTGGAGATAACACTGAAATGGTACAATAGCTCTTATCAAATATCACTGGGAGAGAGCAAACTTCAAGATCCAGAGACCGAACTGATTATAAATATTTTATAAGATAGATGTCTAATGGATGGATTAGATTTACTGTGGGAAAAAAAAAAGGGCCTTTATTTTTCTTTTCTTTTTTTTTTTTTTCTTTTTTTTCTTTTTCTCTGCAGCAGAACACAGGAAATGGAGAATCAGTATGAGACCATCTGGATTTGAAAATTTCCCTCAGCAGTCAGATTGCACATAAAACTAGATTTTCCAGGATGAGTCTATCCTTGTATTCTTATCTGTGTAAATACATTGATAAAATTGTTTTACGCTTTTAAAAAAGCACTTGTATCTTATTTCTTTATAAAGCACTAGTCATATTTCTAGGGTCTTAAGTAAGTAAAGGGAAACAAAAACAAGAAAGGACTATTTGAGGCTGGCAAGATTTTTTTCTTCTCTCTTTTTTCCTCTGCAGAAAATTACTGTTGGTGCTGCTAAATAAAATTAGATTTTCTAGCATGAGAAACTATACCTTGCTTCCGTGTTTTATAGGGTTCTTTAGTTCATTAGCAACTGTTTATGTGTTCAGAAATTACACATTAAATTCTATTTCTCAGTTTTCTCATTTATGGTATAAAAATATGTGGACGTAATAAGACTATTGCCAGATAACTACTGTATTATTAATTTTGCTTGATAACTAATAAAAATATTTCACCAGTTTTAGCATTTCCATATCCAGTTTCAGATTTAAGTGACAAAAATATGAGATCTGCTACAACTACACCATATAAACATAGCAATTGTTTATAACAGCATTCATTCTGTATGAGGAGTGGGGAAGACATAGCTGGTATTGGCATATGATTTAACAGATGTATTGGATATTGTTGTTTGTCCAGCGTGTGGTACTGTAGTAGATAAACTGAGTAATCACTGGGAACCACTAAAGTAATTTTGCTTTGAGAATTGTTGCACTTGTACTGTATTGAACAATTTGTAGCATTCTGCCCTGCAGACTGAACTGTTGTTTGTGCAGACATCGGCTTTCTATCTGAAAGAAATTTCCACACTAGCAGTTTGTCATAGACAAACATCAGGTAGATGATATTAAATAAAACATTATTATTTGAGAAAAGCAGATAAAATCTTTGGGGATATTCCCCTTTTCTGACTTACATATACTCCTTGAGAATTTCTAGTTTTCTGAGGAAATTCCTGTGAGATTTTTATGTTTTCTTGCATTTTATTTCTTCCATTCTGAAAGAGTGCTCAAAAAACCAACTCTAAATAAAAGAATAAACAGTTAATGTCAGAGCAAATTTGCTTTTCTTTTTTTTTGACATGCTAATAGTGTTACCTCTCCTAGACCAAAGATAATCAACATAGGAAAAGGTAGGACATTTTATGCTCAATTAAGCATGTGACTGGGACATAAATGTTATTTCATATTTTGCAGCATGAGATACATTCTTAGAATTATGGAGTGGAATAAAAAAAAATTGTCTTGTGAAAGCGAATGCATTTTAATAAAAATTCTTTGAAAACATTTTGGTTAATAAAAGAAAACTCTAGAACTTAGCTTTTAGTAGCTATTTCACTTCTCATACTTTGTTGAACAGAAGGTGTTATTTTCAGTCCTCTGGAGAAAGTCAGCTACTGAGAGAGAAGACGACATTGAAATTCTTCAGCAACATTTTTTGTTAAACTTCATTAAAGTGGATGAAATGGGATCAATTTCAGAAGAGTGATGGGGCAGTAATGAAGAGAGGCCCAGTGCTATTGAAAGCAGCACACATCTGATGTTTTTATTCTGAGACCTGTTCCAAGGGAACATCCTTATCCTTAGCTGCTGTTCTCTGTGTAATTATCACCTTCACTGCTAAGGGCAGACTGCACATCATTTAATCACTCCATCGGCAAAGTCCTTGCTTGTGACATTCAAAAGCAGGCAGGAAGGTGTTACTGAAAGAGAAAAGGACATGGGAGGATTTTTTAATATTGTAAAACAGAGAATCAAAGCTTTTGTATTTGCTTTAAGACAACATATGATAAACAAACATAATAGAGAAGACAGCTGGTGTCACTCAACTTTTTTCACGTAAGGCTTTTTAAAAATTCAGGTTGCATCCATCATTGATGCTTTTCAATTTCTCAGATAAGATTACAAAACTTTAGATTCTATTAAGCCATTAGATAACGTAGTCTCTTCATCTGTTGTTTATGGTCAGCAAAAGACAGTACTATACTGTGGCTAATGACCTGAATCAGGTGATAAGAAACCAGGCTGAATCTTTGTTCGTGCCTCTGATCTTGGCCAGTCATAATTCCCTTACCAGCCTTTTCATTGTCTGCTCAGTTGTATTCTGTTCAGGATAGGGAAATTTTACAATACGGTTTACTAGGGTGTCCTAAACTTGAAGCCTTTCAAGAATTCAGTTCTGTTCTGTGTGAGTACACTTATTACTTCAGAAGTTTTGCCAAGCTGAATTGTTATAACACAGTATACAGCATAGTATTTCTCCAATATGATCCAGCAGTTGGAAACAGAAATATCAATATCAGTGATGGATGTTGTAATAGGGCATGTTATGTGGTTAGTCTCTAGGACTCGTAAATACCTCTTGAAACACTTCCTACATAAATTCTATTCGTATAGTTCCTTTGTGGTAGCATTCATGAAAATTGCAGCAATGTTCTTCAGAATGGGATCATCAAAATTCCTGATCCTAAAAGTATCATGCGATGGTTTAAATATAACTGAGTGCCATATCTGTCCTTAGTCTCCTAGTCCTGTCTTGCACTCTCCAGAGTAGGATCGACACAGTTTCCCTGGATCAATTCTGCCATCCTGGATGCAATGACTTATGCTTGCTACCTACCTTCCTGCTACAAACCTCACTGCTATGACCCTGTCTCCAAAGATCATGCTCCCTCATTTTCAGCCTGAAGTAACATTTTGTGCCAAGTAGCTCACTCCTATTCCATGTCCACATCTCTTATTTTAATTTATAACATGATCCATAACTGTCTTTAGTCCTGGGCTCCCAGTACAAGAAAGATAGGGACTTATTGAAGTGGATCTAGAGAAAGACATAAGAAAACATTTTTTTTACTGTGAAGGTGGTCAAACACTGGCATAGGTTGCCAGTGAGTGGAGGTTGTGGAGTCTCCATGTATGGGAAATCTTCAAGAGCTGACTGAACACAGTCCTGTGCAACCTGTTCTAGCTGATCCCGGTTGAGCAGGGGGTTTGACTAGATGATCTTCAGAAGTGCCTTCCAACCTCAACTATTCCATGAATCTGCAATATCAAACTTAGTTCATATTGCAGAATATAGTGTCAAACTCCGTACACTGAAGAAAATCTGAACAACTTTGAATGAATCACACAATTAATTGCATTTGAGCCACTGTCATGAAGAATTCTCCCTCCATGTACTGCATCACTGAAGTGCAGGTGTTTAGTCAGTTCAGAACAAGTTTACCCACAGAAAGCATCTCTACCTTTAGCAATGTCTTCCTACCCAGTAAGGTAAAAGGCCATCATGTAAATTACCTCAGAGAATAATGACGTTCAACTAAAATTGAAAGCAAGTCTTCCCTTGGAAAAAATTTGCATCAGTAGAAACTTCACTAGTTTTCCCAAGACCCTTCTAAAATTAACAGATTTTGTAATCTGGTTTGTTATTTGTTGGGGTTTTTTTTGGTTTTTTTTTGTTTGTATTTAATCTAGAGTTAAGGTAAATTCTTCTTCTTGAAAAACTAATTTCTTATATTGATCATTACCACTAATACAAAAAAGACAGTACGTAATATTCCTATTCTCATCCTAGTAAAATTTTAAAAAGATACTTTAACTTTCTCAAATTCAATTCTGTTTCACAAATTATACAAGTTTGTGTAAATAAGAAACCCAATATATTCAAAATATTTCACAGGAAGAATTCAGAGACACAAGCAAGAAATCAGACTTAAACAAGCCTGGCTTAGTTTAGAGTATAATAGGTTTCCAAAAGCTCGTGGAAGTGTGTGTTTATTGTGGGTAAAATGAGTTCACAGTCCTATTTTTCTCCCCCTCATAATATCCTGCATATTAAGAACAACCTTTTCAAAAGTGGCAAGCAGGATCATTTTCAGAAGCAACTGAGCATCTGCTCTCTGAAATTGGATCTTTTAATGGTACAAAATTGATCCAACAAACTTCATAAAGCTTTTCCAGAGGCCAGAATTTTACCCTTCATATGTGGTGATTTTGAGAACCAACTTTGACTTGGAACTGATATCCAACTTCCATAAATGAGTTATTACAAAAATTATTTCCAGAGTTTCACAAGCATTAAATACATACATTCTGAAGAGTAGAAAGAGTGATAATGTAATGATTAGCTTATTATTGCAAGGAAAAGAAGTAAGAAGGGAAGCAAAAACCAATATTCCTTTACCTGAGAATCTGTTCACTCCAGAAAAGGAAGTTTAATCCTGGTCTGTGGGGAGTATTAGAAAGGTTAAATATGTTGTGACTTTTTTCCAGTTATGTTGCTTTATCTTCTGTCTTATGTAAGTAGCTACTATTCTCCTAATGTGACAAAATCCCATTGCTCTCAGCTTGGTAATTAAAGCGCAGTAATACTTCAGGTGATAAAAACATGAAGAGATGTGTTAATATTTCAGTGATTTTTTTTCCTTCATTTTATTCAAAGATGGAAATAAGAATACCTAGTTAGCTTGGAAAGATACAAGGATTATGGAACAGCATGACTATGGTAGACACGTTTAAATTAAAGGTCACTGCCAAAAGAACAGTTATCTTGAATTCTATCAAACAGCACAAAATACGTGTTAGAGTGCCTAGAAAGTCTATTGGTGCTAAATCACATTCAGATGGCTGGATCAGATGGTTGTTTATTTAAGATGCGTAATGCATATGTATTAGGGAAGTAGGGTGGCTGGTATTTTTGCAGAGGAATGCAATTCTCCTACTGAATATCATAGCAGTAAACAAATAAAATTTGATTTCATATTTTTTTACTATATGCATATTTTTCAAATACATTTTCTTCATTTAAGCCTGCCTGAAATATCCTATTTATTGGCCCTTCCTTCTCACAGCTGTTAGGATAGTGTCCACTTAGCATTAAATTTATGACTTTAAATCCTGACCTTCCAGGTTTTCTGTTTGCTTGCTTCTGTTTCTTATTCTTGATACTTAGGAAAAGCCTCATTGAATTAGATTAAATTAGTTGGGGACAGGATGACCTGACCAGAAGGGATCGTCAAGTCCTTTCCTCTAACATTACAGCCAGCTGTTTCTACCAGAAAGAGCAACAGAATATTTTAATCACACACCAGAAGTCTTTCAGAACCCCACAGCGAATCTAAACTCCATAAGAAGATACCAATATGTGGCTAGGTAGTCCTACCTGTAGTATGCAACAGGAAGAGAACAGAGTAGATTAAGGCCACTGACAGTGTTCAGTTTTACTAGAGTGAAAACTGAGATTATCAGAATAAATGGCCAGACTACAGAGAATGGCTGAACAACTTCCCCCAATTCAAGGTGAGGAAAGTGTAAGTCACAGTTAAATTAAAACTATAGTCCTGAAAGTGAAATGTTAAAAGGAAAGCCACATGTTCATGAAGAAATTCTACTGTTGCTAGGTCACATATCAGGACATATAATTGTTTTAGAAAAATGTTCTCAATTCTGATTAAAATCTCTTACAGCCAGAATCAAAATCCAAACACAGAAAACAATCAACAGACCAGTAGAGGAGAAGCAGAATATAACTTAACGCCACAATAGCTTACAGTAGTGCTGTGAGAGACATTTCAAATCAGGGCAACTCTTTCAAATTGGAAGTTATGGAGCATCAATTAAAGTACAATTTTTTTTTCTTGTTGTTACATCACTTGCAACAGCAATATTTTTGCTAATGTTACATATGCACTGCCCAGACATTCGTGAGTATTAGGAGGTTCATGAAATCATAGCATCTTTCAGGTTGGAAAAAAACCCTTAAGATGATTGGTTCCAACTGTAAGCCTAACACTGCCAAGTCCACCAGGTTGTTGCACAAGTGCATTTAAAATTCCAGAAAAATAAATTTGATTCAAGTATGTGGTGAAAAAAAAAATATTTAAAAATGTATTTTTTCTTACACTGTGGTTGAACAAGTGTCAGACATAAAATTTGTCAACGGCACAACAGCAGAAATTCTATGAGAAAGGAACGTGAGATAATTTGTTAAAATTACTGCCAAGAGTTATATTCTAGGTGAGGATGAGACTGACCTAAGTCTTCTCACTTCAGTTTTCTGTCCTCTTTAGGTCCTACTGATAAGGAATACTGACTCTTACTTTTTTTTTTGTTCTACTTTTTCTTCTCCATATCTTTCTCCAAAAATACTTGAGAGATTTAAACTGTTTTCAGATACCTTTTCCTTCTGAGATTGCATTTGCCTCACCACCTTTTCTACCTATCTAAGATATGCCATGAATTACCAGAAATAACTGCAAATGCAAACAGAATAGAGAGGTGATAAGCCCTCAAAGATTAAATAAGTACAAATCTGCAGGAAAGGTCTATCCATAAACTAGCACCAGAAAGAGAGGACTTCAAGTCAAAGATAGTTGGCAGCACTCCCACTTTTGTTGTGTTTTCACGTGTGTATATGTGTGCGTGTATGTTAGATGTGTCCTGAGCTGTATGGATGTACTGTCAACATTGCTACCAGAATTCTTTCAGGATTATTTCTCTTGGCTTATATATTTTCTGCTTCGGAATATCTGCAACTCCATTATTCCCTCAGCAAAAAAGTAGGTATCACACAGAGATTATCTGTTAATCTGAAGAACAGAAATTCAAAAGACAATTTAGACAGACAAGGAAGCTGTATCAGATGTAGACTAGGAACATTGACTGAGATAGCCTCTGAGTTCTTCTAGAAGAGTAAATGTGTTTTAAACCATAATGGACTTCAAAGTTCAAGGCTAGTAGAAACAGTTACCAATTATAACTAGTAAAGTTACAACTAGAAAATTTAAATATTTGAGGAGCATTAAAAAAAACATTTATTGCAAGTAACTTCTTATCATTATGAAATAGTGTCCTTTTCCTCTGATGATTCTCCTCTTTAGACAGGAGTTGTTTAGACTTGTGAGGAAGAAGGAAGGACATTAATGGTTTTTATTCAGGCATCCAACAAGCAGCACAGAATAGAAAATGATATTTTTTAACCGAATGCACTGGTAGCGATGCACTCAAATGTCCAAAATTAGCTTTATTTTTCAAAGTTTCTAGAGGAGCGGAATGCAGGATCCGTAGCATACATATTAACGGCACCAATTACCCCTGTGACTGCTGCTCTTCTTGAGCTCTGTATACTTCAGTAGATACATTTTCTTTCTTTATGCTTTGTGTTCAGAGTGTGAAATCCAATAAAATATACTGGAGAAGTACTGCTGATATCATGAGCTTTTTTATTACTTCCCATTGGGTCCATCAGGCTAATTAATTCCTGGGATATAACCATATATATTCTGAAAGTTCCTGTATTCCTGGAAACATGTGCGCAAAAGGTTTTAAGTTTCTTTTTCTTTTTTTTTTTGTTTTTGTTCTTCATTTATATTTTTCCTATCTTCTTCCCTTAATTCTCTTCACAAGAAGCAATAATTCCTGCTCAAACAACTTTGTTCTCTTACTTCCCTTCCCCACAGCTGCTGGTTATCTGAGTTGTATTGACAATAACTTTGCAGCATGTTGCTGAATAGTTTTTCTTCTCTCAGCCAAAAGTGCAAGCACATTTTATTTCATCTTGTTTTTACATATCCCTGGAGCTAATAAGGAAGGGAGAATTAAGAAAAAAAAAATCAATAGTTAAGGAAATGCATGCCCAAGGATATTTTGGGTTGGAGGGGTTTAGTTGTCTCCTTGGAAGGATTTTAAGTTAGGGGTTACATGGCACAATGGATTGTATTTGCACTCATCTTCAATGGCCATAGCCAGCATCGTATCAGACAATTTGATATGCAGTATGTTTTGACCATAAGATGATTTGATAAATGTTCACCTAGACGGCAGTAGCCTATGTAGAGTAATTATTTGTTCTCCTTTTGAGCTCAAATTTGAGATGGCCATGAAGGAAACTTCTTTGAAGGATGGTCTGCCAGGCCTTCACTGACAGTAACAGAAAAGAAAGCCCAGCTGATGTACCACCAATTTTGTTATCAGTAGTAACTGGGAAACAAAAACTGCAGAAATAATTTGGGGGTTTTGTTCAAATAAAATGGTTTACATTTCTCTAGAGCTTCTTAGTTTGCGTCCATGAGGTCATGGTTTAGCTACAGTCAGCAATCAAGTACCATACATCTGCTCAATTGCCCTCCCCCTCCCCAGGGGACAAGGGAGAGAACTGGGAAGAAAAGGAAACTTGCAGGTTGAGATAAAGGCAGTTTACTAGGGAAGAAAGGAAAAGATAATAATATACATATTATAATAAGAATGACACTAATAGAAAAAAAAAATTAAAAACCTAAACCAACCATCCAAATAAAACCAATGAATGCTGCACAATTACTTACCACCCAATGACCTGATGATCGATACAGCCCATCCAGAGCAGCAATCATGGAACCAAAAAGAACCCTGTAAACTATCCTGGAACAATTCTGAACAGTGAGAGAGAAAAAAAGAGACAGCTCACTGGCTCACGCCACACTTAAGTTCTAACGTGACGTCTATGGCATGGAATACTCTCTTTGGCCAGTTTGGGTCAACTGTTCTGCCTATTTCCCTCCCAACTTCCTGAACCTGAACATTAGCAAAACCTGGGAAGCCAGTGTCCTTGGTCTCTTTAGCAACAACTCATATCATCGGTGTGTTTATCAACATTGTTCACATATGAAATCCAAAACACATTGGCTACTGAGAGGAAAATTAACTCCATCCTTGCCGAAACCAGGACACATGACCAACTGATATATCTTTGAAGTTATGTGAAATATTTCAATCTGTGTACTCTTCTGGAAGCAAAGATCACATATTCTTCTTCTTAACCTCATTAGATACATCCTTCTGTCTTTATTATACCAATATAACCAATTATCAATTTCTTATGTAAATATTTATTTATTTAACTACACTATACAACAGTGGACATGTATCTAAATTGTCAAGCATGTATCTTAATTGATATCAAATTACAGTAAATCAAAAAGCAATGTTAATTTTAGAGCAATCAAACTGTTATTTAAGAGATTTAATTTAATATGTCATAAAAATTTTTTTACTAGGATAATCCTATTGAGACTTACAATCATATTCTCAATATTATCCTGAGGCAGTGAAAGTTAGTTAAAAATTCTTTATAGGAATACTAAATATCAAAGAATTTTTACATGATGCTCCACATTGTGATATGTACTCTAGTCTATCAATTACATATTTGCTTTTTAAAAAAAAAATCACTGTGTCATGCAGTTTAAGAAATTTGGGGGACTCATTCTAAACTGATTTTCAAGCATATGCAAAGAATCTCTTCCTTATTTTCATGCTAATTGGAGGAATATAAAAGCTGTAGTTCGTCAGGAAATTTTCATGCATCGTTACTTAATTTCAGTTTTAAACAAATGGGCACTTGTGATGCATTTAAACACTTGCAAAGGAGAGATGTTGCTTTGGTTTCTAACTGCCCCTAATTTTTGTAAACACTTCAATAAAGTTCACAATTTGATATTCTTATTACCATCATTACCCACAGTGAAATTATGTTATATTAAATATATATAAAGAATATATATTCTTACATTAAGAATGTGGCTTCATAGACCTAATTACTTACGCGCTTTTGTTCCCTCAGCTTTGTTTAGAAAGTCTTCTAGGATAGAGCAATCTTATTCTTGATAACTGTTCCTAAGCAGTTCTTTCAGCAAAGGCACTTTTTTTTTTTCCACTACCTCACTTAAGTGCAAATAAAAATCTCTCTCTGAGAAATGAGTTTCAATTAGAAGAATATGACTGTGATTATAACTAAGCAAAAAAATAATTGTAACCAGTAATTTATCTAGAAACTCTCTCATCTGCTTATAGCAGGTAATAGTTGGCTCAAGTTTCTCTGCTTGCAAATTATAACAGTAGTAAAACCTCCAAACTGATAATATATTCACTGTAGCAACAAACACTCGCTTCTACTGTGTGGGTCTACAAATTTGCATGATTTCTTTCTATTTAGTTTGGTTAGACAGTTGCAATAGGAAGAATGCCAGTGGTTCAATTCTCATTCTTATAGTTAGGAGTAAGTTGGAAACCTGGAGACTTGAATCTTCTGATCTCTCAGTGTTGCGGGGCAAGAGCATGTGTGTAGATGTCTCTGACCAGGTTACTCTGGGAGAGGATCCAGATTCTCTTGCACTGAAGGGGACTTAAAAGCCTAGTCTCACTCATACAGTGTAATATAAAGTTACATAACGTTACCACTGTGTTACTGGTTAAAATCAGACAGCTTATGAGTTTTCTCAGATAAAAGGTTTATACGTAATTTACAAATGGATTCCAGAGCCTAGGCTCTGTCATTTTTATATAGGAAAGCCATTTTTAGAGCCCAGAGTTACAGGTTTATATTCTGTAGAAAAGTAGTATTTCAGAAGCATGTCTGAATTTGAAATTTTGGAATATTTCCTGGCCAAATGTTCATGTTGTTTGTCTTGTTTTGTGGCTTTCCCTCCTCTTAAATACCCCATGAAACCCATGCACTTTACTCTCAGCACTAGGTTCTGCCATAGAGACAAAAAGTCTAAAACAGAAGAATGCAAAGCCTGAATCCTGGACTTAAAGTCTCCCTTCTGCCTAACCCAGACAAAAAGTGAGAAAAAAAAAGCTTCAAAGTTGATGTTTTTAGATTCAAGTTTTTATATATGTTTGTATCTATGCATGCATGTGTATATATATATATATATACACACAACTAGAAAAGCATACATCAAAGCTTACATTTTCACTTTCATAGATTCACTATGTTTGCATTTAATTTAGCATTTGGAAGTTCCCAGTGTTGTAATTCTTTCTTGCACACTTCTTTCCTTTTGTGAAGTACAGTGAACTTGATGGCATTTAAGATAGATGAAATGTCTCTGAAAGATGTTCATATTACCTGGCCTTGTGAGGGTCTGATTACTTTGCTATTGGACATCAATAAATTTCTTTCAACATTGCTGACATCTCATTAATTGTGAGTAAATTCATGCCAGGTCCTTGCAAGAATTGTAATTGATGCCCAGTGGCTTCCAACCAGGCTCTTAAATTGTTCATCAATAAAGTAACATGTAAATTCTGTCCTTGAGGAACAACGAACCTACTTTATTTGGACCCCAGTAGAGAATCGCAACATCTATTTTTTAAATCTCTCTTTACTAGGTTACTAGAAGCTACACTTAATGGTGAGGAACAAAGCATAGAAAAAAAGCAGATGGAAAGGTGATTAATGAAAGCCAAGTATGAGCACACTGCTGTACTGTAACATAGCTGTAACACACAATTCTCCAACCTGGAATTAACTTCAAGGAGCAAACCTCTTGAACTTTGTCTTTAGGAGAGTGTACTGGTGAAAAGGGAAAGGAAGGAGTCTACGTTTACTGTTCTGTTGCTCTCGACATTACTTATTTACGTTTACTTATCTACTTATATCACTTATATACATATGCCAAGTTTAGTTCATAACTGTAGCTTAAAATTCTGAGCATACAAAGATGAAAGTCTGAAATTCAGATAGTAGATTATTTTTCAGATTTTCTGTGGAAGTATATATTTAAGGACTGTAAGGAGACATTAATACTAAAAATACCAATTATAATTTGTAAGACACAATTGTCAGTAATGTACAATATATTGGTTTTAAACAAGAATGAATGCATTGTGTTTCGAGAAATCATTATATAAACGTAATCCATTATCTACATGTTTTTTTTTCAGAAAAGCGAAAATATATACCATAATATGAATTATTATATTTTAGGGGCAAGATAACAGCTGCTAAAGCAAAGCAGACATCAATTTACATCATCTGGATATTTTGGAAACTAATCTGTTGTTAAAGAATTTAATTCTTGTTTAAGAAAATATTTATTAGATTGACTTACATAACCATAAATATTAATACTTTCTTTTTCTTAATTTTGCTGTATTGACATTTATGAGGGTTGCTTGTTATGTTTTGTTTTGTTTTAATTCCTACAGAATTTACAAAGCACTGTTTACAAACTGAAATTCTTGTGAGCTGGACAGCTATAATTTTAAAGACTTTACATTAACACCTCTTTTGTATTCATTTTTTTTTCTGCTGAGACAGCCAAGAGCTATCCTTCATAAAATATCTCACATTTCCCACCAAAAGTGTACATGGGATTCCTTTTTAAAATAGGGTGCTTTGCCTTGGAGGAAATGTCCAGACACTGTATCCAGATATATTTTTCTTTTCATTTTCTTACTCTTTAAGTCCTCATGAGTGAGAAATACCAATTTGAGGGTAAGCATCACAAATGATAATGCTTTTAGTGCTTACACAAACATAAAAATTACTGGAAAAAGTGTTAAACCAAGTGCTAGCTCTCTGGGCAAATTGATGTGCAAGACTTCTGCTGATTTTGCTTCAGTGAGCAGCAACCCAATGGCACAAACCATTTTCTGTCCAAATGCGCATATGTGTGTGTGTTTGCGTGAGTATATGTATAACCACAGTATTTTACTACCAATTTCTGATGAGCTCCAATTCACAATTCAATCATTTAAATGCTTAATGTAATTTAGTGGGGCTTTCCCATAGTAGGTAAGGAAGGACATTCAATTAACCTGTATTTCCAGGATCCAAATTTAGCAAGTATATGAACACTTCCATGAACCTGCCTGTAACATTCAACAGCAACATTTAGAGCCAATTAAATTAGATTGCTATGTATAGCATTTTAGTTGATATATAATAAGTTAAAGTGAACATGTTTTACAGGGGAATGTAAGAGTAAAAAGAAAGAAAAAGAAACAGCCTTCAAAAAGAAATAAATACCTCTAAAATCATGTCAGAAAAAGAAAAATAAAAACAACTACAAAACAATGGAAGACCTTTGAAGCGGCTTATAACTAAGTGAAATACAATGGCTTACAACTGTTGTTGCTGGTAGTTGCTGATTTTTCTTCTGGTTTATAGTCCTGTTCTCTGGCTTAATTTTGCCTAAGTGCAGTCCTGATACAAATGAAAGAAAGAAGAACCTTTGATACTTACCTTAAACTGAATTTTTTTATTTTGCTTCAGTCAAAACCATAGTCTTGGACTCTGAACAAACTGAGTTTTCCTATTCACAAGAAACTAATTATTAGGCTTTTCAGAAATTTGTGGAATTAAATAATTCACATATAATCTAAGAGGACTGAAAAAGTCTCCTCCTTGTAAATGACACGCATTTGTACAGCTATTGCTGCTCATATCTTCATGCTCTCTTAAAACAAAAACAATGAAGAATAGGTTAGGGAATCTGTGATTGCCAGGGCAACAGCCTTACTGGAAAGGACCTGGGAATAACAGTGAATGCAGGCTGAATTTGTATTAAACAATACACTTCCATGGCAAACAAGTAAAACCTCAGACGGAGCGACAATAGAAGCAGAATGACTGTCAGAGGCAGTGAATTTATCATCTCTCTCTGCTCAGCACTAGTAAGGCTGCACATTGAATATTGAGCCCAGTTTTGCATCCCCCAGACGTCTATAGAGAAGGTGGAGAGAAGGTTGCCATGCTGATTGGGGCATATGATCAATGAGGAGAGGTCAAGGTAGCTGGGTTTGATTACTCTGGCAACACTGTGTCTAAAACATGTCTTAGATAGCAGTCTGTGATTACCTGAAGGTTAATTCGAAACAGAGGTAGTCAGAGTCTTCCCAATTGTGCTAGATGATACAACATGGCAAGAGCCACATTGCTTCTTGAGAAGTTTAGACTGGACAGTAAGAAAATATTCTTCACTAGGAAGTTAGTGGAGGCTGTAACCAGAAGAGTTTTCTCAGAAAGGCTGTTGATCTCTATTCTTGGAGGCTTTAACATTTAGCTAGAAAAAGCCATAGCTGACTGGTCTAGAACTGGAGACAGTCCTGCACTGATCAGGAGTGTGGACTAGATAGATAGTCTCCAGAGGTGGTTTCAAATCAACATTCCTACAACCTTACTGTGATCTTACTATGCAGGAAAGACCCTCAGTCTGATTCAGAAAGACCCAAAGTCTGATTCAGTCTCATTGACTTTTTTCGTTCCTTTACCACAATCTTAGAAAACATCTTCAAATCAGAGTCCCTAGAGGAATCCTTTCTGGAAGAGACCTTGTTCCACCTAATACATTCCACTAACAGTCATTGATTATCTATACATGGAGCTGTTACATTATTTAATATCTTCACTTTTTTACTGACTTATTTCAAGTGTCCAGCCCTCTTAGTTATTTGATCTCCTGGCAACTGCCTGTTGTTGGTGACACAAACAGATAAAAGGTAACAATGCTTCTGAATCAGGGGCTGATGCTTTTATTGAGGACAAATTCTAAAGATAACATCTCACAGATCACATAGCTCCTGACCTCTTCCCTCTTCACTGTACCGACTGCCAAACTTGAAGTGAGGTTCTCACAACTATTTAGTTCAGTATAAGTTTTATTCATTAAATTCTGGCATTAAGATCTGTATCACAATGTACCAGATAAGAATTATTAAATGGCCTAGAATTATGTGTCCCACTGTTCTGGTTCCTTATCCCTATAAAAAAAAAAAAAAAAAAAAGGTAAATCTTTTTTGGCATATGTATGACAACAGCAAGATTAAACAAGATTAATAATTTTATTTCCAGAAACTCTTGGATAGCCTGCCAAGATAAAAAAATATTTCTCACCCATATGTGGTGGCATTATCATTGTGTTGCTCAATTTTGGCTCATGATCAATAGAATGATTTTTAGACATAACTGGACTAATACTTCCACTTACTTCAGATGCTTTTCTACTTAAATCATTCCTGAAAATACCACTAATGGGCTTTTACAAAGACTTATGCCGCCATATAATTCTTTCTATAAAGAACATTTTTACCAGTGAAAAAATCCAGTTCACTTCTAGCTAAGGCTGGAAAATTACAAAAAAAAAAAACTTCATACAATCTTAAATTTGGAAAAAGCTCTAAGTGTACTACATTTAAAGCTATGCTGGTCTCTTCTATATAACTTAACAGAAATGTCTGCTAAATTCTTATGGGCAATGTAGTGCTCACTTATACTGAATAGTACTCTACCACGTAAACAGATTGTCAGAAATTCTGCAAATATGGGTGGAACAAAATAATATTAATTATGAATAAGAATACCAAGATTTGGTATTGAGAAAGCTTTGTATTTCAATTAGGAAGTCAACATTTAAAAAGTATTGCATAATAAAGAATACTACAGTATTCCTCAACACTGGGTCCAAGACTCCGCTCTGGGATGAATAACAGATGCTGAGTGGAGTGCTCCTGACATCTGAAGAGCACCAAGACAATGAAAAACACGTGTTATTCTCACTCATCTAGCATATGAAGTTATAAATTTACATATTTATACAACTCAAAGAACACATGACCTACATACTGAGACTTGGATCTTGCCCTCCCACCCCCAGCAAAATGAGAGCATTTCTTGCACAATGAATTAGTGATTAGGGTTAAATACCAGCACAGTCATTGACTCATTGACAGCTTCTTCTGTGTTCCAGAAAAGGGGAAGTTTCATCTGCAAATCTAAAAAGATATCAGCATTTTTAAAGTTAGTAGAACAGCCAATAATTCTAGATTAAAAGTATTAAAACAAATCTCCTGTTTAGTTTGTGGAGAACAGAAAACTCTCGCAGAAGTGTCTGAATCTGAAAAACATCACAGGGAGAGATTCAAATGTAAGGTTGCATACATCATCACACTGTGATCCTCTTTGATGGTAACAATAACTAGGATGAAGATTTTGGATCAAACTGTGCAACCGTCGTCACAGCTGTTAGTTGAAACAGGAAAGAAGCTTCTTGAACTAATAGGTAGCAGGGGTGATTTATATTTTACTTTTGGTAAATACTTGACTTTTTTTTTTTTTTTTAATACTAACAGTGAACTGCAGTGAAGAGAGAGATCAGGATAACTATCGGAATACAATGTATCCTGTTTCCAATACTTCTACAAGTGATAAACCCAAATACTGAGCTATTCACACCTATTCATGAGCGCACAAGAATTTTAAGGTACTCTGTATGTGGCAAGTTTTACAGTGAGCTGTATGGTATATTGAATTTTTTTAGGGCTGATAACATGAGATAATAGTATGGAAAAAACACACTCCAGTAACAAATGTCAGCTAGTTTATCCCTGACACACAGCTGTGCATTGGAGAAAAGTTCTTGATCTTCCAAGGATCTTTCACAATTTGTAACAGTAATCTTACACTTCCAAGGATCTTACACAACTTGTAACCTGGCCTTTTGAAACTCTATGGTTTCATACAAAGTGAACAGAAAAAACTTGTGGTAAGCTTGGAAATATTTTTTAAAAAAAGTTAACACTGACTTGCAATCCTTGGAGGAATATTCAGTGCAACACGATATTTTTTTTTTATCTTTTCTCTTTACAACTTTGTTCCTTGCATTAATTTTTTTTTTTGCTGTTTTTCCATCAGGAAAATACCTGTGGATGCAGGAATCCTTTTTCTTTTCATTATTCCAAAACCCACTTCCCTCCCTCATCCCAAATAACTTCACAAGATGCAGCTAGTTAAATTCAATAGACAGATAGCTCTAACTAGAGTAATTAATATTCTAAATGCACTGGTCAGGAGTAATAAAGCTGGAATAAATTCAAATATTTTGCCTGACTATTTTTTTAGTACATAAGGTTTTTTCTAGTGTATTAACAACAAATCTGAAAATTATACCTGATTGCCTGTGCCTGAGAGGGACTTCCGTAGTGTATTGTTACATTTCTTTAGCCACAATCATTAGTGGTGAATTGGGTATGAAGAACTGATCACCTCTGCAAGTATTACTGCATGTTTTTTTGAGGGTAACATATCTAAATTGAAATATATATCAGCTAAATTGGTGAAAATTTAACTTAAAAATATTTTTGTTTAACAGTTTTCTGCTGCTTTTATCAAAAAAAAAAAAATAATAGCAGAAAAAATAATAGCAGAAGTGTTCATATTTACTAAATATTTTTGTTCTTTGCACTGTACCTGCAAGGACAGATCCTGATGTGAAATAATACTGGATAGAATAACTTTATTACCATAGAAATCTATATCAATAATGTTTCTCATAGTTCTACAGATCGTTAACATCTCGGAAGCAGAAGTACTGCAATAGTAAACTGATGAAATATAATTTTATAAAAAATTAGAGATCAAAATTTTCAAGAACAATTATAGACTTCTAGAATCTTACGTACCTATTCAAGCTTACATATTGCTCTCCAAAGATGAGAGGTCTTTGCAACATATGAATGTACTGCATTTAATATATTCGGTATTTAAATTCATCATAACTATATAAATACAATATAATACATCATACAACATAATGTACTCATCATAATAATGTGAATATAATACATTACACAATATAATGTTTTCTTGGGTTATCATATTGTAGTACCATATATTATACCATACCGAATATTATTTTTAAAAGTGCATTATAAGTAATATCTATATATTTACTATATATATGTGTAGAAATATGCCTGTATATGGATATGTATATATGTATGTACATTTTTGTGTCTTGCCAAGGATGTTAGTGATTTTAGAAGTTTTAGAAATAGAGACTGTTACTACTTTTCAAGATGGTCCGTTAGTAGAAACCAGAATATGATATATATTCAACACACAATAAAGTAACATGAAAGCAAGTGAGACAAAACATTACATAACACTGCAGAAGTATTAGTTGTAGTTATACTCATTACATATTTTATTCCAAAATCAGTAACATCTACTGTGCAGGAAAAGACAAAATGATACATAAGATGACAGAACTAAAATACTTGAATTACTTTCTACCCAAATAGACTCAACAAAATAATAATTAAAAAATTCAGAAATTACATCCAATAGGAACTCTTAAAATTTAAAATTGATTAGGCCACATTTTTTCATCTGTTAATCTTATCAGCATGAATACGTAACATGTTAACCGTTGCTGAAATAGGCATCCAAGTTGATTGTTTTAAGAAATAAAAAACATAAAAGAGAATAATAAATTGCAGGATTCTATTCCATAGGAAGATAAAATAAAATAAAAATAGATTCAAAAAAGAATTCAGGACTTAAGAAGAAATTGTCTATGCAGATAAGTTTTGATACGAGATCGGTCCCTGGTGAAGCCCAACTGCGATTCAGAAGGCCATTTCTGTTCATCAGTTATCATAAGACATGTTTAATATTATTATTAGTAATGAATATGACATGACTTTCAAAATCAAGCAAACTATTGTAACTCAGAAGAGATACCCATAAAAAGCAACATTCAAGACAAAATTCAATACTAATAAAGGATTTTTTAAAATTTATTTATTTATTTACTCTGGTCACTGATCTTTAAACAAAGCACTCCATAACATTCTGGTTATATATTTCAAATTTATTGGATTTTGTGTTTTGTTTTGTTTTGGTTTTTTTTTTCAAATCTCAGATATGGAATTACATTTGACATGTATATGTAGAGGTATCCTACCGAAAGTATTATTGTAAAATTCTATACTGAAAACCTGACATCAGAACTAATGTTCATAATTGATTTTTATGTCACTAACATAGAAAATATCAAAAGATTAGAATAGGTCAGTTAAGCTGTAAAGTACTTAGTCCATGCTTACGTCAACCTTTAACATGGAATAAGTGAATTTTGCTGTTGTTTCTATCATACTTCATATAAAAGAATAAAGTGTGTAAGTATCCATTGCTAGATTTCAACTTTATTTTAAATGTTGCAATGCATTGGTCATGTAGGCCAACACAATATTTTGTATTGTATTAATGGATTAATATTTTAAATCTGTCACATTCATTATTAATGGAAATATTAAATTACGAAGAATCAATATGATAAGTTTATACACTATGCTTAGATTATTAAGGAATAGTAAAATATTGAGAGAGAATCTTTATTGTGTTCACTTTGTAAAGTGATTGTTGGGCAGTTACACCATCAACTCCCATCCTACTTTTTCTATATAATATAAAGGTAAGTTTAAAAAGAACATTATTAAGTTTGCAAATCCAATATCAGAAACTCTGGAAGTGAAGGATTAAGGTTGACAGAATTAAGATTGTTTTTAATTCTCATATTAAAGTATTCCTTGTTATACAATGAAACGTTGATTTTTATTTTTTTTTCTATAGGTCTTGTAGCTGATCCAATGGGCTAACTAGGACAGTGTTCACATAATGAATGGCTATTCAATATATTCTTTTTCTCTTCTTCAGTGTAAGGTTCTGTGTCTTATTTAGTGCATACCATGCAAATCCTTTCCTCAAAACAAAACTATTAATTTTCTCATAGCTATAGGTTTTTCAACACTGTATTATCTGAATTCTCCACAGTTATAAACTTATTTCAGCAATATAGCTATGAGGTAAATTTACCTGGGAGTTTTTTTTAGTATAAGAATATCCAGTTCTATCTCCTCACATACAAGACCATGTCATTGGCCTCTGCCTGCAAAAACGTATTTGGTTTACATTAAGCTTGATGGCAACAGTGGCTGTAAAATCAATGCCACTGTCTGATTGAGATACCTTACCTAGGCATGCCTTTGGAAACTGCTCATGAAACCACTGGTAAAATGACCTTTGTAGTATAGGATCTTTAAATTCCACATCAACATCAGTCTCGTGCATTGGGGTAATTTCCCTCAATGCCAATACATTTACTCCACCAACTCTGCACCAATCATTTTGTAAATCTTTCAGTTTGGCAGAGAATTAATGTTATATTTTGCATATTCTGTCTCATAAGAATAAACTTGATTTGACACCAGCAACATTATATGAATGAAACATTAGAGAAAATGAAAACAGCATGAACTAAAAGACATCCTGAGTTGTTTTTTAATCTGAAGCATTCCTCAGAGCAGATGCCTCACCTATTTACCTTCCTGTACTGCTGTATTGCTATGCAGCATATAAGATTATATGCGCTTGGGCAATCTCTAGCACAAACACAAGCTGGGCAGAGAATGGATTGAGAGCAGCCCTGAGGAGAAGGACTTGGGGATATTAGTGGATGAGTCAGCAATGTGCGCTTGCAACCAGAAAGCCAACCGCATCCTGGCTTGCAACAAAAGAAGCGTGGCCAGCAGGTCAAGGGGGATGATTCTGCCCCTCTACTCTGCTCTGGTGAGACCCTATCCGGAGTACTGCGTCCAGCTCTGGACCCCTCAACATAAGAAGGAAGTCGACCTTACTATGTTATGGAGAGTATCCAGAGGAGGGCCACAAAGATGATGAGATAGCTGGAGCACCTCTCCTATGAGGACAGGCTGAGAGTTGAGGCTGTTCAGCCTGGAGAAGAGAAGACTCGGAGGAGACCTTCCAGTACCTAAAGAGGGCCTACAGAAAAGATGGGGAGAAACTCTTCAGAAAGGGCTGTTGTGATAGGATGAGGGGTAATGGTCTTAAAATAGAGGGAGGTAGATTCAGACTAGACATTAGGAAGAAATTTTTTACCCTGAGAAAGCTGAAGCCCTGGAGCAGGTTGCCCAGATAGGTGGCAATGCTCCATCCCTGGAAACATTCAAGGCCAGGTTGGATGGGGCTCTGAGCAACCTGATCTGGTTGGAGATGTCCTTGCTCCTTGCAAGGGGGTTGGACTAGATGGCCTTTAAAGTCCCTTCCAAACCAAACTACTCTATGATTCTATGATTAAGTAAAACTCAGTTGGGCTGGCATTGAATCTGTCTGATTTAGAACTTAAAGAAGTAGATGTAGCATTTAGGAATGGATTAGATACTGATTTAAATATGGGGAAGAAAGACAGAGTAAAGTAGATTGTTAAAAGACAGTGTAATTCTCTGGCCTTTTCTGATCTGGTTGTTATTTTGATGTCTGTACAAATAAACTAATTTTGCCTCATCAGGCTGTTAGGTATAACATAACTAAAATGTAATGCACTAGCTGAGGACATTTGCCAGCCTCATATAAGCACAAGATCTTTACATGTGATATGGTAACTATTTCTTCTCTTCTCTGTTTTGGAAGACAAGTCTCAGGGATTCTGATTTTCCAGGGGAAAAAAAAACCCAGCCAAAACCTCTTTATTTGTCTTTTTAAATTTACTTTTGATCCAAATCAAGTAGGAGCAGTTGCAAAATTTCTGGCTAACTTGGGCAAGTCAGTTTATGCTTTTAGGGTCATTTTTAGAATACTGTGCATTCACGCTGCTTTTTCTAAAGATCAGAAAAAAATCACCCCCCAAAACAGGTCAATGATGCCATCTTGGAAAAACAAAAGAAGTTTCAATTGCATTATACTGAGTTCATGACTCATAGAGAGAATGATGATAAATTTTATTTATTTTTAGATAGATGATACATTCTGTTGTATTCCCAAATAGAAAACTAAATGAGAAAATAGTTCTTTTCTGTTCTGTTCTGTTCTATTCTATTCTATTCTATTCTAAATCTATATTATGCTACAGTAAGTTTTCCAGATTGTGATTTCTGGTATGGATACCAAGATATTGAAAAAAAAAAGAAAGAAAGATAAAGTGTGTCATCTGATACTAATGCTACCTATAAGACCATACTATAGCTAGCAGTAGCATACCACAAATTTAAAAGACAAGTCTGACATGCTTTTCACCCTGTTGAAAGAGTAGCACAAGATTTCATCTGGATCACAAGGACTTAGTGTTTGAACATCGGTTTCCCTTTAGATGGCATAGATTTAAGTACTCTTAAATTAGCTGTTAGTGTGTATATACATTGAAAAGACACACTGCGTAACGTTACATTGTTAAATTATTTTAAATAAATCAAAATACACAGAAATTGTATATTAATAAGGATACAGCAAGTCATAGTAAATCCAGTGTACTAGTATTCAGTTTTAAGTCAAGTTGGATGTTTGTTGAAGAGTCCTTGATCTGGAGACAAGGCATTACTTCCTCGGAAGTGCTAAATAAATAACAACAGAAAGTGTTATATAAGTACCTCCTTTGTACTTATTAATGTGTGGCTTCATAACCAAGAAACAATGTGTTCAGCCCAAAATCTGACTTGTCTGTCACAAAAGGTTAGGGATACATTACTGTGTTACATCTCATTTTTAATTGCTCCCCATTGCCTTTTCTCCTCACTGCCTACATTACACGCACACGAGATTGCTCCTGGGATCCCTCTGGAGTGCCTGAAAGTCTCTGAGCAGTCCAGTGCCGTCCTCACCCAGCAATACAGCCGAGGCCATTTGTCACCCGCTCCTGCTCCCAAAATCTCCAGTATGGTAGAAGGCTCATACTGTACCGCTCTGCATTCAGCACATGCTCTAGGCATCATAATCAGTCTAGAAATCTAATAGGATGCAATAAGGCAATGTCATGTTGAGAGGATGAAACACAGTTGTGCTGTAGTCACATGAGAGGTGCAGAGCAGAAAATATTGCATGTGCAGCATATAGGCAAGTACATACCAAATTAAGCCTCTGTGCTTGTATTGTGGTGAAGTTTGGACATGAAGTGGCTGATATGCTTTAAAGGATGCTAACCTCCCTTTGCCTCCAGAAGAGCAGGCAGAGGCCATCCCGCTGCTATGACAAGGGCTCAAGGGCCCTTGAGTACCTGTCGTAGTTCAGCCCCAATCGGGACCAGACTACGCAGTCTCTTTCCTGCTCCCCCCACCCTCCGAAAGAATAGGGGGAGAAATATAAGAAAAAAAAACAGCTCGAGGTTTGAGATAAGGACAGGGAGGAATCCTTAAAGTTACCGTCACGGGCAAAACAGACTCGACTTGGGG